>JAFFSR010000265.1:1577500-1992500 GCA_017163975.1 Anastatus disparis | reverse complement strand
CCATAGGGTTAAACAAGCTCGGTCAAGCTTTTTAACCATTACGTGTTAACTATAGTTACAAGTAAAAAAATAACAATAGATTCAGGTAAGAAAATAAAAAGTGGAAGTAAGAAAGAATCACAGAAAATAGAGAGAAAAAATAAGATCATGTGTGTATGCTTGTGAGCGTGTTGTAATGAATTGTGTATTGCGTAGTGAAATGAAAGAAGTTTTTATCTTCGTTTTTTTTTAATGACTCGATGATCCTTAACTTTTTTTTTTGTTTTTTAAGACGTAGTGGTGGGTACGACTGGTTTGTACGCAGAATAGGCGAGCTCTTGACCAGATCTTGCCCAGCCACCTCCGTGATGTGATTCATGATGACCGTGCTCATGACTTGAGACAAGTTTCTTCAGACCAATTATCGATGCTAATACCAATGCGAGCTTGCTTACTATTAAAGCTTTACCGGCTAATAAAGCTAATGTACCCAATGCCAATGGGACTAAAGTACCACCGATCAAGAGTGGAATTGCCAAAAGACCGCCCATGTTTTTCCTCTTTTTACCTCGACCTGGACAAAAGAAAAGAAAAATGGTTTCTTTGTAAATCTGACTCTGATTTTTTAATGTTTAACAATAATTATAATATAATATAATATAATGTGTGATTAAGTTAATGTTTATTTCTTCCAAATACTGGAATTAAGTGTTCAATTATGAAACGATAGTATTTAAATTATTAAATCAAATGATCAGTTCATTAATTTTTTTATAAACATATTTCATAATCATGTATGTATATGATTTTTACTTTAAAGTTCATTATGATTTGGATTTTATTTTATTCTTGAATCCCTTCACCAATCTTATTAAAATCGATCAGTCAAACAATTTATATTTTCTAGTAGCATTTTTATAATTATTTAAATTAAGTTTTTTCAAGTAAAGCTTTTTTATATATTTTCCCGTTATTTAAGTTTAATCGGTTAAGATTACGTACCAAATAAATTATCAAACTAAATTAATTATTTAAACTAATTTAATTATTTAGATATCATTAAAAAATTTGTCACTTGAAAAATTTATCGCTTAAAAATAAAAGGTCTACATAATATAAGTCTTCAAAACATAATAAGATAAAAAAATATAAACCCCAAAATGTTTTAAGATTCAAAAAATATAAAGCTTTGTTAAATGTTATTTTCAAATTTCATAAAGCATCTTAATGTTTGGTCACAACATGCATTGTAGATAATGAAATAATAAATTTCTTCTCAACATTCACTAATTCTTGACCAAAAAGTGGCATCAGTTATTAAGCACACGATAAAACAAATGATAATCATTTACTATCTCATATATTACTGTGTATCTCGAAATTTAAAATAAATAGCCCAGAAAATATCAACAAACTTAATTAAATACAAGTCCATTCGACATAATTTTAAATTCGTCACATTATCATTAAATTAATTAAATACGTATGCGTTATTTTCTATCCATTTCATGCGTATAATTTCTATTTATATGTTTTAATTCTGTTAAAGTTTCTTAGAAAAGATTTATTATACATCTTCATAAAACATTTGATTATTCTACTTTAATTATCTTTTAAATCAGGTTTATGCGTGTAACGATCGTTGATATGAAAATCATGAGATTTCATATTAGCTAAATGCAAGTCATTTTATTAATATTTAAACAGCAAACATAACGCGATAAACTAGCTTTCATAGTCTAATAATTGATATTATGTTTTTCGAGAAAGTTGAAGTTCATTCATGTAGTATAAATCATTCTTTCTAATCATAGAAGAGATATCTAATTTTTTAACAATGAAATTACCCATCAACGTTCTTTATTTTTCAAAAGACAATAAAAACTTTTTTCTCTTAGTTTTAATTACCATTGTTTGAATTAATTAGCAATAAAGTTTCTTTTTCTCATATTTTTCCTAAAATTCGTTCCTGGACAACTGTAAACCGCACACTTAAATAAATGACCTCTTATTCACGAAAAAAAAAACAAGTTGCGAATACGCAGTTAAGTATTTTGTACCAAAATTCTCAGGGCAAAAGTAGGGAACTATCTGTCTCAATTACAAAAAAAAGTAAAATAAAATAAAAAGAAATATATATTATCGCGGGCTCGGTAAGTAATGAGTAAGAAAATCTTGCATTTAATAGCATTGCTTATTTAAATTACTATAAAGAATATTTTCTCTTGCAACCTACTTAAGCTAGTTGATCTTAATAAATTATATGTCTACTTATATTCCAATATCTATAATAAAATTTATAGAATTAATAAAGCGATGTATAAGAACTTTACTAACATACTTTTCGATGCGTGGATTCGATTCTCAGATATCTAATAAATCTCGCGACATTATTACTTCCGTATTAGTAAAGTTATAGGGGTAATTAATTTATATCTTTCCTATAAATGTTAAGTATGGAGGATATGTGAAAATACTTTCATCCACTCAACGGTTTAAGAAATATGTAGTTCAGTGCGTACATATAGTTGATTTATTAAAGAGAAGAAATGTTAAACTTTACGTTAATGTAATACTTGTGCAAATACCGGTTTGTGTATTTTTGGATCTAAATATCATTTACGTGCGTTTAACCAAAAGTTTTTGTTATTGCAAGATAATGCTAGGATAATGTTAAAATAATGCAATGTTTTGATATTTAATAATAGATAAAAGTATTTTTTTAAATTATGATGCGTTTTAATATTATTCGTATTAACTGGTATTAGTGTAGGGATTATATGAAAGAGGTACATAGAAAAGAAACTTAAATTTGAAGCAAGTAAATATGAAAATGGTATTTGAGTTAGGTAGCTATATAATTTTTACGTTGATAAATAATGTGTTTCAATTATGTAGATATATAATTTTCAAGCACCTATTAGCGGTGATAATTAAGTGTAAAAATTTTCTCATTTATCAGTCTAGTACCTCGTATTTTAAGAATCTCATTAACTAATTTATAACGAGAAAAACAAAATGATAAATAACAACGATAATTTACCTTCCTCGGTGAGACTCCTTTGAAGTTCCTCAACATTAGGAAGCTTGACCTTGAGCGTGTGGCTTTGAAGGAAACCGAGTGCCCTCTCCATGATCATTGAATTTAATGCATCCTCTTTATCATCCAGACTTCTTGGTAACGAAGCTTCAATTTCTTGCGGTGTCCTTACTGGCTCTTCATTTTTATTGGCTTGTTCGTCCTTGACCAGTGTAATGCCATCGACAATGTTGAGCTGTGCACTACGCGATACACGTTCCATTGTCGTTAAAAGTTTGATTTTGAGACAGCTGCTGACATCCGAACCAGAACAATCTTTGTAGATTTGATATACTGAACGTAAATCACCGAATACTCCACTTGGTGCTGCTGATCTTGCTTGTTCGGGGTCAAGCGAATTTGATGGGTGAGCTGATGGGTCGGCTGAACGGGCTTGACTGTAGCCAACGATAAGCAATGACAATAAGAGGATTGACAAACGATGCAAAGAGAGCTCCATTTTTTTGGATGCAAGTGGTACCTTTAAATTGATAAATAAAATTTTTTTTATTAATATATATTAATAGCCTTAATTTTGAAATACACAATTGAACCCATAAAACTAGAGCTTATTTTTTTAAGAAGAATGATAATGTTTTGAATTGAATACAATTAATGTTAATATAGATATATTAAAATGAAATGTATTTTAGACAATAAAAACTTAATTTGAAAAAGTTTAGAGGAATAACCAAAAGAATATAAATTGAAAAGTGCTTGGAATAAGAAAATTTTTTTAATTCACTTGAAATAAAATAAATCTCCTTATTACTATTTATTCTTCAATTGTAATACATATCCTATTTGTTATTCATGCTATATGCAAAAAGAAATAATTTTTATTTAATTTTATGGGTTGGTTGAATTATTTAAACATCGGAGCTTATGAATCCTAAGTGCTAAATTACTAAAAATATTTAGGGTACTAAATATTTAAATATTTTTGCATTTGAATGTGCGTACAAAGAAAATTTTGCAACGACTTGACCTACTTTAATAACTTGCATATATTCGTTATAGTTATGTGAATATTCGAATATGCAAATTATTTGGGGAAAAAGGGTTTAAGTGACTCATCTCAAACAAATAACGTTACCGGTATATAAAAGATACCGTAATATTTTTACTAGTATAAACAAAATGTTATAGCTCTATTTATATTATTCTTTTGTTGTCTTTAGTATTGTTTTTTCTTTTATTTTGCGATTTGGATTAATGTAGAACTTGAAAGTAAAGATTTTCATACACGATATGGAATCTATTAGAATGATAAACTAAAACCGAATTTTAATATCTATTTTTATAAATATAAATTATTCCAATTTGTTTTTGATTTGATTGTGAATTTATTTTAATATAAATTTATTATTATTCATTAACTTTTATTTATTCTTACGATCTATTTTTTTTATTTAATTTTTTGAAAAAATTTATTAATAAATTAATAAATAAATTAATAAAATATGATTTATAAAATAATCAAATTACACCATTAGCATATAAGATGAGCAGAGATAAAATATTCGTTCTTAATTGCTAATGATAAACAAATAATAAATGTGATAACCAGTTTTCTCAAAATTCTAATTTTGAACCCCATGTAAAACTTGTATTCGATGATCATGAAAAACTGGCCAAAAATTACACCTTACATAACAACTTATTTTAATTACATGATGTGAATTATTTATAAGCATGTAATGTTTGAAAATTTTTAGATGAAATATAAAACTTATTTAAATAGTTAAGTAACTGATTTTAATTAAATTAAAGTAAATTGTATTATAAGACATAATTTTCACAATAAACTCTTTAATTTCAGACTATTTCTAATCACTGTTTCGCAAGATCAACACTAATACTAAAGAAATATACAATTTTACCACCAATATAAAAAAAATTAAACTAAAATTTGTATCTTTGTATGAAAAGTCCTTTTGTATTAAAATGAATGTATCACTTGCGAAAAATCAGTAGAAACAGACGAACACAATCAGCCAAAAAAAAATTCACGGAGAAAAAAAACTTTACAAAACGTTGAATTAATTACACGAACTATTTCTGTACGTATAACAAGATAAAATTATAAAATCCGTACCTTGGCTTAAATAAACAAACGATAAAAAAGGGTTATGCAAGTCGCGCGATTCGATACGAATCAACCTTTTTAAACGATCCCTTATATCTTCAATCTCCAGAGATCCTTCCTTTGTGAGTTTTCTTTTCTTCAATTGAAATTAAACGAAGAAAAGAAGAAAAAAAGTTGAAGAAGTACTCGCGTTTAAAATAAAAATATTTGTTTTAAAGTTTTATAAGAGATCGGTTTATCTGCCGTTTCACTTGCAGAGAGCACTCTAAGTGAACTGTACGTAGCACAAGCCCTGCCCTAGCTCTATATATCCGGTCGGACACCTTGGACTGGGTACATATACACGTTTATATGAGTGTGAATGGGGGATATAACCAGGCAACAAACAACAACAAGCTTCAATACCGTATAGTAAACTTACCCTCCCCACCACTAACAACAAAACTCGATCAGTTTTCTGTTCTATACTTACAAGCTCAGTTATCTCTGTGTGTATATGGTGGTTTTGTATATATGTTTGTGTATATGTGTGTGGGTATATGTGCTGGTTGTTTTTTTTTCTTCTTTTACTAAGTGACTTCCTAAGCAACCACCGAAGCGAGAAGAAACGTAAGTTTCAAAGCAATGAGAAAAGGCCAGCATCTCCTCATCCCTTCCTTTTTAAAATTTCTTTAAGCTTTCCTCCTCCGCCTCCCACTTTATGTATATATAGTGTAACTATCTTTTTAACGTTTGTGCTCTTCTTTTTTTTTTAACTTCGTTATTTCTTCTTTTTTTTCGCCAGGTTTTAAAGTCAGCCAAGCGGTATGCATTTGCTTGACTGTGCGTATCAGTGTAAGTTTTCCACGGATATACGCGGAATATGCACGCGTATTATAAAATGTAGAAGGATCTTGTAAACTATGTTTTGATGATCTGGTTTGGGTGTCTTTTACGATGTTTAAAGGGGCTTGGTTTATCCTGACTATTTTTTCGTATTTTCAAACAGTTTAAGAAATTCCAGTAAATTACGGTCTTTAATACACTTTACAATCGGGGAGGATGTATGTATATATGTTTTGGTCTTTTATTTTCTTATTACTCTGTTTTTTTTTATTTTAGGCCTTGTTTTACAAAAGGCAAAATTGTAGGCTGTTGGATTTAAAACTTGCTCTTGCCCGTGATTTCGTTTCCTTTATTTTATTTTTTGTGGGTTAGATCCTTTGCTTTAATGGCCACGATAATTGCACACGTGTTTGCGAGCACGCGAAATTTGGGTTTATACTTCTTTTTTCTTTTTTTTTTGTTAGGTGGGGAGATATCATTTTCATTGTAAGGTGTTGTCTTTTTTCGCTTTTTAGGCCAGTAGATTAATGAGATCAGTTGAGGTACGAAGACATGTGTCTTCTTATGAATTTAAAATGTAATATAATTTGCATAAATTTTTTAATGAAAAAAAATATAATGTTAAGTATGATCATTTTCATAACGCGGATAAATTGAAACAATTTTCGGTTTATTCAATAACCTAGTCAATAAATGTAATTTTAAACTATAACTGATTTCACTTTCAAATGAATTTGGTAGATAATTTTTACGAATGTTATTTGATTATTTCGTTTTGCAATTTTCTTTAGATCAAATGCCTATTACGAGTAGATAGATATAAAATTTAAAAAATTTTAGTTATCTTATGAATATTTGAATGATATTTGACCAATATTATTTGTACCAACCCCATAATCATAAGCTTAAGGATAAAATGTTATTTGAGGAATTTTCAAATGAAACAAATATTTAATGAACACTACATCAATATTATCTAAATATAAAGAGAATATCCAGAAAACCATTAAAATTTCTCTATATCAATCTTCATCAACAAACAATAACGTAGTTTGTCATGTGTCAAAACAAAATACCGTCAAACTCATCACATTTCGCCGCGCATAATTTGAATCGTCCTCTCATAGCTGAAAAAGCATTGCCGGTGTATGGGCGCAAAGTGAGTAAAGTACTTACTCCTTCTTTAGATTTCCCCCCTTCTATAAATTTTATATAAAATGCTTGACTCGCGCCCGACTTATGCTTTCCCTACTTCCTAACGCTTTAAGGATAAAATTCAATATGCTATGGATTTCCCTTCTCCTTGCTCTTGTTTTTTTTATTTAATTTTTTTCTTCTTTTTGTTCTTGCGTTTATGTCTGTCTTTCTCACGCACTCTCCTTTATTGTTCCCTTTGTAACGTGCGCCGCTTGTACTGAGTCATTGAATTTCTGCTTGTGATGGACCGACTTGTACTATTATGATTGTTAGATGGAAAATAATGAAATAGATATTCATGCTTCATCAAATTGGGTAACTTCGTTGGGTCGTCCACGTTTGTTGGAGTCATTGTTCTATTCTTTTTTTGGGATGGAATTTGAACGATTAAAGTTCTTGGTTAAATAATTTAGACACATTTCTTAATCTCACCGGTCAACTAAGTAATAAACGTGCTAGAATTTTTAATGAATTTTCAATTAATGTAAAAATCTTTTTAAGAGTATAGAATATTCATATTATTAGAATAAAGAATTAAAACCATACTTTAAATTTAAGTTGTGATAAAATATAAAAAACGCTTTCTTTCTACATAGAACAAAAAAAAATTTTCTATAAAAAAAATGAACTATTAAAAATGATTAATCATTTGTTTACTTTTAAAAGTCACGACATCTTTTTCACGTATCCCATCTTAAACAATCAAAGATAATCATATTTGATTTTAAAATAGGCCAGTCACTAATAAAATATGAAGTCTCACTCTATAACATTTTTTTTGATACATTTCATCTTACTATAAAAAAATTGTATTACTTTCTTCGCTTGATCACTTAACTTTTTTTCGAAGTTCCTCGTGGATTCTTATTTACATTGACGATTACCCAATTCAGCGTTAACCAATCTTATTTGAACAAATATTTAACGTAAACTGTAAAGAAGTTAAATATTATCATTTGAAATATACAATCGATGCATAACAATAATCAAATACCAAGAAGAATCTAAATAATAATTTTTACTTACATATCATTCACTTTCACCCTTCTTCAAGTCTAGTAATGCTTAATCATAGCCAATCAATCAGTAAGCTATACAATTTCATCTTTAGCTTTAAAATCAGCAGCCGTTAAATGAAGAAGAAAAGGAAGAAAACGAAGAAAAAAAGGAGCATTAATAACTACCCATCATCTCTTACTCCTAGCAATATTCCTAATACATTACC
The DNA here is from genome assembly GCA_017163975.1 of Anastatus disparis. Lineage (NCBI taxonomy): Eukaryota > Metazoa > Arthropoda > Insecta > Hymenoptera > Eupelmidae > Anastatus > Anastatus disparis. Next base: position 1,984,106 of record JAFFSR010000265.1, on the reverse strand, counting down.
GTTTTAGTTATCCTATAACTCGGTGTGGTTATTTTCAATTACATAGCAAGGCTTCAGATCGATCGTTCCAAATCCTTTTTTCTTTTTTTATCACGATATTATCATTATACCTTTAATACATTGTATTTCTCGCGCTGAATCGCAATGGTATGATATTATTTGTTCAGATTTATTTTATTCGTAAGATTATAAAATAAATATTGTAATATTTCATGTTAAATTTTAATATGTTCCTTCTTTTTTTTGTTGAAGTAAATCAATATCTATCTTGCAGGGATAAAATGACAACTCAATTGAATTTTGAGTCGCATATGACGTTTTGTCAGCCTTGTATTCGCTGAATTGTGATATTTTCAATGATCTAATTATTTATAAATTGTTAAAATAATTTGATAAAATTTGAAAGCACACAAAATAAATATTGCACCAATATTTAAGTAATATTAATGTATTTTTATATTAAATGAAAACAATTAAAAAATATTATGTTTATTCCTAAAGAAATGAAAAAATTAGTATCATCTAATTTAGTATCACCTGAAGCTTTCACAAGAAAAGCAAACATCACTTGGCATAATGTATAATTTACATAGCATCTTAAATCGATCATTCAGCACCTTATTCTTATTTCCTTTATTATTACGACGTTTATCACGATGCTTTTAAAGCAATTGCATCATAGTCGCTATAAGCATAGTTTTAAAATCGTCCAATCCATAAGAATATAGCATCCGATTTTTCCTCGGAGCGCTTGGCTCGCTCTAGTTTTAAAGCTACCTGGCTTTCGCGTTTCAACTCTTTATAAAGAGGCATTCTTAAAACGGCCGACTACTGGCTACTGTGAAAGCGTTTTTCTTTTTTTTTCTATTCCTTTCTTTCTTTTTCTTTCTATTTTTTTTACTTCTTTGCGTTTAAGACGCCTTCGGTATACCGGAAAATTGCCAGTTGTCTCGGCCCGGTAATATCCGCGCCCATTTAGAAAACGTATATCATCCGTATATATACGCATAAGCGTAATCATCCTCATTTTCCTTAGTAAACTCTTTTCCTATAGCGGCGCTTAAAAGCATCTCCTCTTTTTTCTTTATTTTTTTTCTTATTCTTCATCTTTTCTTTCTTTTTTTTTATTCCATATAGTATAAAAGGTATAAGCTATAGCTATGCGATCATCAATTTGTACACGCAAACGCCGTTAGCCTACATATAAAGCGTAAGCGAGAGAGAGCACACACGCGAGCACAGAACAATTGAACATTATTGGAAATTGACTAATTGCTCTCGAGGCAAGTTTTGTATTTATGTTATAGGTGAGATTTCCATTTGCAGTTAATCGTTATTAATGACTCGGTAAATTTGTCATTTTTTTCTTCCATATATTGACTTGATTTTATGTACTGACGATATAAGCATGACTCGTAAAAATTGTTTTTTTAAATAATTTATCTCTTTTTTAAATAGGAATACGAACATTAATTTTTTATGCGAGGTAGAACTGCATATTATTTTTTTGAATGAGATTTCAAAATTTTATAATTGATGAGATCTTAAAATAGAAAAATTATTTAATTGTTTACAGTTACTGGAGTAACATCTTTTACGTGCTCCATATTGGCGAAATATTAAAACAATATTATTTGAAAATTGATCATTATTTATTCGATTTGTATATTAATCTCTATTTAATATTAATATTTTAATATTTGTCAATACTAATGAAATCATATACAATGCAAAATATGTTTTACATAAAAATTTATCTTCGCTTTTCAATGACCATCAACGTGCTCTTCAAATTGCACTTCAATCAATGATATCCACGACGTCCATGTTACCCATACACTCACACATACCTCCATACTCGTTTTACGCAGACCTTTTTCTCAAACGAACGAGAGAGCTCGCAGGTTGTGTGTGCGGATGGAAAAAGAAGAAAAAAAACCACAACTAGGTCATGAGCAGCAGCAGCAGGAGCAGGAGCAACAGGCAACAAACAGCACTAGTAAGTATAGTAAAGGTATAAGGCAAACCCAAGTGAAAATGGAAGCCGGGCGATATATAACATTTGCCCGAGTTTTGAGTGTATAAACGCTCTCGCAACGATCGACAAAACCGCCCCCACCATATTGCACTACTCATGCAGTTTTCTCCTTGTCTCGTCTCTGTCTAATATGGTATTTCGATATATATATATAGATATAGAAGGATTATGGTATGCGTACTAATCTAATTTATATTCTTCATAGATACGTATTATAATTATTAATTCGTTATTATCTATCTTCAGTAATGTCGACCACCTCTTGAGTTATGAGCTTCATATATATATTTTTGCTAGTTTAATCAGGATATGAAATTCGTTTTTAAATAACAAAGTTATTCAGTTGAGTACCGCAGATTCTCATGGAATATTGATATTAACGACTAATAATTGGATTTTTTTATTTTGATTTCAAAGCTTTGTCATAAGTCAATATATTGGTGTGATTTATTTTTATAAAGTAATTTATGTAAATAAAAAAGGAAGATAAACTAAATATTGTATCGATACTAAGCCAATATTAGTGCGCTAACAATCAATTAATATATTTTGAAGACAACTTAATAATAATCTTAATGAATGCTTTTGGTGTATTATTAAAATAAATTTATCATTATTATGAAACGTAAAGATTGATGTTATTTTTTTCAATTTTGATGTCAAAGTTTTCCAGTGTTTACATATAAGCGTGCACTTTACATTCTATTTACACAGTTAAATATTACGTATACGAGCATGTACGTCAGCACAAAATTATTGGTTATTTGTTAATTGCAATTGAGATCTTCGATGGCATAGTGAAACTATAAAACGTGACTTTCTTTATGAAAAACAAACTCTTCTCTAATTTTGACACTTTGACTGACTGATAATATACGCTTTTCTTTTTTTTTTTCTTTCTTTTATTTACCTTGCATTTTGCATTTCTTTAAACCGATGATTAATATGAGGAATCCTTTCACATCTCGAGCTGAAACTCAAAGTGTATTTTCTCTAGAAATCAATTTCATTTAAATGCATGGAAAAACTTGAAAATTTAAATAAAATTTAATTATAACGGTTTTAATAAGAAAGGTATGTATTCAAATTTCATTAAAAAAAAAATTTTTTTAATAACATTCGAACCAAGTGTCTTTTCAAAACGTAATATTTACGAAATTTCATTGTTTATAGAATAAATTATGATGCTTTGCTTTCATATAATTAAGTTATTAAGTTATTATGAACTATAAAATATAATGAATTTATATGTATAAAATTGAAACAAGTTTTATTTTGAAATCCATTGCAGGAAATGCTTTCACTAATGAAAATCCGAATTCTGATACAATTACGATGCTAATTACGTGGTAATTAGTGCTTATCCGAATAGTTTTAGTACAAACTAGAGTGTGACTTTTTAGTAGCCACATGTTATACTGCTGTATGAAACTTTTTGCGTGTAATATAAAAAAAAAACGCAAGGTTCTTTTTTGTTGAATTAACTTTCTTTATTTTTTATTCGATTATTGGTCGAAGGATAAAAATTTTAATGCTAATATACCATTGTAAAAAAAATTTGATTTTTCATGGATTTTTGCGCCACACTTTTTACTGTTGTAGACGTGTATCATGTTACGTTGGGTTGTAAAGCAAACTTCATTTTTTCCTACAAGTAGAACATTTTACCAACGAAAAATGATAATTATAAATTTATTTATATGTAAATAATTAATTAATGAATTGTATTAATTGATATTTGATAATAATCAATGATCCCATCTAATTCGGAAAACTTAATGATAATTTTTTAATAGAGTGAATGAGAACGAGGCTCATTAATTATTCATTCTAAGAGCTATTTTTCACTCAAACCTGAGTAAGAATCTCTCTTTCCTACTTGTTCATCGTTCAAAAGCCAAGACAGCAAAAGAAAATTATGGTTTCGATAAAAAAAAAGAAGCTTTTCTTACTCGAACCACGAAAAGTTTCTTTGATATTTTAAAATTTATGGTGACCTAATATTCGTTAACTTTTGGAAGAAATATTCAGGAAGTTTTTATTGGCAGTTTAAAAAATTTCAAAACTAAAGTATAATGAATTGCTTTGATTATTTTTCCAATATTAGTAGAACGCGTTTAAGTAGATGCACGCCAGGTTATAATAAGAAAGAAAACTGATAATCATTTGAAATTCAAATAGCATGCAGTAAAAAAAAAAGAGGATTTTTATTCTTACTTTTAGCTTAACACCTTGACTGCTATAAAATGGTATGTACTTTATTTAATAGGAATAAATTAAATAGGACGTAATGCTATGGTATTCTTTCTTCATCTCGAAACTCATTATTAGATGAGATTTAATAACTGAAATTTATTGCTGCTTACTTAAAAATGAAAATAAAACACGTTTTATAGTAAATATTATGTTGAATATTATATATTTTTCTAAACTTTAAAAAATTACTATCAATTTTAGTATTTAAAATTATCATTTTTGATTATCCCTAATAAATTTAATAGCTTAGAAACTTTTTATTGAAAATTATTTTTTACTATTTTTATAATATACTATATTTTCGTTTTATATATTTAACGTAAATATTCATCTTGCACTTACCAATATAGTATTTTTTTACGATAAAAAAAATGAATATCTACAAACTTTTCTCTGTTATTATCATTAATAAAAAAATTCTTTAAAACCAATGATTATCTTAGTTAAAATCCACACATTAATATAAATCAGAAAAATAATAGCTAAAGGAAAGTAAGTTTGTTGAAAAGCATTTTAAAAATTTTCTAACAAGAATGCACCTTGCCCAGTCTCATAAATAATTTTATAAACATGCATAAAAAAATAAAGTGAATTTCACCGTAATCCTACGTCAATACAAGTATAACGCGTATATACTCTTTTTTTAAACGGTTTTATATTTACAACCTAGACTATATTAAGTTTTATATACAACGACTGAAGAAAGATAGAGAAACGAGCGTCGTATCATCTTGGCATTTTCTCGATGGCTTGCCGGAACTCGGGCAGTCGGTGTGTTACCGATTTCTCATCGTCGAGCGTCGTCTTAGTATGTATACGTGTATAAATGTACATATATATAAACCCAAGCATATTTGTGGATGTACACGCTATATACGGTTAAAAAGAAAGAAAAGGAAAAAAAAGGATCGCAAAATACACGTGCGCGCGTTCGCGAGGCGAAAGCGTCATATACACACACGCATATATATGTATATATAAAATGCTTTGCTTCTATTACTGCAATACTTCCGGCTTATGATGGTCTCGCTCCTTAAAACATCCGGCATTATCTTTTTAAATAAAGCGTTTAAGGATTCTTATATGATGAAATAGATGCGATGAATCTTCTTTTTTTTCTGGTAATTTTTTTAATTTTATTAGTGAAAAGTTGTAGGTGGAATATTAGATTGTATATGAACAGGATATGTTTTTAGATACTTGAGGATTTCGAGAAAATGGATTATTTTTTAGATTTTATTTAACAGAAATAAAATCTAAACAAAGGTTATATCCTTTCAACATTATAACAAACGATAAATAGTAAAATTAATTATAATTTATTGATTACATTTTAGGAATAATATTTTAACTCAACGTAAAACAATGCATGGAGAAGTTAAAAGAAAAAATACCTTATCACATAAAAAAAATATTTATTTAACATATAATTTAAAAAAAAAAAATATTTAACAAACAAACATTTGTGCACGTTTATGCAATAAATTTGTTAAATACAAAAATGTGCATTGTTACAGCTTGAAAAAGGACATGATCAAAATTATCAAAAGAGGTCGACAGTGGTTCAGTTGGTAGAAGATTAGATTCGTAATCTCGAGGACCCGAGTTTGAATCTCGCTCTTGGCTGAGATATATTAGCACCACTGTACGTTACATGTGCTTTGTTTACGAACACCCTGAAAAGACCTCCGTCGCTAATTAGCATGGCAATAATAGCATAAATGCAGCGACGTTAAATAAAATTTAAAAAAAAATATCTAAATTATAGTAGAATGTTGTTTGTCTTTTAGAGACAAAATAAAATACCATTGAACATTAATGTTAATTTTATTAAATCGAATTTTTTAAACATTAACTTTTTCTCATTTTTTTTGAATAAATAATAATCATATATTTTTTATCATGATTTCGGTTAAAGAAATTATTATTATTAACACATAATTGATTGAAATAAAAGATAAATACAAATAAAAAAAAAATCTGAAAAGTTTTAAAAAAATTAGAAATTTTTTTCAAAAAAAAAAAAAAAAATGAATTATTAATATAAGCGCGTGAAAAACAAGTTATCGGTACATTAGTCGTCATGTCCATTAAAACCGATAATAACCATTTTGAAAAGCGTATCAAATTTAAAAAATAAAAAAAAAATATATTCCAAATATCCTCGCGTATATAATCAACGTTAATTTTCTTTTTATTTTTTGAAAGTAAACACGAATTAGAATAAGAAGTTTAAAAAAAAAGGAAATAGTGACCTAAAAAATTCTATTCGTATGAAATCGAAGGTAAAGTCAAAAAGGAGATTGAATTTATGTTATACGCTTGAAGTGAGACCCCATCATGAAAGTTTAAAAAACTAACAGCTTGGAAATAAATTCCTTGATATTGAATTCTCGCATAGTTGTACTGTTCTTTTTTTTCTAATTTTTTTCTTTCTTATTTTTTAACGCGACCGCGTTTAAAAAATGATTTTCACTTAAAATATCAATTAATTCTTGCTTCTATATTGCTTTCATAAGTATATTGTATTGCTATTGAATTAATTATGTGGCGTAAAGTGAAAAATTTTTTTATTACGTTTTTAACTGCAAAGGACTTTTTAACTAATGACTATTATTATTAATTTAGTAACGTTAAATAATAATTTTTTTTTAAATAGGATTTTTTTTTGTAGTTGTATAAATTGTACGTCATTATTTATTATGAAACGGATACTTAAAAATACTTTATTTTAAGTTTCAAATTAAATAATGATTTAAATAAAGAAAATAATTATAGTACGAGCAACATAGTAGATTGCTTTGATAAAAGATTGAAGTCCTTTAATTTATATGTGATTCTTTTTATAACATATCCATTATGTTTTAGTATTTTGGTATATTGATCACTAAGTGATACGTTTTTTTTCTAAAAATTGTTTTTATCTCAAATTTAATTTATTCTTTAATATTATAGATAAATTTTATGTTACAAATTTATTTTTGATGAAGTAAACAATAAATATAATACGTACAGTTTAGAAAAAGTCATAAACTTGAAATTTACAATAAAATAAGAATTAGCGGAAATCTTTTTCTAGTTAATGAATAACAAAAGATGAAAATGTAAGTAAGTTTATATTATTGTTTTTGAAATTAGTACAATTCTTAACAATATAGTTGATTATAAGTTAGTACATTTAAAAAGCGAGAGTGAAACTTCATTTATTAATTTCTAATACTTGAAAAAGTATTCAACATAACTACGGGTTCTCATAATAAAATGCGGTTATTTAGTAAAAAGTTTATTTGATATTCATCAAGAAATTAAGAAAATTCAACTTCAAATTAAAATCTTTTCAAGACGCTATAAAATTAATATTCTGTAAATTAACATCTAAATTTGAGATGTATAAAAGAGATTGTATTAGATATCGATATAGATATCTATTTTATCAACAATTTTTATGATCCTTTTACAGTTGCCATCTAATTAATTAAATAATCATTTTCCATTATCTTAATTGATAGTATTATATTCATCTGAAAATAGATCAAATCTTCGATAAACATATAATTAGGAAGGTAAAATTTTGAAACGTAAATAAATTTTAATTGAATAGGCATAAGTAAACTTCTGTTTGTAAGTATGTTAGAATAAATCAATTAATTATGTTAAAATGTTTTGAAATATCAATATTTTTTTTTCTTTCTTCGATAAAAATACTAGTTGCTGATAAGGTAGAAATCTTCGATCAGTATCCGGCATACTTTTAATTTTGAAAAATCCACAGTGAAAGTACATGATGAAATGTAACGCGCTCGAATTGAGAATTTTATAATCATAAATATTATATCTTCGAAATATTTACATTTCTAACTTAATTCAATGTATTATCGATTGTATGAATGGATTTAAATTTATTATGTTTAGTGTTTAACATATATAATGGAAATTTTTCAGATAGAAGTATGCATGTTAATGTTTTTTAAACTTGCTAATTTTAATTTTAATTATTTATTATTTTCTTGAATATTCAAAGGATGTTTTTTTGAATTATTTCAATAATAACATATTAAGATTTTTTTTTAATCGTACCTTTTTCATATTCTTCTTTGTAATAAAAGTTGTAAAAATTATTATAATATATATGTTATTTATCTATATTAATTAGTTTCTTATTAAAGTATATCTTTTACGGATTTGCTCGTTTTTAATAATTTTATCAATATAAAATTTTGTACTTATTCAATGTGATAGACTTCTATATTTATTTTACTGTTATTATAATTATCGTATAATTATAATAAAACTAATATTAAATAAAATTAATCTATTGTTTTTTTATTAAAAATCTTTAATCTTACATATTTTAGATTGCAATTTTTCACTGAGAATAATGTCTATTACGACTGTTCTAATTATATATATAATTTTTGCATGGCATAAATAAATACCCGTATCTATCTTTCAGTCTTCTTTTTTTATTTCAGAATTGAAATTATTTTGTAAGTAATATTAATATTATCGTTAATAATTAACTATTTAGGATAATAATATTATTATTACTAATTATTATTATTTATCATGACAATTAATTTTAATTTATTGAAGTATTCATTTGATATTTAGGATAATAATAGTATTTACGTATAATATAAATAATGTTATCCTTGTTAAGAAAAGTATTGTGCAAATAATATGATTCAAATAAAATTTGAATTCTAGGCTAATAATCATACAACATATTTATTTATTTATTCTCCAAAGAGATTAAATTTTTTTCCAAAATCATATCACAAAATATGCGTCCTATGCAAAGTATTATTAATATATTCTTCAAAATACCTGAAAAAATATACTTTCTATCTATTTTGCATTTACGATCATTGATCGCGCATAATGTGTAATTTTAAAATCCACTGCAATCCTTCAAGAACAATGTGATCATCCAATAATTTTCAAATTACGACCGAAAGAAGCATCTCGTTCAAAGCTTTTTACTTTCACGATCCCATAAAATAAACCCCTCCTATAATAAATCTTTATCAATTTTACAATATATATTTCCGAAAGAAGAAAAAAAATGAGAACGCATACCTTTTTAGAGTAAAGAGAGTAAAAACAAAACATTTTTCCAAACACATTTTATAAAAATAAACGAAAAAAAATTGAGAATAAAAAAATACCTTTCTCGTCTCGCATGCTTCTCGGCGAAACTGACTGGTACGCGACCTACTAAGAAAAAAAGGCGAACGGAAAGGATGATCAGGAAAGATTCATTAAATTTTTGATCGAACGAAACACGCCCCCGACATCATCCGTGTGATAAAAGTGTACATACTAAAATTAAAAAAAATAAAACATAATATACACATGTGTGTGTATGCGTGTGCGTATATATGTATACAAGATGAAAAGGTATATATCTATACTTTATGAAACATTGGTACAAGATTAAACAAATTCATGAAAATCGATCGTCCAACACTGTCCACTTTCACATTTCCAACGAACGGAACTCTCTCATATGTGGATCACTGGATCGCCGGAACCTCGGAAACTCGTATATATACATATATACTCGTTGAATCTTGAGATCGATTTATATATATATACGTGCGATACTATATACGCGACAGGTGTTTATATATATATAAAATGGTATGACATATATACATATGTGTTATATAGGATCGGTGCCAAGACGATTATTACGGGAATTCATTATCGGCCTTAATATCTCTTGCTTGGAGAGTCAGGCTTGGTGCAATTTGTAATTAATATATGGAGGTGAAAGAAAGCCTCTTTTTTTCAAGTAAGTAAAGAAAGAGAAAGATAAAAAGAGAGATGGAGAATGAAAAGGATATGCGTGTCTTCTACCTACACATATTATAAGATCCGGATGAGAGAAAGAGATAAATAATATATACCAGCATCTATACAAGGATATCAACCCGATTTCAAGTTAGCTTAGTGGACTTGATAAAAGAGAGATGAAGGAAATAATCGATTATAAGAAGAGAAAGAGGAAAAAGAGAGAAAGAACGATTTGAAAAAAAGATGCGTTTGACAGGAGAGTTTGTCGCTTTCACCAGAATCGTGCGTGTGTCATTTGATTGCTCCTGTAGCTAATGGTCACTGCTATACTTAACAGCCTTTTTTTTTCTTCACAGCATTTTATTCTTTCTTCATTTTGCATTTGATTTTGTCAACAATATTATTTTATTTTTCATATCAGTAAAATTACTTTATTAATTAAACTTCTTTTGACAAAATAGTTAATTCATGCGTTAAGATCCTCCTTCTCTTCTTTCATGCATGTGTATACATATTCAATCATTTAGTTTCATATTTATAGCCTCACGTGCATTTGTATTTATGAGTATTCACGTATATGTATACAATTATGTTCAAACTCATATTTACATGAACAATTACATACTCATTCACACTTGTTCACACACAGAGTTGCATACATATTCTCTTAAGCATTCATACACATCTTAATACATACAATTACATTTTTGTATAGATTCACACGTATTTATGCATTCTATTACATATGTACACACACATAGTCAGGTCCACATTCACATGAACATATACACATATGGATACACACACATGCACTATTACATATATGCATATGCACATACACATACTCACACATAAATGAACGCACACGCACACAAACATACACACATATGCATGTACATACATATGTATATATATAATATATACACAAAGGTATTCATGCAATTACATACATGTACTCAGTTACATTCATACGTTCATACCCTAAACATATGCTTACATTTATACACACTTACCTTCATATATAATTCATAAATATATGTATAAATGTATATTATATATTCTAAAAAATATATACCTGTCATAATAAAAAAATTCTTTGGCTTCATATCATGCTTATTTTAAATGATTTATATTTGATTTTGAATAGATTAATTGAATTTTTTCTTATCAACTTAATATTATTAAGCACATTAAAACTTTTAATTGATTTTGCAATAAATGTATTAACTCCAGCAAAGGAATTTAAAATCATAAAAAATTAAGTTTGTTTTCATTATGATACTTATTTTATATTAAATTTGGTATATAAGGTGAGCAAGAGGGAAAAGAAGAAATTGGATTGTAAATAAGGTGATAATAAAGAAAAAAAAGAAGACATGGCAAAAATGATAAAGAAGAAATAAGAAGCGATGGCATAACTAACTGTACACACTCGGCGTTTTTTTTTCTTTGGGACAAGACGCACGCGCCGTTCGCCTCTCTTTATTATACAAATATAAATGTAAATTGTAAATAATATGTCATAAGTATTTTTCATGAACACATGATAGTCAGATAAAAACAATCTCGTCGCTGTCATTGTCTTCGTAGTATAAAAATTTTTTCTTCATTGTTTGCGATGAATTACAATATATCCAAACTTGTATACAAATTCGTAAAACAATAAATAAATTCATGTTATTTTTTTGTATCATTTGTATGTCTCTGTACGTGTGCGTATGTATGTACATTAATTTTACATATAGAAATATATAAAATTACAAAAGTCGTCGTACAAAAAGTCGTTGATCATTACAATAAATAAATAAATACATATAAAAAAAGATATATATCATTGCGCTATGTATATATGCATATAAAAATAGTTAGAAGAGTATTCGCATCAGGCACTGGCGTCCTCGCAATTGTACTGGCTATAAATAAATTTATAAATAATAATAATAGTTCGGTAAAAACGATTAAATTACAGAACAATAATTAATAGTGAGAGTAACAAGGACGCATAGAATAAGAGATCCAGAAGTAAATAAAAAAAATAAAAACTTGTACGAAAGTGTAAAGATAAAAATGTACAAAAGGTGAAAGGAACACTTTAGATAGATAAATCGAAGAAAGTGTATGAGAGAAATAGAGAGAGCGAGTTTAGGAGAATTACAAAAGGAAGAAAAAAAGTATTACAGAGATACAAGGATTCGAGAGAAAGTGAAGCTTGAAGGGATCGTTTGATAAAAAGACAAGAGAAAAAAAGGCAACGATCAAAAGAGAGAGGACAGGGAAAGTTTAAAAAGAACATAAAAAAAGAGGTTGAGATGAATGTGAAGATGTAGGCGAAGAAAATAAATACTCGTACTAACGTAAAAATAAATATTATCTTCATGAAGAAAAGACAGTGATAGAACGAGAGGAAGAATGGAAATAGAGGAAAAGAAGTCATGTAACAAATTAACATAAAACAGTAAGTAACTTTTGCATGCATGGTTGAAAAATAAATTCTGTAACTGTCAGTCTGTCTTTTGTAACGTTTGTTTGTTGTAAGTACGTAACTGTAAAGTCTAAGAAATTTTACTACAAGTTCGTAAACATGAAAAAAATGAATAAAAATCAGTCTATGTACTAAATGTATGAATTTATATTAAAAGAAGAATGTAGTCGAATTTTTGTACAAATGTAACGTATGTCGTCTTATAAACAGTAACTATTACTGTTTGTATAACAGTATTCGTTTCCAAAATGAAACTAGTCTTTATTGATCCAACCATATTTATCTACTTTAAAATTGCAAAACAAACGTGAATTTTCAAAAAATCTCAAGTGGATTCAAATATTTAAATTGATCTCAAAATGTTTGAACAATATGTTTAAATCTGATAGAAAAAATATTTGACCTAAACAAACATCTAGTTTTTTTTTTAAATCTTAAATCATATTTCCTAGATCTTCAAACAGAGATTACTTTATCGTTTTTTATAGTCTCTTTATCTCACTCGATGATCGCTAAGTGCAAATAAATACAGTATTAATATGACAGTTCTAGTACATGAATATAAAGTGACTCTTCAAACTGAAAGTAACTTGATTTTCAAGAAATCAAATGTGTTTTGCATTTCTAAAATAAACTTATCACGAAAATGGAAGATAAGAATGGCCTATTTAATTAAAATCAAACCAAGGCTATTTCTAAGTTTAGCCTCAGATCGTATTCAAATAAAACGACCTTTAACGAAGTAAATAGATGAAATTATGAAGAAAGAAGAAGAAGAAATGAGAAAGAGATTATAATAAATAATCCAAAAGAAAATAATAAATTAATTCATGGAAAGTGAAAAAATGAAGAAGAAATAGGAAGAGAGGAAATGGAAGAAAAACTATTTAAATTATCCTAATGAGCAGCAGGTGTTGCTTGTGGTTTTTGTGCGCTGTAAGCCAATTCTTGAGCAGCAGTTTCTGGTGTAAGACTTCTAGCCCAGCCACCTCCATGGCCACCAGAGCTACCGCCACCATATCCGCCAAAATCGCTGCCACCGCCGCCGCCGCCGCTACCACCAGAATAACCACCATGACCACCTTCTTCGTGGCTAACAACGTGGCTACTGCTATGGTGTGGATGTGATACAACTTCGTATGTGACGTGTTTCTGTTGTCCACCCAATAATTTCTTAAGACCAATGATGGTCGAGATGACGAGAGCGATTTTGCCAACCAGTAGAGCTTTTCCAGCTATCAGAGCAATGAATCCAAGAGCTAATGGCAGAAGTGCGGCAGCTTTAAGGGCTACGGCCATTATGATTGGTCCAAGGATTTTCTGAGCCTTCTCTGTAAAGTTTAAAAAAGTAATGAAAATTTATTCGTTTGGAGTAGAATTTCTTGGTTTTAATTGGAATAAAAAATTATTATTGAAAAGTAAATTCTTTGAAAATTTTCTAATTTAATATTTTTTAAAATCTAAATATTATTAATTGTTTGTTTACAATTAAAAGTAAAAGAATGACCATCGAATTTACATGATTATTATCATCTTTTTCCTCTTAAAACTTTTCTTAAAGATAAAGCTATAACATTGATTTTATTCTTAAAAAAATTTTAGAGGTTTTAGCCAACTTTTGTCAATTATATATTAAAACTATAAAAATAGAAAAATTTAGTTCACTTTCTAATTAAAATAACTCAATATTATTTTATTATAACGCGAATTCTTTATTTTAAATTAGTAGTCATTCAAAGTTAAACTTTATGCTTTAATAATAAACTTTCAGTAAAATAAGTTTAATTACTATTTTTACGAGAACTAGGCTAAGTATAGAGATAATTTTATTTCATATATTTATACACGGAACAATAAATGGCGTTAAATAAATAATAAAACATTTAAGTAATTGCATACTAATTAGTTGCAGTACATAGTAATTACCGATTAATTAAATATAATCTATATGTTTATCAGATTAATCTAATAACGTGCTATACTTCCAATTATTAGACATTTTTTTTCAACTATAACAATTAGAATTAATTCTTATAAATTTTTTAAAAATGTTGATATTAGAAATGATAGCTTTGATTTTTCGAAAATTGTTTTTTTTATGGATAATTTGGTTTTGATTAATTAGCAAAATATAAAAAAAAGTACTTAAATAAAAAATTAATGAACTAATAATAAGTTTAACAGCCTTAACAGGATTAAGTAACTAGAAAACGTAAAATAAATCTTAACGACTCTTCTCGTGAAACACAAAACTATAAGCGATTAAGGCTAAGACTTTAAAGACTCTGCTTTGTCTTAGTCAAGAACAAAGGCGACTTTTAGAGAAAAAAAATTCGAAAAAGAAAAGAAGACAGGTAAGTATCACTTTTGTTAAATGTATCGTAATGTTACATTAAAAAGGCAAAAGCTTCCTTCAGTTTCTCGAGTAATAGCAATTGTGTGCATCATAGTGTGTGCGCACCTTATGTCGCTCATTATAGTTTAATTGGTCAATTTCATGCGATTGTCCGAGATTTCGTCTTTGGCCCTAATTCTATAAAAGTTGCTCGCGTTACATACGCAACATCGTCTTTTTTTATACTTTATAAATAAGAGTGTGTATGTGAAAAATCGAGATCGAGAGATTCAACTAAATAAGATGAGAACGCAACCGAAGGTCAAGATCGCTCAAATTGTTTTTATATATATGTATATATATTTATATGTACGTGTTTATGTGTTGTATGTGTGAAAGTATGTCAAAAATCTTGCGCGACGGGATATCTCGTGGTTTTCTTCCTGAATCGTTTCTCATTTTTTTTTCTTCATTTTTTTTTCTTTCTTCTTCTTTCAATCTCTCTTTCTCTTTCGTTTTTCCCACGTGTATGGTGTATGTATACCGGTGCCTATCACTTATGGGTATGAGAGGTAAGATCGACCCAATTAATACGCTCGGTTTAATTTAAAATGCCCACATCTGGGTGTGTGTATGCTTTAAATTAAATAATTGTTTAATTGGAGATTGATGAAAGTATAGTTATTAAATTTGTTTTTTCTTCCTTTTTCTTTTCAGTTTATTTGCTTTTACTTCGAGGCTTTAGTAAATGGTATGGTGAGTGTAATTTTGAATTAATTAAATACAAGATTTAAAATAGGTAATATTAAGTGATGTGTACACAAGAAAATTTTTAATTGAGCGTCAATATATAATAATCGAAAATATATTTTCTATTTGAGTTATTTTACTTATTATTGTTTTCAGGCTGTAGTTATATTAAAATATAATGAATTTTTTAATTTTAAGGAAAATTTATTGTTTGAAATAATTAATATTCTAATCAAATATTTTCTAATACCAAACACTAACATCCAATTGACAAATAAAACAATAACGCGATTGTAAAATTTTTCTTGCAAATGATTATTAGAAATTCGTCTGACCATGTCATTTATCTCTACTTATTGTACATAAATTAATTTCATCCTTATTTTATCTCAACCATGATTGTATTCGTTCCTATTATGGTTTAACGTTATTTTAATGTACATATAAAAAACGAAGAGTGAATATTATTCTAATACCTTTTACGCTTAATAATTTTACTTTCATGCGTAACGATACATTAAGCTACAACAATTAAACATTGTTAAGTGAAACAAATTGTATGCTTCTTTTATTTGCATTTACTTATGCTAATGGAATTTCTAATTTCGAGTTATCTTCTTCGACTATAGAGAAAATTACAGTTAAATAAGTGGTTGAAAAATTTTTTCGAGGGCGAAAGTTTTCTTCTCCAATTAGAATCAATTATTAATTCATCTTAATGAAGATAAAAGAAGAAAAAAATCAATGTTTAACAACTCTCTAAACTTTCTTTCGAAATATAGTTTAGATATAGTTTGGAAAGAAAGTAGACTAAAGATATTGCAATTTGGTTCTAGAATAAAATTTACATGTACTATAAATTAACTTTAGCACGAATTTTAAATTACTCCAAAGTGGCCGAGAAAAAAGAAGAAAAGAAGATTACTAAAATTAGATACAAAATCCATCTATACGTAACATTTGTAAACTACATGCAGTATCAAACTTGAAATTGATTAATTTTGAGAAAAAAAATGTAGTAAACCGAGCCCCACGTTAAGCCAAGATCAACAACTAGTACAACGCCAATCACCTGTACACGATTCATTTTATCTCAAATCTCGTTGTTTTACTCATTTCTTTTTTCTTCTTCCTCATCCTTTCTCTACTCTCAAAACTGCCCTTCTCTTACACAGTTTATTTTATCGTTATAACGAACTCACACACAGATTTATTTATATATATATATATATATATATATATATATATATATATATGTGTGTGTGTGTGTGTATGTATTTGTTTGTATGTGTGTGTGTGTGTGTGTGTGTGTGTGTGTGTGTGTGTGTGTGTGTTATAAGAGCTGGGTGGAAGCAGGAAACCAGTTCTTCAGTGGGTCAACGTATCTCCTTGCAACAAACCCAACAAACAAAGACAAATAAACTCAAAGTAAGAGAGAAAGAAGATATGAGAGAAATAAAAAGGAAGAAGAAAAATAAGATAAAAAAAGCGACAAGTCTTATATTCATGTATTTATGACTTGAAGGCTATTGAAGCCGCGCCTTTCAAGTTCAATGTTTTCTACGTGACGGATGCACACCAGTACACATATGTATATGTATATAAGTTTTTAGATAAAATATTCAAGTGTAAGTATTTATATATATATATATATATATATATATAAGAAGTCACTGAGCTTTTCATTGCGTTACTAACATGTCCAGTTAGGCAATTATATTACCTACATTCTTAACGTTCGCATCTCATTCTGGAATCGCGGTCGATTGCATATTTATACATATACACGTGCGTAAAATCCTTTTATATTCAGTTATTATTGTTATTACAGGTTGAATAAGGATTGTAAATTACTATACTTTTCGGTGAAGATATTTTTTCTTTATTTTTTGATGACCGATTATGAATTTTTTCTTTTCTTTTTCTTAATATGTATGTTGGTGCATGCACGATTGATAGATTTTTCGGGTTAACGGTTATTTTTCGTACGGGGAAATTTTTTTGTTTTCAATTTAAAGATTCGAGAATGAATAAATTAGTAATTAAATGGGACTGGAACATCATTTGATTTAAATACTTATCTTTTATACAATATTAAAATTCTGTTGATTGAAATTAATAATCTTGATAATGATGTTTTTTATTTAATTATCTTGAATCTGTTTTAAGAAAGTTCAGTCGGAATCGATGTGCTAAATTGGAAATTATTTTTTCAAGAATAACTTTATTTAGGTAAAAAGTAACTGGATTTTTAAAAATTGTTTCACATTCTGAGAAAAGTATATCAAACGGATTTCATCTCGAAATATCAAAAGAAGAAAACTATATACTTTAAAACATTTGTTTCTTCTTGACTTTCAAAATTTTTTTATCATTTTATTTATCCTTTCTCTATAAATAAATTAACGATTGAAAAAATTCAGAATTAATTTATATTATGATAGTATTTCTGTTATTAAAATTTCAAAATCAAAAAATATAATTCTGAAAAATCTACAAAAATTATAAATTTTAAAAATAAAAATTATATATAAAACAATCAATAATATACAATCAAATCAATTTTTAACAACAAATCAGAAATTTCAAAATTGGTTCAGATTTTTTAAAGTGATTTGAAGAAAAATTGAAGAAAATGATCCCTATTATCTTCTATTATATATTTTAAATTATAAATAATTCAATATATTGATATACTAATTTTATCATAGAAATATGTCTAGCACAGCTTTTTCAATAATCAAAATTAATTTTAAAATATATAATTACTTCTTCTTTTAAAAATTAATATTGAAAAAATAGTTGCTCATTTAACTCATTAGCTGTGAATGAACCTCTTTTAAGAATCATGAATTTATTGAGTTTAATCTCAATTCAGGTTAAACCGCATAGCAACAAAGTATAAAGATATTATTATTAATAGTAAATTTTTATATATGAGCCATTGTTCTATGTCATTTTACAAAATACGTACAATGGATAATTTTGTTTTAACGTGTTTTAGAAAAGGTGCGTTATGTACTGCTATTATTTATGTCAATTATTATGCATTTTAGTTATTAACTTGTCTCTAGTTAGTTCCATTCACGTTTAAACTAAATAAATAAGTTCTGTTCCTCTTTTTTTTTCTTCTTTTCTCATTGTAAAAAATTACCGTGTATCTCGTTAAAGGAGAAAAGGAAGAAGAGAAAAAAAAACGAAGTTAACAACCAAATTAATTTTTTTTTATTACGTGCTGCATTCTTTTAAACTTATTTAACAGATTCTTTTTATCTTCCAATTTATTCTAAACTTTATTACGGCATGTCACAGAATAAGAAATTTAATTAATTGTTTGAGTAAACTTTTTTATTACCTACTTAAAAATTAAAAAAAAAGATGATTTATCGACTATTACTACCATAGTTATTCACGGTCTAATTCATATAGCAAACAATGCTTTTAATTATTCTATTTTTTTTTAAATAAAGAAAAAATGAAAAATTCTATTTTTTTACTTACTCTTCTTTCCACGTCCCTCGACCGATGTATCATCATTATCTTGAAAACTACGTCCAGCTGATTCGATAGCACCGAGAATATCAGTTCCTTTAAGATCAACCTTAACCGAATGCGTTCTTAAAAATCTTCCAAGACGGTCAAACAATAGCGTGTCGAGATCACTCGATTCTATGGACCTATTTACAATAAAAGAATTGTTTTTTGTTCCTTTTTTCTTTATCTTTTTTTTTTATTTTTTATGTTTTATGTAAATAATGTAAAGATCTACAATTCACATTGTTGAACCTTATTTATCCATTGTTAAGATTCTCAATTTGAATTTTCTAATTTTTCATTGTGTTTACATTTTATGCCTTTTTCTTTTTTAATATTTCATGCGTTCAAAAAGGTGAATGTAGAGTTGTAATGCATAAATAAAATATATAAGTAACTGTGAATTTATGATCTATCTTTATTTATAAGCGAATAATACTCTCTTCATTATAGGCTTTAGTGCTTTTTCTAAAAGAAGATAATTTAACTAAAAAATATTTTGTTGAGTTGAAAAATTAAAAGAAAAATCACATATTTTATTTGACCTATATAATTCCGTTATAAAGTTGAAAACAAACTTTGAAAATTATAACTGAATTCGCAAAATTATTATACTATACAAAATTAAATAAAACTAAATTAGTAAAATTAAAATATCCAAATACAATATGAATTTTAATTCAAAATCAATAATCAAATTAAAAATTATTCTATAGTCTTCATTAATTATAAAGATAGCTAATAATTAAAATTTCAATTAATGAACTGTTATTATTAGTTTAATATACAAAAGTTTATTTCTTCATATTATCGTTAAATAACAAACCTTGGAGCGCCTTCTTCGATATTCGAAGTCTTAACAACGGTGATACCTTCGCTCAGGCTTATGTCTTCTTTGTCGGCCAACATTTTATCGACAAACGAGAATACCTTATATTTAATGCAGCTTATTGATTCCTTTTTAAGGCAATCCGTGTATATCGATGCCATAAGATCATTTTCACTGCCGGTCTTATCACTTGCTGGCAATGACATCGCAACGGCCATTGCCGTGCACAGGATGAACAGCTTCTTCAACATTGTGTTTGTTTTTTCTAAATCCAGAAGAAATGATTAACATGAAGAAATCCAAAAATGGGATAATTTGAACTAATTATGTGGATGATAACAGTTGTTTGACTTTAATTAGAAATTTAAATTTAACGAATCTATGGAGGTAACCTATTAATCCCAGTTTCGGTATTTAACCACTTAAATTTAATAAAATTTTGAAAATAAACAAACAAAAATAGCACAAAACCAGATTAAATCAGTTGCTTAAAATTCTAACCGAAACTGGAACGAAGGTCCTCAATCCAACAGAAATAACAATTAGATCAAATGTTACCAAATCCTCACACAAATTGTTTCTTCTTTATTGGATTTATAATCTACGAACTGCAGTCGTATATCACAAAAAAAGAAAACCCACGTGGTTTAATTCCTTCACTTTATTATTTGTAAAAAAAAAACAAAAAACCAAAAAATGAACCCACCAGCCTGTTTGAATATATAGTGGAGCTCACTTTGACGTTCTTACGTTGTATGTTGCACCTAAAAGAGTCTTGCTTTGCTTTTATACCGAGTGAGCCATGTAAAAGGGGTATTTTGCGGGGCAAACTTAACTTATGGTATACCCCCACTACATACAGTCTCCACACATTCAACACTTTTTAACCATCCTATATATCTTTTTCCACGTGCACAGGCAAAAGGCTTTTTAAAAGCCGGCTGCTGGCTGATGCTTATGCTGCTCTTGACTGTTACTTTACTTACATTGCCTTCCTTACTACTACTACTACTACTACCAATCTACCTTCCCTTCCCTTCCCTTGACTTTGACCCTGGCAATGAAACAGCATACCGGCTTTTGCGTCTTCTTTCTCCTTTTCTTTCTTTTTCATTATTTTTTTTTCTTTTTACTTTATTCTTTTTTTTTAAGTAAATGAATGAGATAGTTATAAAGTATGTTAGAGTAAGATGAAATTATACCGATTAGACCGGTGAATCAAGGCAAGATAAAATGAGTAAAAGAGAAAGAGAGATAAAAGAGAAGGATATGTTTACACATACATACAATGCTGGTGGTTAGTTATATAGTCAACAGGTGCTCATTTTAAATAAGCAAAGAATAAAAAAAATTACCAATGAGCGTTGCTTTTGTTATTCTATGTATGTCTTTTTCTATATCTTCTTTCTTTCATATGCGTGTACGCGCGTCTATGTTTGTGTAAAAATGAATGTACGAGAGAGTAAAAATGTAATGTGACTTATTCACAGAGACGTAACGTTGTTCTGGATTTTATAATTACTCGAATATGTATCCTAGACTGGTTCTTTAATTTTTTTCTTCTTCTCATTCTTTCTTCATTTTTTCTTCTTTTTTAATGAAATGGAATTCGTGTCAAATGTTGAGGAATGACGATTATTTTTTTTGTAAAAAATGCAAGACTTTTACTTTCGGCATGCATGCAATTTTCATGCTGTTTTATGAATTAGATGATTTTATTAATTTTACTTTTTCATTGACATAAACGAAAACGAAGTTTTTATTTATTAACTATTTAAATATTATGAAATCATTTGAAAATCATTTCAGATAAATAAAATTTTAGGTGTCTTATTTTTGTAACTGTAATTAAAAAAAAACAAATATTTTTAAGTTTATGTATATAAGAGAGACTGCTTATAAAAATTTTGCCTCGCTCTACATATAAATTTTTACTTTGAAATTATTTTTAGAATTATGATATGAATTTAACAAGCTTTAAGGTGAACTACTTAATCATTGAAAGTTTAAAACTATGTAGAATTCAAAATCTATCATCTGTGAGTTTAGATTTCTTTCAAATGACAAGGGTTTAGAAAAGAAAACATTATCTTCTTCCAATAAGTTTCTATTATTTGCTTGAACATTTATTCAAAATTAAATAAGTAATAAAATTTCAAACATAAAGTTTTCTTCTTTTGTTTATGCATTAAACTTTCTATTGAAGTATGAATTATGAAGTTTGTTCATTTACTGATTTACGAAGTTCATTTCGCGATTTATTGCACATCATTCAAAACAGCTAGTCATGCCATATTTTAAAACTCGAACAAATTGGGTACATAAAGAAGTAAATAGAAACATTCTAATTTTTATGCATACTATTTTCATTAATGATAAAACCATCTAAAAATTTATCAAAAATTTTTAATATTTTAACACGATTTTAATGTTTTTGAGATAAATTAATCAAAATAATAAATTTCTTCATTATCTTCGCGACTAGTTATTGCGAAAATAATGAATAAAAAATTATCTTACATTTTAATATACAGCAAAATGTAATAGTTTAGTACTTTTTTAAAAATTTAACTGTATCAACAATTCTCATCGCACATGCAATAAAAAAAATGTATTTCCTAGAATTCAAAACATTAATCTAATCTGTTACACATAAACATTCTTTTTTCATACTTTAAAAGTAGCAGAGAAAGTCAAATATTCATAAGTTATTTCTTCAGCACTTTTATATATATAAGTGTTATAAAAAAAGAAAGAAAGAGAAAAAAAAATTACTTCAGCCTCGAGGGCATTTCGTACGTTCGGACAAGCAAGAAGAAAAAAAAAGGTGAAAATATATAACCAAAAAAAGGACAAGGGGGAGTAAGTAAAAAATTTGCCATTACCATTGAGTTAATAACCTTAAAAAGGAAATGAAGATAACCTGCAGATTTCTTTCCCAAAGACCTACTTATACTTCGGATGAGTGTCATATCAATGTGTTAGTTTACAGCTACGGATAGTGTAGTTTCAATGAAAAAAAAATCGCATTAAGCACGTAATTTGTATGTAGATGTTATTGTAATGTACGATTTTAAATTTATTGATAGTCTTAAGGATACACGTACATTTCTTTTTTACAATGTTGTAGACTTTTTGAGAATGAAATGTTGATTTAATAAGATAATTCTATTTTTATTTATAAAAAATTAAGGAGAAATCGTTGAAAATTAACATTTTAAAAGTTTAATATAAATCATTGAACTACATTTTAACAAATGATGTATGAATTCAATGAAGAAATTGTAATTATAAATAAGAATTTCTCGGTAAAGATCTGATGCGATTATTAATTATTTGTTGTTAGGCGGAAACAAAAGATCAGCAAGAAAATAATGTTAAATTTAAGAAAAGAATACATATGTACGTATATTTCTAATTCTAAAAGTAGCACTTTAATAAGAAAAAGCTTTAAAAGCCAGAGCAATATTTTTAAAAATCACAACTGAGACATTTGAGATTTAAACGGATGAGTATAGGTATGAGTGAGCTTCAAAGATGATAGTTTGCATATACTGTAATTACAAGCACATACCTTATGCTCATAGAATTTTTTAATTATTTTTTTTTGATACTACGTTGCAAAAATACTTTTTTGAAGAAAAAGTAAAAAAAAAAAACTTGTTTCCGTGAAAGTTTTTTTTTACAATTTTTTTTTAATTTGGTACAAAGTGGTTCAAGTGTAATTTTAAATTTTTAAACAGAATATTTATATACATTTTCGAGAAAAACAAAGTGATTCATTCTATTTATGAACAAACTTATTGAAGAAAGTGTAACTAGAGATTTTAATTATCGATAAGGTTTTAAATACTTATTTTCTTATTATAAAGTTTAATATGCTGCAAAAAAATTGGCTATTAATAAGATTCATTTTAATCGAGGAATTTAAAAACAAAGTTTAAGACAAATAAAAAGAAGAAAGATTTATATGTCGATAATCTATTAACTATATTTATTTATATATTTTTTATATTTTATTAGGATTCCTTTTTATTTAAATTACAAAAACAATACAAATAAATCGCAGCATTATTTGCAAAGCTTTTCACATTTGAATATTAATTTATTGTTTAAGTTAAGAAAAGAAAAATTTATTTATTTTCCACGTTAAGATTTTCAAATTGTGTGTCATGAAAGTGTGTTAATAATTGTTGAATATTCAAATGTCATGTTAATTATGGGTTAATATATATGTTTATGCATATAATAAGTTGTAACAGGTGACCGAAAAAAAAATCCAGATTGGCATTCGAAAAAATGTACGTTTCTTATGTATAAAACATACTTTTCCATATATGCACCAAATTAACAATTTAACCTGAAGTTAATTAGAAATTATATTACTGAAAAAAAAGGATTAATTTTCACGAAGGTTTTTAATACCGCTATATCGATAAATTTTTATTTTAAACAAAAATTAATTAACCATAAGTATTTAATCATGAGAAAAAGGAATTGGAAAACAAATAAATAAATCACTTTCAAACTAATTAATGACCCGACCGATCTGAACAAGAAAAAAAGGTAGTATAAAGTTAGAGAGAAAGAGAGAGAGGAAGAGGAAAAAAAATCATCGTAAAATCAACACCATGAAAATTTTATTGATCATAATTTAAAACACTTAATTTTTCTTAGCTTCCCATTTAATCAGTAGTAGTCTTTAAAACCGCTTGAACTAAAAAAGAATAAAAAAGTCAAGTTAAAAAAAGAAGAAGAAAGAGAAGAAATGTTCATTGTGTTTTTATCTGCTCGATGGGGCGCCGCTCGTTTGAAATTACAACTTCTTTTCTCTTTCGCTAAGACTCCTTCAAACGAACATTTTTAACGGGTTATTAGCGATAGTCTAAAAAAAAAGAAAAAAAAAGGATTTTTCTTTAAACCAGTAGGAGGAAGAATTTCTAGGTTATAGGATGCAACGATTTCACGTACGATATATACATAATTTTTCGAATATCTATATATGCATAGAAGAGAAAATTTTTCACGTGTTATCTTAATTGTGAAAAAAAGAGAGGAAAAAGAAAACAAAGAATATGTTTTTCAACGTAATCGTCCGTGTATCAATTTGTTGTGTATATGCATCTTTATGCCATCTAATTCACTTACAAAATCATTTAACATTTTACGGAACGTGAGCAAATATATATGCACATTAATATGAAACCGCATTCTTATATACATATACAATCATGATGATGAGAGATTAAACTAACAGAAAAAAAAGAAGAAATACGAACGTATATGCATGTACGAATGTTTAAATGCTTGTAAGATTTTGTTTTGTTTTTTCTTATAGGCATATTAAAAAAGCATCTTACTAGTATTGCTACCATTAGCTTTGGAGTTTTATTGCTGGCAATAACGTTTTGTGTATACAAGATGATGTTAGATTGTACCTTAGTGATTTTATAACACTTTCTGTACATCAAAATTTTTATTGTGGTTTTGTTGAATGTTTACGGAATATTTTATCATCGATAAATTTTGAGCTAATAAAATTTAAATTTTGATTTTTTTGTACTTAAAACTACATATTTTTTTATTATATTCCAATTTGAAAATATTGATGGAATAAAAATTTTATAAAGAAAAGTATTGCTTTTATATGTTAAAAAATATTTTAAATATACATTGTGAAAGTTATAAAATCTAATTATTATAACATAAAATATTTATAGCCTACATAAAAAATTTATATGTCAATTAAATTGAACGAATTTATTTAGTTCTAAATACGAAGTAAGTAGGTCTACTTAAATTTAAAAAATGAATTTTTACATTGTTCGAAATTTTAACAAGGAAAATTTTTTTATTTCAATTAATCAAAAAAAAAAATTTAGTTGAAATAATTTTATTTATCACAATGATCTTATTCACACAGAACCTTATCTTTAAAAACAATAAATACAAAACTTTCATTTGTACCAAATATCAAATCGATCTGATTATACATTTCTCTTTTGCCTATTCATATCACGTTTTTTTTACTTATTAATCAAAAGTTGTACTGTTGAAACTTTAAACATAATCGATCAATCAAAAAAAATTCTTGTCTGTCCAAAATCAATAGCAGCTATTATTTTTAACATGAGAATATTTATCAGCAATATATACATATATATACATGCATACACACGCACATAGTGATGGATAAGATGTAGACAGTTTTGAAATGGTCATCTCACTGTCTCTGAATTCTCCGTCTATTGAAGTGATGCTTTAAACCGGGCCAGTCACCCATTTACAACTGGGTCACGTACGTTTATGCGCGTACACAAAGTCCAATATTGTTAGATATTTTTTGTTATATCTAAGGGGTATTTATAAAAATTATAAATAAAAAATTAAATTATTAGATGCACACTCTATATCTATTAAGAAATAATAGTTATGCAAACGAGTTCTTATAGAATAAAGTTAATAGTTTTTCGATTAAACGAAAGTGATTCAATTAATTGCTTGAAGATAAAATTTTATTCATATGTAAATTCGAAATACGCTACTAGTTCAATAGCTTTGTAAATAGATTAACGAATGTATTTATCAATTTCATTTATAAAGCGAAAGTTGAAATTATAATTAAAAAGTAAATGATAACTTAATTCATACCACATGATTTTTTCCATACAAGTCCTTTTCATAAAATAGACTTTCAGCTATTCATATGTTACTGTGCGATATAGATGTTACCTTTTTACCCGCTTTACCTACATTTCTCTTATAATTTTGCTTTCTTTTCGCACATTCACGCAATATCTCATATAAACGAATCCTAGATTTTTTGTTTTCGTTCCCTTTCACACACTCAAACTTTATACACAGGTTGATTATTGAATGTATGTACGTTCCATACCAGACATAAAGATAATAATTTTTTTCTCGTGGTACATATACCACATGTGGTATGATCACGATACACGAGAATCATATTGAACACGATCAATTTATTTTTTATAATTATAATTGGATTTGGTTAAATTTAGTTAGACGGTGTAATTGATACATCGAGTGTTAAATTTATTTCCATGAGAAATACAAATTTCACACTTCATTATATCATAATTAACCGAAGATATCAATAAATTTTTCAATTCTCATTCATCTGTTTATGAGGAAGAATAATTAAATTCTAATGACGGTATTGATAAAATTAAAGTACAATGCTTCAAGATCAAATTAAGCACATGCTTCATAAGTAATATGAACTTTTTCTTTTGACATATTCTACTATACCGTACTCATCAGTGTCGCATTAGTTCAAGATATTATAATTTGATTTTCTTTCATTTCTTTTTTCTCATACCTCTATGTAGATTTCTAATTCTTTCATTTACTTTTCTCACAACTACTAAGATGAAAATCAGCACATACGTATGTAGTTTATAGTTTTTTTTTTATCCTGACTACATTATACAGTTCTTAAGAAATATTTTCTATAGGTTAGATTTTCTTTCATATGGACTGGTGTACTAAAACGAATTGATGTAAATAGCTATTATTATTATGTCTTAAATATTTCTCGTCAATATGATAAAACTGTCGAATGTGAATTATATGATAGTGAGTCCTAGTTTCCCTTTTTTCCAAGTTAACATAACCTAAAATTTATAAGTATGTCCAAAGTAATGAACTTTATTTAATGAAACATGACATAACTTAACAACTTTATATATTAAAGAATTGATCCTTCTATGAAATAGATTGTGCATACTCAATCCTGACAGCTGTTTGTAGTATACAGTCGATCGAGAAAGTGTATTACATCCATTAATGTAACTAGGTTCGCTGGGATCGCCGATGAACATCTATTTGGTAAATAGACTCCTTTTACTTGGAAGATTGTTGGAGATTGTGTCAGTATGTGTGTTACTATTTTCTCCGATTTTGTTGCTGATTGAACCAAACATCAATCTTGCAAGGAGTGTTTCATAAATGTACAAATTGTTATTTTAAGGAGACGCCAAACTAGGTGACAATTGTTATAAAATTGCCTATTTCCCTGAAAATAATCAGTATTTTGAAATAATTCAATCAATAAGTGCTATTTTAAAAAGGTAATTAAAATTTGAATTTTCGTACGAAATATAGAACATATCAATGATGAGTACATTAGACATCCCCTTAAAATAAAATTATTTTTAAAAAAATTTTGAATTTTTATCAATATTAGAAACTTCAAATCTTATCTTTTCAACTCAACAACCTTTCACAAATTGTCATAGATTTAAAATAGGTGTTCTCCTAATACATCCTCTCAAAGAAATAAATAGTAGAATTTGCAGGTGTACAATATATATTGTATACAATATATACATATATAGATAAAGAATTATATTATATCCGCTAAATGCATGACCGAACGTTTCGAAGCATTTATGAAGCGGCCCGGAACCAATTGGCTAGAAAGCAGATTGGACTTATAAAGAGTCTATATACTCTTTATAGAAGGCCCATTGCGTTCATGCTTGATGGCGTTATATGATACCAGATGTTATTCGAGACTTTTGCACTCGCTGCCGATAACTACCATATTTTTTTCCGATGAGCTGTATCTCATTTTAAGAAGAAGAAGAAGGGAAGGAGAGGATTTAAAGGAAAAGCGTTCTTATGGCCTACCTTTAATAAAAAGTTAAATGTATGCTTTCGATGAAAAATGCAAGCGATATGGATGACGATGATACAGTACACATACCACTATTGACCGAGTGAAATGCATTTCTTTTTCGAGGTTAAATTTTATTTTTTATATGTAAGAGATTCTTATTGAACAAGATTGTCTTTACTAATAAATTAATTTTAATCATTAGAAAATAACCTACGACTCTGGGTTATGAACTTAATACGGGATATTTTAACAACGTATATATGTCTGAATATGAAATAGTAGAATGTAATTTTTTTTTTTCAAACAATACAATTTATTGATACTAATGTTAAATATAACGTTATTAAAATTTATTGAAAAGAATTTATTGTACATGTCAAATTTCTATGACCTATACTTATACCCTTAATGACGTAGTACGGAAATTACGTCAATTTTTGATGAGTCACCAAGATTGATTAGAAAGTATTAATCAAAACTAATATTAAATTTTAATTAATTGATAGTCATTGAAAATATTTAAAATTGTACATTAAAAATAAGCAATCTTTTATTTCATTGATTATAATAATGATACTCTGATCATTTTTTTTACTGAAATCCATTGATGATTTGAGTTGAATCTAATTTTCAATATGCTTTACACCTTAATTAAAATACACTCATATGTCCGCTTTTCTC
This sequence comes from Anastatus disparis, assembly GCA_017163975.1. Classification (NCBI taxonomy): domain Eukaryota; kingdom Metazoa; phylum Arthropoda; class Insecta; order Hymenoptera; family Eupelmidae; genus Anastatus; species Anastatus disparis. The sequence continues at coordinate 1,954,755 of JAFFSR010000265.1, read as the reverse complement.
AATTTTACAAAAATATTGAAATATAATTATCGAAATAAGCTTAATAAAAGTATACACAAATTGCAGGTAATAACGTATCAAAAAAAGAAGCCGTGGTTTAATCTTCATCTTAAACGGAGCAATCAATATTGCTAAACAGATAATGCTATATTATAGGAAATTCAGGTAAAAAAATTATCTTCATGAGATACCTCAAAGTCGTCTTTTATTTTCTAAGCCTTAGGTCCAGCTAGGTCATGAGGCAGAAAAAAATTTATAATTGCTTATGTACTACAAGATCAAAGTTAATTTCCTCAGTACGGCAACATGTACAATGCAAGATTTAGAAAAATAAAGAAAGATGAATATCCTTTTAACATTTATGATCTTGATTTTCACGGCAGCTTATCAATTTTATGCTATAATAATGATAATAATAACCAAAACGAATTTTATAAGCTCCTTTAACTTGAATGTCATTTGAATTTGCATATAAATGAGAAACTAGATCAGATAATAAAGATAATTTTTTATCTATTAAAATTTCATTGTATTTACTGTTTGTACTTTAAAATAGTTTAACAATATCTTCTACTTTCATGAAATTTTTAAAAATCCAGCACAATTAATACAAAATATTTAAATTAATTAGATAAAATATATTGCCAATACAAATTAAATTAAAATTACATAAAAATAAAAAAATTGGAACTCTTATCAATGAATGAGATATTGAAAAAACAATGTTTCAAACAATTGTATATTTTCTTAAAACAATAGACAATAAAAATTACATGTAACGTTACAAACTAGCTCGTATCTCATTAAACAAACCATAAAAATTATCTCTTATAATGGGTTGATTTAAAGTTTAAAGAAACTTATTTATTATCATTTACTAATTATTCTACTTCGAATAGTCGGCGATATATAATTTACAATACATAACTTTCTCATCCCCATAAAAAGATTCTATTGATTTAATTGATGTTCGTTTTCCCAACAATTAGCATTTATTGTTTATTAAGTTCCATATGCTTCGTAAGGCGTAAATCAACAACGTGAAATCGGAAGGACAATATTTTTTTTCCTTCCGAAATAAACTTCTAAGCATTTGCCAAACGCAAGATGAAGGTCAATGTCGAGGATTTAAAAAAAGGACGATTTCTAAATGGTAAAACAAAGTGTACCCCCTGCTAAGTACATTTCTCTGCTATAGGAAGAGATAGGCGATAGATCGAAAGTGCATCGTTGTGTACTTTTATCGTAATGGTTTACCGTTTCGATTTTACTTTAAACATCTTAGCGATGCATTTAAAACTATATACTTTTGCATAGATGAAGTTGAACACTTGAAAATATTTACTTGAATTGTTGATTAGAAAAAATCTGAATTTTTTTAATATACACTTGCAATATTGGTGAATATGAAGAAAAAAAATTTATTGATAATAAATATAAAAATAATTTTTGCATGAATTTTCTGTTTATTTATCAGTTTTGATTTAATTATTTCAATTTAAAAATTGTCGGTGATGTACTATAGATAATGCTATCTGAGTAAAAAACAAGAAAGATACCATTTAAAAAAGTTTGTAGTTTCAATATTGGTTGTAAACATCATTAATGTGATAAAAATTACTATATTTTTTTGTACATTTAAATATTACGTATTTTTTTCAACATCATTTTATCTTTTTACCAAAATAGTACTATTTACAGATAATAGAATGGATAATATTTCTTTCTAGTCAATTGTCAACATATAAAAACGAAGTAGTATCAAAAACAATATAATACACAATAATATTAACTAAATTGAGCTCAATTAGTTATAAAATGTTTAAATAATTTAACGATACAATACAATTATTTATTGTCTATACCACTTATCATTTAGGGTGGTTGAAAATATATAATAGCGGGAATTTTTAGTAATCAATGCAATCCAAATGTGGTGGCTATTATAGGCTTAATTCTTTAAATACAAAATAAAAGTTTTCAATACGTTTTCTTGATAAGCCATTAAATATCACTAATTCGCGTATATTTTATACACATTTTGTTTCATTTCTTATTTAGGTAAACTTCAATAAAAATTAAGATTAAAAGTAGGAAAACTTATTACCATAATTTGAAGTTTTATCGAAGCCTTTCTAATTCAATTCAATGCATAGTTATGCCTACTGAAGATTAACCTATTCTTAGTCACGTAACCAATATATCGATATAAAAATTTCTTTGAATCAATTGATTTTTTTTGGAAATGATTACGATTTCTTATTAAATTAATAATCAACATACTTTATGCAGATATTATTACATCCATCTATAAAATTTTCAATTTCGACATAATGTTATGATAAAAATAATTTTGATTAAAAAGTAATAAATGAACTTTTTGATAATTTTAACATTAAATAATGAAGTTTAATTCATTTATCGTCAGTGCATGTATGACCTTTCACACGAAACAGCGGATAAAGAAATTACTGGAAAGCTAACGGTAAATTTGCAATTGTCTCTTGAAATCAGTGTTTATATACATCTTTGAGAAAAGTGATCAGATCATGAGAAGTAAATGCCATCTCTTAAGCTAAAAGAAAATAATAAGACAATAAAAACAAATTATAAAGGTCCCGTACTGTTAACTTATAAAAAAGATAAGAAGTAATAATAAAATTGTAAAATATTAGTATTAGTATAAATAAATGAAATAAATTTCGTTTCTTCCTGTCTAATAATGAAAATTTTTTTAATTTAGGGTAAATATTTTATCTACTACACTGTTAAAAAAATGATAGTTACTTTCATTACATGTAATGGAAGCAAATTTCAAGCCAATACATTAAATGCAAATCATGTATATTTCCATTAAAATTAATGTATTTTACAGCATAATTACTGCAAAACACATTAATTTTTGTGCAAATCGCATCAAATTTCGTGTAATTTCGGATATTTTTTAAAATGAGTACCTTGAACGGTAAATCGTATGTGTTACTAAAGAAGACATAAGGCAACTTTAAATTATACATCTCCTTCTGAGGTCTTCAGTAGCTCAGTTGGTAGAGCGATGGATTCATAAACTCAAGAACCCGAGTTCGTTACATGTGCTTTGTTCACAAATACACTGAAACGATCTCCGTCGCTAATTAGCATCGCAATCATAGTGCAAATATAGCAACGTTAAATAAAAAAAAAAGAATAATATAGAATACTTGTTGCATTTTTTTTTAAAGAAATAGTGACACGGAAAAAAAATATTTTTTTTATGATTTGTATTTTAATTTTATGAAAGATATGTTTCTATTTTTTTAATCTTATAACAATATAGACTTTAATGCTGGTTGTTTAAATTTTATTGGTATTTCAATTTTAATTGTCATTGTTCGAAATTCGCGTAAATTTTGAATTTTTTTTCATTTGTAGCATTTATGAAAGAGCTTAATTTATAAAATGCTTCTAAAGAACTTTTTTAAGAACTATTTTTTAAATATTTGATAAAATAAAATTTCAAATTTGTTCAATCATTATTTTATGTTTATAAGTTATAGTTAATACATAATTTTTAAAATAAAATCAGAAACCACGAAAATCTCAAGAAACCAAATTCAATGTGATTTGCTAAAAAAAAATTTGCTGCTTTATTTATTCCTAAAAACAGAAAATATGTTTTTATTATGTTTTTCATTTTTTTTTACTTTTCCAAAAAGATTGTAAATCAAACAGTCTAAATCTTTGTTCTATTTACTTTTTATAAGTACACTTTCATTTGCCAAAACAGTGAAAATATTGCCCGATAATCGTGCGAGCATAATTTTTAAAAATCCGTTGAAATAACTCATATACATTATGTATCATTAAATTACAATGATGTACTAAAAATTATAAATTTAATATGTCATACAAAGAAAAATTTAAAATTCATTGCTATATACTTAAAGAAATAAAAAAAAAAAATTACACATATATTTCTTTTTCATAATAATTAGTTACCATAATGTCTTCACCGAATCGAATCGAAGTAAAAGAGCGAAAATTCTTTAAAGCTCATAAAACACGCTCATACGTAGTAAAAAAAAGGAAAAAAAAAGAAAGAAATATAAAAAAAAGAACAACCAAGTGCCGGAAAATTCCAGTAACCCAGTGACACAAGCTTGTACATTGTGAACGTCAGAAAGTTCCATAATGTCTATCCTATTCAGTACATTGGTTTGTATATACCGATCAAGAGCGTCTTTAAAGTCGCAAATACGTTTTCTACACGGTAGTTCTGTACGTCATGCGCGAAACGTAAACTTTTTTTTCTTTCTTCTTTTTTTATTTCTTATTTTCTTTCTTTCCTTTTTTTTTTAAAGACAAGTAAGAGACTGAGATTTCTATAAACTGCGGTCCACTTTCGCGCACTAAAGTACATGATTTCAATGGCTGCATTTTCATGAATGGAACAACAACGCGCATGGAGATACCGACTCTTGCAATCATTTTTCAAATGGACACCTTTTGTTCGCTATATTTGATTATGTGCTTTTTTTTCTATTCGCAAGTGAGAGCGAGATATATATTTTAGTTGTATATGTTTTTCTAGATCCGGGTAAAAAGGAGGATAATATTTAACATTTTTAGAATTATTTTTCATTTGGAAACAATACAGTTTCACTGATTTACGGTCGCAGCAATTAATGTTGAATAGTTAGAGTAATCGTTAATTTAATATTTTATTAGGCGCAACAAGACATTTAAGATTCTTATTAATTTTAACAATGGATGATATATTTTCGGTGAATCACGTATTCATTTTATAATTATTTGCATTGAAATATATTTTAAACTTGTAGCATTTATTTCAATACAAAAATTTTATAGAATAAATGAAATATTTATAAAATAGCTTTTGATAATACTTGCATTGCTAACATTTGATATACTATTAACAATAATGTATATAGATATCATGAATACACCATAAAGAATTCATATTTTCAATTGATCGATTGTAATAAATTAAGATTAGTATAAACAAAGATGGTGTTCTCATATGAATATGATGTTACGTACATTGCTTAAAAGACATAAAATTTAATGCATTTGCATTATTTTTCAACGAAATTTGTAAAAATTTGTAAAATTTAATGTTTTTGACCGTTAAAGTAATATTAAAGTGTAATGCACGTCAAAATTAAAGTTTTTTAGATTAAATTTAATGCGGATTCGCATAAAAATTAATATATTTTATTATAATTTTACGATGGAACCACATGAAATATAATTCAAAATCAAGTAAAATTTAATGCAAAAATTACATAAACTTTTTTAATTAAATCTCATGCACATTAAATTTCATCTATAAATTTAGTTGAAAACTGCATTAAATGTCATCTGTTTTCATACCAGTTTTTACAGTGTATATCTAGTTAGGAATATACAGTCAAGGAATAGTAGATATTTAAAATGTACAAAGAAACTTTTGAAGGTGATTAACAAATTAATATAATGTTGAAATTTTTTTCCGCTATTTTCAATATAAATTTGTTCAATTATTAAATTTAAAAAATTGTTAGATAATTTAGATAAATTTACCAATATGAATACTCATGCTAACAGTTTTTTAATTGGTGGAAATGTGTCTATAAAGTTTATCGAAAAATCATTTGCTTATATACCAATGAAATGAATAAAAAATCTACCAAAATTTTTCGAACACATTTTATATTTTATTTAAATAAAAACTAAGCTTTTAAACTTTTATAAATCATATATAATCTTATTTCAAATAAATAATAGTGTAAAATAAAAGCCATCAATTTTAAATAATAATACTAAAAGTAAGTATTACACAGATTTAACAAAATCTAATTCAAGACACAAAAAAGAGCATCCTTTAATTTTTCTTCATCTTCATCTCGCGTGCAGCAGAGCAATTCTACAAAGCTTATATCACGATGCAACTTGTTTTGTATATATATACATACGTATATATACTATTTTACCGTCGCGTCGGCGTTTTACCGCAATCGAAAGTCACGACAGTGGGAGCTCTTGCTTTCAAAGCGACCTCGCCTCTCTTTAGCTTTTTTTCTTTTTTTTTATTGTCGGCGATTGTATAAGATGCAGTTGAGATGCTTTTTCCTTACAGTTCTCTTTTGCTTTTTTTTTTTTTAGTCTGCTTTATTATGGAATAGATTAAATGGTGGAGTAATTGAATCAATAAAAAGGAGTGTATTATATTAAATTCAATATATTTCTATAAATAGTATCATTTTATTTACTTTTAAGTTTTTAAATCTACGGATTAATTTTTTAAGTTTAATAAATTACGATGTATTTAAAAAAGAAATAGAATGATAAATATATGGTGATTGCATAAGAATATGTGATTATGTATTAATTAAATTGTTTTTATTTCTTAAATTTGTTTATTAACATCCGTCGAACATGCGTATTTTCTTCAGTATCACATCAAAGCGAAGGAACGCGTACACAATGACTGATAAATTTGCTTTGAATTTGAATTTCTGTTAAATCTGTAAAAATTATAAATTCAAATTGAGAGTCTGTTAAAATTCTTGGAAGCGAAAGTAAACCAATAATTCAAGTGACCCAATCTTAAATATGTGGAACTAGTATTTCTAGTAATTTATTAACATTTCTTTTTTGATACCCAAGTCTAGCCGACGAAGATTTGGGTATCCAGACAACTTCATTAAGAATAATTGTCTGACCACGACTGGCTGCATCTACTTAAGGATTATTTATAGCTTGTCTGTGGATGTATTCTTGCCCAAATATTAATTCAGTTTTGGCTGTAATTATGCTAATTATTCATCTAACAATAAAAATGATGGAGTTTTCGTATTTTAATATCCAATTTTTTAAATTAACGTTCTTCGAAAAAAAATTAAAATTAAATGACAGTACTAAATTAGTGGATTTAATAGAAGAACAATACAAAGCTTTACAAAAATACAAATTAATCGTTAATAAGTGATACTAATTAACTCTACATCTATTTGTATTTTAATAAGTAAGAAAGTCGAATTATGTAATTCATATTACGTTTTTCTCTAACTCAGTAACATTAAGATCCGTCATGTTTCATTCAATATAAATAACAAAACGAGAGAAAAAAAAGGAAGAAAAGATCCTATGCACGCGATGATCGCGTGCAGAAAGACAAGTTTAAACAGAGGGAGTCAACGAGGCGTTGCAAGAAAAGTCTTTTTTTTGTTAGTAACACTGCAGTGTACGGTTAACGGCTTGGTATTGACGATTCTTTGTGAGAAGACGAATCGTGGAAACGTGACGAGATTTCCTAGAATTTCTTTTTTTTTTACACTTTTATTGTTTACGTCGAGTTTGCTTACTATTTATTAAATAATAGTTTTACATTATTACATAATGTACGCGTAATATTAATTTTTTAAATAAAAATTTTAAATTAGCAAAAAGAAAATTATCAAAAATTATTTTACGGTGTTCAGCATTAATTGAATTGATCATATAAGTAAAAATAAGAATTGCAATTTTGTATACCAGTGCAATTTCAAATATTACTATCTGCTTCGATATTTTTATTTTTATTTTAATTTATTTTTTTCTGATTATCATGAAAATAAAAAAAAAAAATTAGTGGGTAATAATAACATACTATTCAATAAAATTTTATAAAAATTTTCCATTTTTTATATATAGATATAGCTGTAAATCGGTTTCAAAGGCCGAAAAACTATTGAATTTGAGTTTCTGATTTCAGGATTGATTTTAGGATAACCAACTGCTAGTCATTTTCTTCGCTATATTAATTTTTTTACTATATTTTATTTAATTTCTTGGCTATATAACCGCAATTACATTAAACTACACTTTCAAAAAGCTTTGAAAAATTCAAGTTAGAATATTAAATAGTTTATTTTTTGAAATAGTTTTTGTCGCGGGATGCATATAATGCCAGTGTGCCGAGAATGTGATTCTATAGAAGTGTGAAGAGTAAGGTTAAAAGAAAATTTATCGTAGAAATTGATTGTAGATATTTTACATATATATTTTGGAATTCATCTTAAAACTTTTTTTTCAAAATCCGAAAATTTGTTAAGATAGATTTGGTTTTTTTTTTATTTTTTTAACGTCGCTGTATTATGCTATCATTACGATGCTAATTAGCGACGGAGGTCGTCAATGTGTTTATGAACAAAGCACTTATAACGTGTAGTGGTGCTTGTATCAATCGACCGAGAGCTGAGAATCGAACTCAGAACCTCGATATTACGAATCCATCGCTCTACCGAATGAGCCACTGACAAACTCTTGATAAATTTGTTTTGAAGTGATGTACTATGGTATATGATTTATACATAGTTACCGACATTGCAGTTTCCCGAATTTTCAATTTTCATTCTATAATTTTACGAAATATCTTTTTATTATTCTTTCTTATTAATTTGAAGGCTGTAAAACGGACACTACACCTGTAATCATGAATATTGACTGTCTTTCCATTTTATTGCTGAATTTTGAAAACAGAAATGCATTAACCTGTAGTATGTACCATGATAATTATTTGGTTAAATTTTCAAATAAATTTATTTATTAGTTTGTTAGATATTCGGATTTCAAGTACAAAATTAAAAAATTTTAATAAATAATATTGGAACCCATAATTCTCAATAACTAATGAATGAATTTATTTAAAAATTTAACTGAATAATCCTCATGGTACATACTACAAACTAATGCATTTCTTTGCTGAAAATTTTGCAATAAAATGGAAAAATAGTCAATATTTATGAGTACAGGCGTAGTGTCCACTTTACATTTCCTTAAACAAACAGTTGATTGCATCATATTGTACATTCAACGGAAATATGTTCCTTAAAATTTCTTTTCTTGTTATTTTAAAGTTACATGACTGTTTTATTGGAGAATTTTAAAATGACAAAAAACAGTCAAATAATATATATGTTTGATGCGCCTATATTTTCTACAATAACAACCTTGTTTTACTTTCACAACATAAACATTGTTCTTATTATATGTTAAAAATGAAAAAAAGTACGTAGAAATACAATAGAACAAATTATAGAATTTCATAAAAAATGTGTACAATTTATATATAGGGATGGATGAGAATTTCACAACAACTAATTAATAATTAATTTATAGAATTTATACATGGAGATCCGAATGTTGCGCCTTGAATTATAATTTATGAATGTTTTAGATTTCAACCAATGAAAAAGCTATTATTTTGGCGACAGAATTTCCGGCTTTAAACTTCCGCTCATCATTCTTTTATAATAGGATATAAAATTATGTCAAATTATTTAATGCTTATTACACCCATGCATGCTCTAACACATAAATACACAGATGGACATGCAAAAGCATTTAGACATTCAAGTACACGTGAACGGACATTTTCGGAAATTATCATTTTTTTTATATAGAACCATTAATAATATGTAAATCCATTGTAATCTTTAATTTCAATTCTGATATTGTTAAAATACTTTCTCTTTGAGAAAACAGAACAGATCTTTTTGTATAATGTGTGTGACTGTGTATGACCTATTGGTACGAATTGTATTTACATAGTTTATTTCTATAATATAGTTTTGATTGTATTATTGGCCTTAAAAATTATAGATATATATTATACCAGTCGAAATAATATATTTAACTATATTTAAAAAAATGTATATTGTAATTTATTTCTTTACAAAATAACATTTTCACTTGGACATAAACTACAATATTTTTAATATATTTGTACAAAAAAATCCTAAAACAATTTAAAATAATACATAAGAATTTTTATTTCAAAAAATATTTTAACCACAACTCACATACAAAGTGATTTTATGAAGTAATTGTTTAACGTCCGACAAAACGTTCAATTTGTAAATTACATCTTAGCAAAAACGATTTTCTCATTGCATTTCTAACCATGCGTGCAATTGCCATTCAATTCTCGTATGAAAGCTATTAATAACCTTAACCATGTACAACCATTTGAAATAAAGAAAAACAAAATAGAAATGGAAAAAAAAAATTCTTTTTTCCGAAAGCTGCTAAATAACGTTCCAGATGGTAACTGCAGCGGATAATTGAATATTACAAATGCCGTGAAAGCAAATTTCGAAATTACTCGTCAAAGTTTTAAAGAAAATAAAAGGGATTAAAAAGAGAGGAGGTCAAGTTTATATCGCGACCTGATTTGTTATATCTTTCCTTGATGGACGTATTAATGCATATAAAAACCTCCTGTACCGACTTCTTTTACGTATGATTTACCACCAACATTTGAATGCGGATATAACGAGAAGCGAAAGAGTCGTGCTTTACACTCTGCACTTTCCCCTCTTCCTTTTTTTTTCTTGATACTGACCGTATGTATATAAGCAAGTATGCAAGACGTCCCTTTATAAGAAGCGACAGCATCGTCTACCGTTATACATTTGTTCTTTAGTCAGTCGAAACGTCAGAGGAGATGATCTTTAAGCTTGAGATACACAACAATAGCAAATTTATTTTATAAAGTTGAAATATAGCTTAGTAATAAGTTATATTGATTATTTTATTGCAGATTTTACAACGATATTAGAACTATATTATAACAATGTTACAACGATATTACAATAATATTACAACGATGGTTGTAAAATAAATTTAAATAAGAGAAAAAATATTTTTCAATCATATCTTTTATTATTATTAATATAATACTATTAAAACTATTGATAACACTTTCATATTTTACGTACAATGTAATATATAAAAATATAAAACATTTTTCTAGATATACGTCAGTAAGTATATAAATATATATTGGCTGTATACGTATAAGAAGATAAGAGGTTGCAAAAATATATTCTAATCGGCATAAAGTTATTGTTCAAACCTTTTTTCTATTTTTTTATTTATTTGACGTCGATGTATTTATGCTATCGTTGCGATGTTAATTAGCGACGGAGGTAGTCAGTGTGTATGTGAACAAAGCACATGTATGTAACATACAGAGGCACTTGTATAAATCGTCCGAAAGCGAGAATCGAACTCGGGACCACGAGATTACAAATCCATCGCTCTACCGACTAAGCCACTGACGACTTCATTATTAATATGTTAATATAATATTTTAGTTACTAAATACAGTAATATATTGATATAAATGTATATGATACTAAACTTATATATATAAAGTTAATATATTAATATATTTGTATTTAAAATATAATGAACTAAAATATGACAGTGAATAAATGTGTAGATATTTTAGTTTAGATGATAAAAACAGACTACATATATAATTGATATTTAACTAATATAAAAAGAATATTGATTCTCATCAATATGTTAGTAAAGAAAAAACTCAGTATATATAAAACGTATTAACATAATTTATATACTTACTTGAATCACATTTTTTGTAATTTTAATCTACTATAAAAACATCTTTATAAATTATCTATAATTTAAATATTTTTTTTGACTTGTTCATATAATTTCATTGCACAAAATTGAAAATCTGCATATAATGCTAAACCTCATTCGACATATTTAGTATAATATTACTCCTGTTAACAAACAAGGCATTTGTTGCATTTTCTCCTAATAAGGCTTCCGTGTAATTTCAATATGCATTAACATTTTACAAATAGTTTTACCTTCTTCCAAGAAAATTTTCTTTAAAATTGCCCAAAAAAATATAATAAAAAAAAACATTATAAATAAAACAACAACTCCAAAAAAAAAACGATCCCAAAAGTAGAGCAAAGTGAGTTGCGTTGAAACGCGTGCCTTAACCGGAGCACTTACGATTTAATTTTCGTGTCCATGTTGTGTTTTATATATACATATACATATACATAGTTGATGGGACGAGCTCGATTTCCAAGAAGGCTCGAAAGTTATCGCCGTCGGGAGAAAGAGAAAGAGATTTCTCCCGCGACCGCCACATATAATATGTATTTTTTTATTTTTTTTTTCCAAACAGTTCTCATGCGAAACATGCGAATGAACGAGCCAAAAGCCGGACGTTCAGTTTCTTTAGGCTCTTTTTAAAGGAGAAGGTACCATTTTTCTTTCATACTTCTTCTTTTTTTTATTATTGCTTCGATCGCCAAAGAAGGAAGATGCTTTGGTTTCATATTTGGCTTCAATTTCAAGGACGCTTAAAGGCTCTAACGGGATTTTATTTTCAGTAATATTTTTTTTTCTTTTTTAGCTCATTTTTCACTCTTTTTATATTTTATGTACGTCGCAAACATGAAAGGCACGTCACGTACTTTTTTTCTTACATGTCACAACGCAAGTTATCTATTTTTCTTGAGTTTTATAGTTTTTTTTTTATTATCAACTGATTTAACAAATGATAAAAGTAAATAAAAATGACCGTGAGGTTTTTCTCATATGTTCAACGAAGATATGAAATAAAAAAAATTTCTTTGAAGAAAAAACTATAGAGGGCGATATCCTCTAATAAAAAGAACTTGTCTAGTGAAAGTAATTATATTACTGTGTACTATATTGCTTTGTATCGTAACGTATTTTTAGAAAACAAACGTCTAATATTCACGCATTATTGTGCAGATAATAATGATAAATTAAATATAATTATTTACAAAATATATGAAATAATTAATTTTATATTATTTTATTGTTAAATGATGAAAAAAAATATTTCAAGATTATTATGGGAAGGTCGAAATAATGAACTAATGAAACAGTTTTCATAACAATGTGTATTTGATAACATACACACACGGAATCATCAGAGGTATTTGTATATGTATTAACATTGAAAATGAACGTAACGACTAGTCTATATAGGTTTAGATTTATCAATTCCATTACATCTGATACGCTATTCTGGTATAATAATCTGATTAAAATATATGCACAATCACCATCAGTCATAGACAAAATTCCTTATATCAAATAATGCAGTTTTAACAATTGCGAAGAATTGTTTATAAGAGTGAAAAAAAGCAAATATCAGTCGCTACACATTCATTTCAAATTGGTAATAAATTTAAATGTATAAAAAAAAATCGATATAGATTTTTTTTCGGTAAAATCATAGTTATGACAAGTACAATGTACAGTGATTATTTAAAAAAAACATAGTAATTATTATCGTTTTAACTAATGCATACTAAACAAACAAAATCTATATTATGTACATGAGAATGGCATTGCGCTCGACGCTTAACCAATAAATAATACTAATGATAATTATTATGATATCAATATTAAAATAATAATAAATAATTAGTACCTATTTTATCTAGTAAATTTTGGGCATCGTTTTCTTAATATTTAACATTTTGATTAATTTTTCTTTGATGTTTATGAATAATTTTGTTTTCTTTTTTTATACTGTTAGCATCGGTTTGATATCTGTGAAACAATACTGATTCAGCTTTCTTAACAAGTTCTTTCGAAATTTTTACCAAAATTTGATTAGTTAAAATCTTTGTAATTTGCAAACGAAGACGAATACCCAAAGGAAAAAAAGAAAAGAAAATTAACACATTCTTGATTCTCTAAATAATGTCTTAGTAATTGACATAATTTTAATGATGATAAGCCGCATAGGCTTGGCTTGGCGCTGAGTAAGCTCCATGTACGTCATCCCAACCAGAACCACCAGAAGACCATCCGCTGCTAACAGGAGCGGACGAGCTAAAAGCCACGGTACCGCTACCGCCACCAGCCCAGCCACCACTGGAGTAAGCAGTTGTGTCGTGACCGTGACTCTTTTGGCCCCAAAGTGCTTTGAGCCCGATAAAAATGGAGATGGCGATCGAGACAAGAGATGCGAGGATTGCTTTCTTTGCTAGCAAAGCAATACCAAAGTAAGCTAGTGTTGCCAAAGCACCGATTTTCAATTTGGCTGCTATGAGTAGAGGCAAGATCGTCTTCAAAAGCTTCTTCTTGCCACGACCTGAAATTTAATAATTGAAAAATTTAGTTGGTCAAATTTATAAAAAATAAATTTTTTTATAAAACATTAATTATGATATTAACTGGAATTTAAAAGTGCTCTGATTTCAGGTTCGCATTAATTAACTATAGAAATGTTAAATCATAAATTAACATATAAAAAATATTATGTAAATTTATTTAAAATTAAACACGTTGAGTTGTATTTAGAATTTGCGCATACATAATCTCAAAAAGGTAATAATAATAATTTATAAGTAATAATTATTAATAATATATTAATAATATAATAATGATATTATTATTAATTATTAATAATAATAATTATAATTTATGCATTATTTTTGTATAAAGTTGCTATTTAATTATTTCACTGAAATAATGATTGTTTTTAATTAAAATAAATATCATACATGTGTGCAAAAGTATAAAATTTTAAACTTAATATTCATGATATAAACAATTAATCATTTAAAAATTCAATAAGTTCATTTATAAATTAAAATGTATAAAAAAATTACTATTAACATTTTTTTCATTTATATAAAAATATGTAAAAAAAATTAATTAGATTTTACAATTTTACTGTATAACGGATACTTCTATTAATATTTAAATTAATTGTTCAATATTTTTACTGTAAGAATTAATAATAATAAAGTGTCAAAAGCTAATCCTTAATAATAATATGCGCATAAAAAGGTTAATGACTTTTGATATACATCAAGAAGCTATATGTAGGTTATATAGAAGCCATAAGTGATAGTGGTTACGAAATAACTTCCTTCATAAAGTTACACGTTGATTAGGCTCGTATACTTATAAGGAATATACGTATTCATATAACACTGTACTCCTACGCATATTTTATTAAAACGATCATTTATCATTAATTCTATCTAAATTTCAATATATATACACTAGTTAAATTAGCTGTTATCTGATGATTTAATGAAAATTTTGTTCTCGATAGTTTACTAAAGGTAGTACATTAACTTTTAATTTTCGAACTGCGTTTTTATTTTAATCATTAGCTAGATAATTTTCAGATTTTTATTATGGATGTAAATTGTAAAAGTAACTTAAATTATTAAATTTACATTTAATTTCTATCTTATTAATTATAATTTATGTTATTATGATTTGATATTTATTATAAAAATAGCAAATTAACTTTGAAAATTATTTTAACTTTCACTTATTCAGAGATGACAGAATATGCTAATAATATTTATTTTAAATTTTAGTGTCGATTTAATGAGTCAGGATATTATTTACTATTTATTAAATACAATTGGAGTTCTCAACTAATAAAATTAAGCGAAAATTATTTTATATTGTTTACACAAAATTATTAAATATTACATCCGTCCTTCTTTTACGATTGTAACAAATATTATATATTTAAGTTATGATGTTTTTTTTTAATTTCTTTTTTATATAATAAATTTGATTTATTGAAAAGTTACTACAACAATCAAAAGTACGAGCAAAAGTACCTATGATATACGGGGAAGTCAATGATAATTTTTATTGTATTATTGAACAACTTGAATAAAAAAAATACTAAGCTTTTAAAATTTTATTCAAAACCTGATGAAAAAAAAATAATAAATTATTAATTAGTTACCTTCTACGACTTCATCAACAGCTTGTCTTACTTCCGTTGGGATTGACGCGCTAACTGCTCGTGCTGATTCTCCGATTTTCTCGAAAACTGGCGAGAAGTTGATCTAAAAAATAAGATTAAAAAAATTAATGTAATAAATCAGAATTTCATCAATTAGCCTAAAAGGTTTTTCGCAATATATTTTTTATAAAGAAGAGTAAATTAAATATTCTCATTGCATAGTTCCATGAATAATATTTAATTTATATTATAATTCATTATATTTGCAATTTTATACGCAATGCATACTGAATGTATAATTCAATATAACAAAACTTTAAAATTATATAAATACTTTTGGTGATAACAAGTGTATTGGAAATAATAGCTAAAACATGATAATAAATTATAAATAAAAAAAAAATTGTTATTGAATGATTGATTTGAATGTGTGATATTGGAAAATGCAAGTTAGGATACTTCTGTTATGTATTAACATGATATAATACAGAGTTCGCAGTGGCTCACTCGGTAGAGTGATGGATTTATTATCTTGAGGCTCTGAGTTCTAATCCCGCTCTCGGCCGATTTATACAAGCACCACTGTACGTTACATGTGCTTTGTTCACAAACACACTGAAACGACCTCCGTCGCTAATTATCATCAAAATGATAGCATAAATACGCGACGTTAAATAAAATTAAAAAAATAAAATAAATTTTTGATTACTCCTATTTGGTTTGGATAATAAGCCGCAATGATGCTTGTTTAATGTATTTTTTTTTAGTTTTGTAAATTTTTAACACCACAATGATAGAGTTAGACTTAGATTAATTTCATTTGGCCTTGGGAATAAACCCTGTCTGGCACTAATTGAAGAAATACAATATTCTTTTGAAAACAAAATGGCGATCTCAAAAAATAAATAAAATTTAAATTTTAAATAACAAATAAACATTTGATAACAATGCTTAAATTTTTTTAATAGTAACTATAATTTAGACTTCCATCAAGAGATAAAAATATTATTTTTCATTATGAATTTTATTCGAATTTATAATTATTTAATAATCATGTTAGAAATATAAATAAAAAAAATATAAAATACTTTTTTTAACATATCTAATACATTATTTTTCTTATATTAAAAAAATATCTCAAATGATCAATAAGTTATATGTTACCATAAGAATTAAAAACTTAAAAATTTATCACTTATATCATTTAATTCATTAATAAAATAATAATCAATTTTCAACAAATTTTATTAATTAGAAAAAGTTTTTTCTTATATTAATATGTGAGAAAAATATTTCACTTCATTTTAAAAAAAAGGATAGCTAAATTATAATAAAAATTTGGAAAAAAAAAATAATGAGATCAAATACTATTGTTAAAAAAGATTTTTTCCCATTATTAATTAGTAGCTTAAAAAAAAATATTTTAATTAATGAAAAATAAATTATGCAAAAAATAAACTTACTTTCAAACTACGTCCATTTAAAAAATCGCTAACTCCTTCGCCAACAAAGTTCTCCAGTGCGCTTTGTCTATCAGCAACACCATTAGCCTTTTCAATTTCTTGTTCGTATATTAATTCCTTGCCACTTCTCGATCCTCTTCCAATGACATTGTTCGCTTTAACCAAACTTATTCCTGAAAATAATTCAAAACTATCCCTATTAAAATATTCTTTAGCTTTCCTAAACAATGTCCTTTGTATACATGATATGCTATCCTTTTGCAAGCACTCGTCAATACTTTGCGCCTTACATACGTGTATTATCGCGTAAGCGATGAAAAAATTAATAAAATATTTCATTGCTTATGTATGTGTCTTAAATGTACGTATATATATGTATATCGATATTTTTGTCTTCTCGGGCGAACGGTTAAGGTAAGAGTCAAGCACGCAGGTGTAAGTCCTTTAGTATATATACGCCGGCCGGTTAAATTGTACGAACTAACAGAGAAAGAGAGAATTATCAAGTCCGTAAGTGAACAAGTCTCTTTGTATATGTTTTATGTATATATATGTACGTGTCTCCCTTTTTCTTATAGGTACCGCCTCTTTTTTGTTTTTTCTTTTTTTTTTATTCTTTTCTTTTCTTTTTCAACCCGAAAACCAGTAACGCTTGCCTCACGCACGAGTGAAATTTTCGTGTGGTCCAGTCTGTCGACATGACTCCTTATATTTTGTATATATACAACGACGCAAAAGAGTTAACTTTAAAATCCCCTACCTCTTTTTAATACTTTACTCTCTTCTTTTTCTTTTTTACTTTACTTTGCCCCTCTTTTTTCCGGTTCGCGTTTTCGTTCACGCACTGTCCTTTATTTCGTTAACATATATAACGCGTATGTATGTATATATATATTAAAACCACAATGCACACAAGAGTCACCCACTCTTACTCCTCCTTCTTGTTATTCTGTTATCCAGTTATCCTCGTTTACTTACAATTGTGTTGGTATATAATGCACACGCAAACTTTTCGTTATTCGATCGTATATATATGTACATAAATATACATTATACATGGTCATATACATGCATACATGGTCGAGTTTGATTCTGATGTATTTGCTTATGCATAGGAGTGGTCTATTGCGTAGGAAGGTTAGTGGAAAAAGTTAGAACATTTTCTTGCTTTTTTACAATTCATTGTTTTACCGAGAAATTTAAAGTGACATTCTCGTCATACCGTAATGGATACTTTTCTATTTGATCTAAATGATCAACGTATTTAATTAAATTAGGATTTTTTTATACTATTTTAATGGCTATTATTGAAAATTAAAAAATATTTCATTGTAATCAATTAATAAAGTTAATTTAATAAAAAATTATTGTTAGTATCTTTGAAAACATCAATGGATTGACAATAGATTTATAATATCAAATTCAATAAGTTACACTATATTAGAATATTAAAATATAAGGAAGGGTAAAATCAATAATAACAATTTTTTTATATATAACAAAGTGTATTTGAACACTTAATAAGATAAGAGGTATATAAAGTTTGACATTGTATGAAACGAAGGTAACGAACGACTAGCCTCTCGATTTGATTCAACAAATCCGCTACATAATCTCGTGTGGAAAAAAAAACATTACAAATGTGAATAATTATTGGATTTACTACTTAAAATAGCAAATTTAACAGTTTTACATAAATAAATAAAAAAGAGGTATAAAAAAAAGAAGAAGTTATAACTGTTTGGACACATTCAATACATAAATACATGAGGATAATTATAATAAGTTTTACGGAAATATGAGCGAGCGATCGTTATAAATATGTACAGGTGAACACGGTGTGGCGCTCGACGCTCTACCGATAAATAATAATAATAAAATTAATAATATTAAATATTAATGATAATAAATATATTTTTTGTTGCTTTATCCGCTGTATTTTTTTTGTGATAAAAACGTCTTCCTGGCACTTCAGTCAATCGATTCGATTTTCAATTAATGTCCCGATAGGAAAGAATTTCTTCAGTAGAATTTTGGTTCTTAACGAGATTAAAATATCATGAATAAAATTTACATGAATAAATCTTTCTTGACTCTTTAGTATCGTATCTGATTTGACATGTTGTATTCGTAAACTAATCCGACTATATATTTAATATGTGATGTTAAATTAATGCCCAAATCTTATACATTCATTGGAATCAAAAACATTGTCAATTAATAAGGCCCGTGACTCATATATGTTATTACGATAAATTTGATGTTGCTGACCCAATTACAAACTTTTAAACTGGAAAACCAGTTATTCATTGTATCTGATTTATCCGTTAAAAATTAGCATTAGGCTTATTAATTTTAATCGTTAGTCAAATGAGTCATAATAACTATTTACAAAAAAAGGAGATGTTATATGCTGGTTTTCGCGATCAATGAAATTTTTTATTTTCCGTTAACGAAACAATCCACTTTGAGTTTATACAAGAGAAAATAACCAGTGGAATTTCATATTTAGGTTTAACGTGAAAGTACACATATGAATATGTATCATATCAGTCCCATTATTAACCGGTTTTAATTTCACTCTCCGCCACGTTAAAAAAAACGGATCCCTTCGAAACCAAAAATTTCACGGATTCCATATAAAAACCAAGCCAGACCTCAATAATATATTCAATATTAATGTTCATCCTCATTCATGTAAATCATTCACCGTTCTACTAAAAAACTTTTCTTTCCCATCGATGTAAAAAAACACTTAATTTTAATTTCGATCGATTTGCGATTAGAAGACGATTATCATTTAATATTATTATTATTTTAAATTAATCGGATGTTTTTTTGTTTCTCTTAGTCATACGATAAATTTAGTGATGGTAGCCGGAGTAAGCTTGGGTCTGAGCAGAGTAAGCTCCATGAGCATCATCCCAGCCACCGCTTGAACCACCACCACCAGACGACCATCCAGAGGCAGCTGGTTGTGCAGCCCATCCAGAAGCAGCACCGGCTCCACCTGAGCTCCATCCGCTGCTGTAACCAGTTGTGTCATGGTGTCCATGGCTCTTCTTTTCCCACAAAGCTTTAAGTCCAATGAAAGCAGATATGGCGATGGAGATGAGGGATGCAATGATGGCTTTCTTAGCGATAAGGGCAATTCCGAAGTAAGCGAGGGCAGCGAGAGCACCAAGTTTGACTTTAGCGATGGCAAGGAGAGGGAGGATCTTTTTCAAGATCTTCTTTTTGCCACGACCTGAAATGATGAAAAATAAAAGAATTAAAGTAATTTAATTTCTTTTCCTTTATGCTTGGTTGGGTTAGAATACGGTTTCGTTTTTTGAGAGGTAAAAAAAGGAGAATGATGATGGATGTGGCTGCTTAAGTGTTTAAATTAAATCTTTTTTTCAAGTGAATAACCTTTTAAGATTGATCGTATCGTTAGATGCTTAGAGATTAGTTAAAAAGGTTCGTATTATAAACGTTTTCGTATATACTTTCTCTTGTTGACACGTGAACTTCTTTTTTTTTCTTTCTTTTTTAAACTTTCTTCATTTTAACGGGGACAAAATTTTACTCAAATTTTTATGTACTTTCAAGATTGAAGCTATTGTTTTTTATTTAAAAACTACTTTGACAAAGAGGTAGCTACTTCGTGGTATTTTTAAATACATTTTTTATTATTTTAGATTAGATTAGGATGATAATCTTCCGGAGCATCTTTTACGAATTAACATATTTTTATATGGAAAATGTAATTTCGTTTGTTTCAAGATTTCACGTGGAAAGAATAATATATTTTTATATCGAAAATATAAAATTTAGATTAGACATTAACTGAATAATATTAATCTACAGTTCTTTTCTTTAATTTTAATTAATTAAATAAAAATTATTAAATTACTAATTAAAACTATGAATAAGAAATTGAAAAATTTTAATACAAGTTTTATATCAAAATTATTATCTTATTTCCTTAATTTATAAGAGAAACTTGCCTATAGTTAATTACATGCTCAATTATAGCAATATTTTATCAATTAAATTACTAATTATAAATTCAAATATACGCTCCAGAAATAAAGATTTTTTTGGATTTTTATTTAAATACTTATTATTTTCTATATTATAATGATAAGTAATGATAGTCTATTTTTATTATAAA
Organism: Anastatus disparis; assembly: GCA_017163975.1. Lineage (NCBI taxonomy): Eukaryota > Metazoa > Arthropoda > Insecta > Hymenoptera > Eupelmidae > Anastatus > Anastatus disparis. Next base: position 1,933,580 of record JAFFSR010000265.1, on the reverse strand, counting down.
AAAATCTTAATTGTCATGATTATTTTATGCAAGAAAAATTTTATTTAATAAAATAAGTTATAACTGAATTCATTAAATTTTAAAATGTACGTTTACTGGCTATGAAGATGCAAATGTATTTATGTAAATAGTAATATTAGCAAGAAAATTACCTTCGACAACTTCATCAGCAGCCTGTTTGATTTCAGTGGGAATTGACTCGCTGAGAGCACGTGCGGTTTGACCAATTTTCTCCAAAGCTGGCGAGAAGTTGATCTGCAAATATAAATTTGCAAGTGTTAATTGACTTTCATTGAAAATTTAAATTTTTGATAATTTTTTTTTTTTCAATATATGTTATTTAAATTTACAGATTTTTTTATTTAACTAAGATATATGATTCAAATAAAAAACTCTGTAAATTTGTATATCTAAAATCATGAGTGCAATCAATTGGTATATCTCAATAAATAAATTTATAGATAATACGATGAACAAATAAATATTAGTTTTGATCATAATTTTTAAAATCAATCAAAAGAATCGAATAAAATTTTAAAAATGATTAAAAAAATTCACACTGGATAGACCCTAAAAAATATTAGGGAACAATCAATAAAAATTGTTGACTTGTCATTTAAAAATATTAAATAAAAACTTATCACAATTTACAGTTCTAACACTTTTTTTTGTCCTTTAAAATAAAACACCACGTATTTAATTTTTCTTTTTTTGCTGTTGTTGTAGTTGAAAATTTGTTAAAAATCACAATATCACACTGACCCTCAAACTGCGTCCGCTGAAGAAATCGCTGACTTCTTCGCCGACAAAGTTTTCAAGTACGCTTTGTCTTTCGGCGATACCAGTAGCTTGATCGATTTCTTGCTCGTAAACCAAATCCTTGCCACTTCTTGAACTTCTGTCAGATTTAGCTTTGACTAAGCTAACACCAGTGGCAAGCTCGAAGCTATCTTTGTCGAAGAATTCCTTAGCTTTTCTGAATAAACTCTTTTGTACACAAGATATACTATCTTGTTGTAGACACTCGTCAATTGTTTGGGCTTGACTGCAAACAATAAGCGCGAACGCGACAACTAATGCGAAGGACCTCATGGTTCTTTTTTATAAACTTCTTTTTTTTTTCTTAAAAAAAAAAACTTATGTATATTTATCTTCTCGGTTGAACGAGCGAAGAATGAATCAGACACGCAGGTGTAAGTCACTGACTATTTATACCGAGAGCCACCAAAGGAGAGCCAACTTTGGGTTCGGTCAATAGACAGAGAGAGTTAAATGTCGAACTGATACTCGGTAAGAATGAGAAACAAAGAGAGAAAGAGATAGAAAAAAATGTATACAGAAAAATTTCGAATGTGCTCTTTATGTGTCCGGACTTCTTCTCTCCCACCTCTGTAATTTTTTGTATTTCTCACTCTTTCTCACGATTATAGTCATCACCATATACTTGATGCAGCTTCTTCTTCTTCTTCTTTCTTATTTGAATATCTGTGTATAGGCTCGTTGGGTATCCCTCCTTTTTCGGCACTTTTTTTTCAAAAAAACGGCAAAAACTGGTTTCACGTATGTTAATAAAGGCATTTGTAATTTTTTTTTCTTCCTTCATCTTTTCCCTTACATTTGGTGACATTCCATACTGATGGCAGAAGGTGTTACATTACTTAGACAAGTACTTTGGTTAATATTAGATATACCAAGTGTTTTTTCAACGAAATTGTATCTTGTGTCTATATTTTCTTTAGTTAGTGTAAAGTTGCTTAGTTTGCAAATGATTTGGTTTAACAAGAGTAATTCATATCATCAATTAAATATGGATAAATACAACAAGTTTAATATTATAAAGAAAATTTATAAAGAGAAGATTCTCAAATCTTTTTATCAATCACAAACGAAATGTGAACTTTTTGTTAAAATAGTTTAAGATTAGAAAGGACCATGATATGCTATTTTTATTTTATAAACAATTGAAGAAGAAAAATAAAACTTTTGTCATATCATCTTAATATACTAAACTTACAAATATATTTTTTTGACCCGAATAACTTCTGTGAATTATGAATAGTTAAAATAACTCTTTTTATAAATAAGTTTGTTTTCTCACAAAATTATGTTTAATCTTAAATCGAAATGGTATAAAAATTTTTCATCAAATAATTCTTGTCTTTTTTTAATGAATCGAAAAAACTACTATTAAATAAACTATTTTTTTTTTAACTTTTTCGTTAGCTAGTAATTGAAAATTTATTCATTTCAAATATCATTGAATGTAGTAACGAAATTAAATGTTGTATTGAATGTAATAATAATTTTAGAAAATTTTAATACGTTTAATGAAGATTTTTTACTAAAATTATCAAAAATCATAAAAAAACTGATTATTTAAAAAAATTATTTTTGCGATCATACGATGTTCTTTGAAGAGGACATGAATATTTTTTTAATTTCGCTACATTAATACGAAATATTTTAATGTAAATATTTCAATCAGATAAAAGTAGATGATTTCTGATATGGGGTTCTAAGCATTTGCACAGTTGCTGGAAACTGGTAAAAAAATTTTTAAATATCATGAATCATCTTAAATTTAATTTCAAGATTATTTCTTCACAAGAAAAAAGTAATGATTCTTTGCATAACAAAAAATGTTGTTATCCTACTAAAATATTTTTTTTTAATAATTAAAAATTAAAAATACTGTAACATTTATTTACGGGTACTGACCACATACTGATGCATACACATAAGCTCACGCGCATGTTCATATTCAGTCTTACACACACTCATATACACATACGGATATTTTTTTAAAATAGCATAGTCTAATTACTCAAAACGAACTTGATTAATATTATAATATAAATATTTATGGATTACAAAGCTTCCAAAGTGAGGAAACAAAACATTTCTTTTGATTGAATCAAATAACTTATATTCAATTTTTTAAAATTCTGTATTACATTCATCAAGTTTTACAGATTATTTTGTGTTTTACAAATCAATATCAATAAGATTTTTGATAAAGTTAAAAATGTAACTTTAAATAATATTGACTTGGTCCTATTAGTATAATCTGTAATTGAACATGAAACTTTAACGAATTTAGTATTCAACGATCCACATTAAACTTCTAATCTCCTGTAACCCATATAACTGTACCTTCGAATTTCTGTAGCCACGGCTGCTCAATTAATTAACTCAAAACGCTCATAAAATAAAATCCAAACAGATATATACGCATTCCAATAAAAAAATTTATCTCTAAAATTAAATAAAAATCTGTTCCTGTCCTAAAAAAATGTTCTTAAATTTCCAATTCTATAAAATTTTGCAGAAACATCCTTGTAAAATTTATTAAGCTCATCATCCACGTCCAATACATAGTACAATAAAAGCATCGCCGCCAACGCATTGCATTGTCAACACGGCACGAGCTTAGTTATATATACGAGGCTATGTACTTTACAGAAAAGTGTACTTTACTAAGTAAGACCTCAAATATACATTACATTGCGCCTATTATGTACGTACACATCCGCGTACGAGGAGAGGCCTCAGCGGTGCACATATGTGGTAGTGTATAACTTTGCTTAACTACTATACTTAGAGACATGGAAGAGAAAGAAAGAAAAAAAAATATTGGTAGACAGTATTTACATTGTAAGTAAAGATATCCTAGTCATATTACAGTAGGCATTTGAATAAGTGTACCTCATAAATAATATCTAAGATTATCTTTGTGCTTTAATAAGCTTAACTTTAGTTATGGCTTCGATTCCATTTTCGTTCCTTTTTTCTATTTTGTTCAAAAATTTATTCCTTATAAAATTAGTGCTATGTTTATTTACAGGGTATAAAGCAATTGTGATTGTTTAAATTTCATAACAATTTAGTACAGTTTTGTATTCTAATCAAATAACTTTGAATCGAAGTCGACAATGGCTCAGTCAGTTTAGCGATAGACTCGTAACCTCCAGGTCCCGAGTTCGAATCTCGTTCTCGGCTGATTGATGTAAGCACTACTGTACGTTACGTGTGCTTTGTTCATAAACATACTGAAAACTTCCGTCGCTAATTATCATCAAAATGATAGCATAAATACGCGACGTTAAATAAAATAAAAATAAAAAACAAATCGTTTACCATTTTAGTGTTGTTGATAAGCCACAACGATTCGTGTTTAATGTATTTTTTTAGTTTTGTCAATTGTTAGCATCGCAACTAATAAAAAAAATTGATTCATACTTTAGAAATAGAGTGAAGCATATCATAATACAAATAATTTAATGATATAACATTGTTTGATAATAATATATAAATTTTGAATAAATTACTTTTGTAACGACTGATTAAGACTTTATATACATTTGATAAGTTGCATTAAATCGCGCAATCTTACGTTTAGTATATAAGAAAAGGAAGAGAAGTATATTCGTATATGTCAAATGATATCTTTGATCATAAAATACATTAACATTTAGATACTCGAACAAGTAAATAAATTAAGTTTAACTTCTGGTACTTCGTATTCAACTATGTATCCGTTTTAAATGTTTTTTTTTTTAAAAAAGATTTTCTTTTTCAAAAAATATATAAATAAGAAAATTTTTTGACGTAAAAATTAGAAAACGCAAAATATTTTACATCTGAAATGTTTTTGAAACATTAAAAATGTAAAATCCTTCAAACTATGACGGATTTAAGGAACAATAAGTCAAATAAGCAGGACAAAGAAAATCCTTTGCCTCGTTCTGAAATTAGATCAAGAAAGTGGAAACCATTCAATATAATCCTCGTGTCCTCATCATGATCCTCATCATCATCATAATAATAATGAAAAAAAAGCAAATCGCGGAAATGCGTAAGAAAGTCATACATATGATATGGACAACGGAAACGCGTGCCCGACCTGCGACCTAAACGTTTCATCGTCTTCCTATATCTTTATTTTTTTTCTCTCTTTTTCTGTTTCTTTCCTTCGTATACACACAAGCTAATTTATCGTACAGTTGACACGATTTGCACTGTCGCGAAACTCTCCTTCCTTTGATTTCTTTTTTTTTTCTCTCCAAACAACTCCTTCTTTTTTTCATAAAGACGACGACTACTTTTTCTTCTTCGTCTCGCGTTTTAACTCGAATTCCAAACATTTTTGAGCTTGTTAAAAAAAGTGTCTTTTCGAGTATCTGTTAGACTTGACACGAGTTCGACGGGAAGGATTCATATATGTTTGTGTACTGGAATTCATCACTGACCGATAAAAGATTTTTAATTCTAAGTTAATCCAAAACATTGATAAAAATTTTGTTGGATACTAAATTTGAAAATCCAACGGTCATATACGAGCCATTAAAAAATTTTGAATAAATAATGAAGAAAGCGCAGACACTCAAAAGAATTAGTAACTTTTTTATTTGATAAAGATTATCTTTTTTTTCAAAATATTCATTAACTAATATCAAATTAAGCATCTTGTAAATAAATTTTAAATTCATGAGTGAAAGTATTCAAACCATAAAAAAAAGAGACGAAGCAATACTTTGAATACACTGCTGAAAATATAACTGTAAAACCTTTCTTTCCGTTTGCTAAATTTTAATTTCAATAACACATTTCAACCTAAGATCAAAGACTTTCACTGTGTAGGTCACAACTATTAGTAAAATAGTTTATTAATGAATCATACCAATAAAACTAATATTGTATTAATATCGTCGTAATATTGCTCGTTCAAGGATCTTGCACTTAGCTATAATTTGTATTAATTAAATTTTTTCAAGTAGAAAAGAAAAAAAGTTTAACTAAAATAGATTGGCGCGTAAGTTGTAAATGGAAATCCTAATATTATCTTATGAGTGTTAAATGACAAGTTAGCGCAAAGCATCTTATTAGCGAAAGTACATGTGTAAGCTTTCGTATTAAACGAAAGTTTTAGGTATGTGCGAACTAAGAAAAAGTTCAACTTATTCGTTTTATTTCTTTCATTTTTTATTTTTTTTCAAATTGGAGCGAAGAGATTCAACGAGGACAACGGAGATGAAAGAGAATTCTTCATTTCTTCTTTATTTCTTCTCTTTTTTTTTGTCGAAGGGAAAGTGCAGCTGTTTAATGACAAGGTTTGAACCCTATAATTATCATATGAAATTTTTGCCTATAATATCACGTCGGGCGAGAGAGAAATAAAGAACTGTTTGCACCATCTTTATGCACTGGAAATACATTGAATCGTGGCTATAAAAAACATGACACCTTTCATAATATACTTCATTTTCTCATTCAAATTAAACGATGTATATATATTTTTTTATTTTCATATACGTTTTTTCTCCAATTCGTGACGTTGGTTGAAGTTTTTTATAAGTACAGTGTACTTTAATTGCATCTTTAAATTTAATTTCATGTATTTACATGTTTTTTTGTAATGTGACTTTACGCGCGTCATTGAAAAAAAAGACGTTCGAATGTGAACACTTTCCAGAGCACCAATTCATTAGGTTTAAAAGGAAGAAAATATATTTATTTAGTAATTTTATTTAAGTGTAATGATAAATAAAGAAAATTTATTATTTTTGATGAATCTTTTTACAACCGTTTACGCTTCAGTAACGCCAGTTCTCATTCCCATAGGTGTGCTTGAACTCAAAACTGTAATTATTATTAATAGTTTTGTATTTTCGTATAAATAAAATATAATACCAACAATATTTTAAGTTCGATATTAAATTTAATCTTAAGAAATATATTTACACTATTTTCTTTTTTTTTTTACAGACTACTAAAATATTTTCTATTAACTGTGTAAATAAATGTGTTGCACATGTTGTTAAAAAAAATTTTAATATTCATCGATAAATTCAGAGATTCAGAACTAATCATCTTAACTCAAAATGGAGATAATTCGTGCTCAAAAGCATATTATTGGAACCTAAATTTTCCTGAGTGCAAGTTCAAAGCAGATGAAAATTTCTATTCGTATTTTCATCACGTAAACACTACCTATTTAAAACGTCTAGCTCCTTAAAAGGCTTTTAAATTGTTTCTTTTTGTATAGTATTGTGTCGACATAAGTAGAAAGAAAGAAGAAAAAAATCTATCGCTTCTCAAAATTACCGTCGTAGGAAACATTTAAAACGTATATGCTTACACTTTCCGGACAACATGACAGGCTTTTACACGAAGAAACTGTTATTCTCACGTGGTTAAAGCACATCATTTTAGCTTAGCTTACAATACCACCCACAAGATTGTATTTTTATTTCTTTTTTAAACGGTTCTTTTATTCTATTTTAATTTATAAAAATTTTTTAAGATTCACATCCTAAATAAAATGCTAACTACAAAACTGACAAAACAAATTTTTGGATATATGGAAAGTTAGAATTTCATATATTTTAATTCTCTCTAATGAGATTTAAATTATTAAGCCATTATGTTTAATGAGTCCCTAATTATAAAGGATCTTTTTTTTTTGGAGTTTCTTCTTTTTTTTCGTATATCGAACTTGTTTTTTTGTTTTTGGATTGATGCGTGTTATAAAGAGGCGGAAAGGTACCGTGACCGACAAAAAAGGTTAAAATATATAGGAATTTAATAGCTTAATCAGAGAGATTTGCCATCATTAGGTTAGAAGTAACTTGTAATTAACCAATTATAAAGAAGATGAATAAATATATACAGTGAAGAAATTAACATTGTAATTTAAAAAAAAACTTTAAAATTTTAAATATTATACATTTATTTTGGATTTTCATTGTATCAGAATGAAAAATACAAAAATAATTTTAGAAATTATAATAATATTTAGTTTTTAACAACTAAAAAAAGTGAAGATATCGTAGTATCACTAAAAGCAATCTAAATTTTTGAAAAAAGAAAAAGAAAGACATTTACATCCGCAGAGAAATTACACATCCACTTGAAAGTGTCGATTTTTCCAATTTCCATCCTATATGCATAACGTCATAAAGAATAGAAATCGGAAGTACCACCTTTATTTCATTAAGTCTTTTCTCGTAGCATCCATTAAAAAAAAGAAGATACTCTTCACTTTTATTTCCCAAGCATTAAAAAGATTAAAATTCATTGATAATTTCACTGCGCGCACATCGACCGAATCACATGATCTTTTTTAAAACTTTATGTATAGGATGTTGAATAGATGTTCGTCATTCGTGATTAAAAAAGGTGAGATCCGGAATGATAATCGCTCACGATGTCTCACGAATGAAAGAGAAAGCTTTTTTATTTACATTGACCATTGACGCACTTTTTAACATTTCTCTCCGGACGAGCGCCTGGCTTTTTCTTCAAACATTACACACCCGTGAAAATTTTTCATCCTTTTACAATGATTAATTTTTATTCTCGATGCGTTAATTAGCTATCGTGCTTAAAAAAATTTTTACTATCTAAGAAGATATACTAAACTTTAATATTTTACTGAATTGTAATCAGTCAAAAGAAACTGATGTTTTTTTACAAATACAGTTTCGAATTCTTCACCTGCTTTTTGCACCGTAACCGTCAAAACATTTTTAATGTAATGAGATTTCTCCGTTACGGAGACACAATCACTAAGAAGTCAATAAACTTGAAATTTAAACGGTATTATTTATTGTACTCTTGCGTACAAATTTTCGGTTTAAATCTTTGTGGCTTTGAAACTCTGTAATTTTCAATGCTTTTAAAATATTTAATTGGTAATATTAATAATAGAGTCATGAGACATGATGTAATTAACGAAAATAGTTTAATTGATCTCAGTTTAGCGTTAATATAAAATAAATTATTTCCGCATATACAATATACGATCCAAGTTAATGATATGTAAATTTTATTTAATTTTAATATACTCGATAAAAATAAGGTCACATTAAGAATTTGGCTCAATCGGTATAAAAAGTAAAACCTACATTTCGCTTTTTTAATTTAATGTTGAATATTTAAATAATGAAAAAGTTGTATTATAATATAATTATTAAGAACTGTGTCACATTTTATGTACTTCAAAAAATCAAAAGAATAAAGGATTTCAATCCTTTTTTTTTCTTTCAACAATATTGTTATTTCTGATATTGTTATTTTCATTTTTCTCATAGGATATTTATTAAAAAAAATTAAATTATAAATGCCTTTAAAAAATAAAATTTTTCTTTTTATAAAAAAGCCCGACATTATAATTTGAACCTAAAAAGGTAATAAAAACAAAAAAAAGAAAAGTGCCAATGTCCGCGTATAATACACATGAATGAAAAAGTCCGTGACCATGGCTGCTATCAGTATCCCACGCAAAATACCAACTTTAAAGAATCCTGGATCCGACCTTCAACAAAAAACCAAGTAACAACATTTTGTAAAGCTGCATCGAGGAGAGGAGTACCACTTTCTATTCTGACCCCCCCAAAGCATTATGTACCAAAAAGGCAATAAAAGAGAAGAAGATAAACCATACAGTTTACATGTCGTTTTCGTTTAGCCTCTACTTGACGCTTGATATGTACATATATATATATATATAAAGTTGATAATAATACTTGGTATATGAATATGTTACCGGAAGTAAAAGTGTTTTTACGATGCCATTGTATTCTATCTCGAGAGGATTTTTCAAAATGAGATGCATTGACCCTTAAGCTAATGTTTCGTGTCCTATTTATAAGATGATCAAATGATCAGATTAGATTCCAACTTGCTAATTCAACACTTTCTCCAAAAGATAGTGTTTACTTAATTAATTGAATTTAATTGAGAAATTGTACGGAAAGTGCAATTATTAAAATTATAATTTAATTTGTTAGCTTTAGTATAGTTTATTTATTTGATTGGAAATGAAATATAATATGATAATACGTATGAAATCAAAGTTATATAAGTAAAATTTTGTTAAAAAAAATTATCTCTTAGTGAGGTAAAGCATCTTAAATATTAAATGTAATTAGTGGTACTTAATTAAATTTTGTTATTATTTATATAAAATTTAGTTACATTTCGTGAAAATTTCCAAATCAATAAATACAATTTTTAAAACTTTTTTTTTTTAATTTAATGCACGGTTAGAAATATTAACAGACACGTCTGTTAAAAACGGTTTCCAGAAAAAAATGTCTGTTAAAGTAACAGACAAATTGTCCGTGAAAAATGTAATATACATTTTAAATTGACATACTTGTGTCTGTTGATTTAACAGACATTAAGTAACAGACGGAAAAAGTTAACAGATTACACAAATGTTTTTAACCGTGCGTCAAAAGATTAAGCTTTTAACAAAATTTTCAAAAATGCTGATCGAAACATTTTTTTGAAAAAAAATGTATAGCGTGTGCTCCATTTTTAAACTTTATTCAAGCTCAATAATATTTTTCATTATGAATTTTATTAGTCAAAGTTTTCAGTATGGTGTGTCAGACAGCTCTAGCCTGATGTGATGTACTAAACAGGTACAGGGTTAGACTCACTCTGATATGAGCATATTAAAAAAAGTTAATATATAGAGGACAATATCTTGATATCTTAACTTTTTTTAATTATAATAAAAAAAAAAATAAATAAAATATTGAGATGAATAAAACATTTGTTCTTTTTTTTATTTAACGTCGCTGTACTTATGCTATCATTTCGATGCTAATTAACGACGGAGCTTATCAATGTATTTGTAAACAAAGCACATATAACGTTCAGCGGTACTTATTTTAATAGGTCGAGAGCGGGATTTGAACTCGGAACCACAAAATTACGAATCTATCGCTCTATCGACTGAGCCATTGGCGACCTCTCTAAAATTTAACTTATTTTCATGAATGCTAGTTATTTAAAAATTTATCGACAAATTAACCATAGGAAAAATCTCTTTAATTTACACAAAACTTTTGAATTTTTGTATAATATAAGTGTTATAGAAAGTATCAAATAATTTTAATAAAAAAAAATTATTCATATACTGAGGTCATGTTCCAATTGTTCAAAAAATTTTATCCTCACCAAAATAATAATTTTCATTGTATGCAGCTTTTTTTAAATTTATATAAATAATACGTTAATTGAGCACATAAAATACTTAATTTGATACACCTAGATTACGTCAATTAAATTAAATTACCTTAATTAAAATATAATTCTTGACATTCTGCGTTAACACTAATTTAAGTACTCGCTATTTTAATTGTTGAGCCAATTACTTTGCGTACGTAATAAAAAAAAGAGTTCCGTTTTGGAGGAACGTTTAAAATTTTTGAATAAATATAAGGTATAACAAGTAGTTCTCATTTAGTTGAATCCATCTTTAGTTAAAATCTGATTATCGTGGTGAAAAAAAAAAGAATTTTAAGTGAATTATAAGAAAAGATTTTATTACACATTGTTTTCTGTGCCATTTTCCAAACGGAATTTCGTTAAGTAAAATGAGTATTTTCCATTTTTAAAATGAACATGTACAATTTATCAGATATTGTTCTAAGAAAAGACGAGAAACTATTTTTAAAAAATTGTGTGAAAGTTGGTGTTTTTAATGTTGCACTGGTTTTAAAGCAAACTCAATAATTTAATCTCAAACATTGATTTAATAAATATTCGTGTTCGTTGTAATTTATTGTTACTTGAAGCTGGAAGTTAACGTTTCGAGTATTTTTTCTGATAATTATTTTAATGAAATAGAATTCATATTTTGTATAATTAAGAGAATGTTTATTTTTTTTTATATTTTATACAAATGTTCCTATTTATAGACATAAATGATAGAAAAATTTCGAAACAAATAAAAAAAGTTTTATATAAACTCAAGTGATAAAAAATTTTCGAAACAAATGAGAAAAAAGTTTTCTATCGTAAATCATTGGGATTACAATTTCGAATAGATAAGATCCAAAAATGCATCTTATAAATGAAATTTGAATTAATTAATCAATAAAATAAAGTACAATTTACATTACTATCGTCATAAACCTAAACTATAATCAAAAATATATTCAAATTTCGAAAACTCAAAAAACTTTCTCGTAATTAAAAACACTATCGCTTTCGCTGAGACATTTGAATCATAAGAAAAAGGAAAAAATTATCGTAACTACGTCAGCAGAGTTAGTCCGAAAAATTTAAACTTATAAGAATCATGCTTTCATATCATGATCATATAACACAATCAAATAAATAAAAAAATAAAAAGACTAGCTTAGTTGACACTTTCTTCAAATCAGGTTCAAATCCTCGTAAAAAGTAAAAGTGGCCCTGAACCGCTCATATGGCGGTTAACACTTGCGCACGTCCGTTCTTCTTTCTTTTCTTTTTTTTTCATTCATAGAAGAGCAGGAATACGTGTAATAAAAAAAAGATATACAGTAGGAAGTAAATCGCCTTTAAAAAGTAAAACTTAAAATTTCTCCTTCTCCAAAATATCTTACAATCATTGCGAAACATTTATATGTATATGTGGCATATGTATATATATATATATATATATATATATATATATATATATATATATATATATATATATATATATTATATTGTGCCAATGGCCTGAAAGAGATTGGCTCGTTTTATACACGTGTCGACATGCATATAACGCACATAGTGATACATCAGGATCACTGACCGAGATCCCGTGAGATCGTGAAATCGCAATAGGTCAATAAATTTTCGTGCCGATCGAATGATTTGCTTCTTTTTTTTTCTTCTCCTGCTTTAGTATCGACAAGTAATTTGTGATCGAACGTCCAATAAAGGCAGATAATGTTTAAAAAGGTAGATTTCTCATAAGATAAAAGGGATGTCTGTTTGTAAGAAAGTTAACAAATGATTATTTCAAATCAATACAAATTAAGGTTTTTTTAATAATCAATACAAATCAATAAAAATGAAGCTTTTTTTTAAATATAATTTGTATAAAAATAAAAAAATGAAGTATTTTAATATTTATTAATGATTTATACATAATATTTTTAGTATATTTGAATTTGAAACAAGAATTTTGCTGTTAAATTATTACGATATTTTCAATATTTATGGATGTAATTCTTTTGCGTGTGTTGAAGTTTAATGATAATATTTTAAATATATTTGAATATCTTTTTATAATATTTTAAAACTTTTATGTTTCCCTGGATGGCTGCAATATTGTAAATATTGATATATGATGTGGCTGCAATATTTACAATATTTATAAATTTCAATACTTACAATATTGAAGCCACATTATATATATCATAACGATATATTTATAAAATAATATCTATTATAGTAATACTTTGTGATTTTCTACACGGTTAATAACGCTCGTGTAATTTGTTAACTTTTTTTGTCTGTTAAATCAATAGACGCAAGTATGCCAATTTAATATATATATATTCAATTCTTCACGGACATTTTGTCTGATAAGGTAACAGACATTTTTATCTGTAGACCGTTTTTAACAGACATGTCTGTTAATATTTCTAACCGTATAATCATTAATATTTATATTCTGAACATAAATAGTTGTTTAAGATCATTATTCAATTAATTCATAAAGCACTTCCAAGTAAAGTATTATATTCACTTTTATTCAATATTCATTTAAATATATTAAATAATATACTATTAATCATTTTAAGTTCCATTATTCATCGTATTACCAATAAAACGATTGAGTTCTACGTCAATATCTAGTCTAAAAGTTTCCAGTTCCGTGCTTTATTGATTTAAAAACCCTTTGTTGGTTTTTAATTCTTATAATAAACCATATTGCGGTTTATAGACTTTCGTTTTTTATATTCTTGTTGTGGCTTTTTAGTTTTACATTGTGTGGCATTCAAGTTGATAATACGTCGATTCATCGACTGCAATTTCATGTAATATTATAAAACCACAACATGAATAAAGAGTCCGGCCCAGTTCTTCTGGAAAAATGGCGCTCAGATAATTTTTCTGAATTTCTGCATTGAGATAGTATTCTACAATTATTATGTATGAGTAACAAAAATTAGCCAGTTATTAAAATATAAAAGAAAGAAAGTTCGATTTTAGTGACATTTTGATATGATTAGGTTCGTTCCCTTATCATATGCTTCTCAATTAATGATAAGCGCTCGATAAAATAAACATAGTGGGAAATTTATATATGCCTGTACACATACATGTGTCAATGTTTGTAATCAATCATCATTAATTGAAAACTACATGGTAGGAAAATGAATTCAATAGTGATATCACGATTCATTAAAGTACTACTAAAATCGGACTTTTTATCCTTAACAGCTCAAAAATTTGCCATTTCCACGACTTCTGTCCGCAGAGACTTTCGTCTAGTACGTTGAATCCTACTTTGATATAAGGTTTCAAAAAAATTGGTCTTTTATAATCAGAAATTTTCATATGGTAAAATTTTACAATATTCAAAAATATTAAAATCAATTTACTTTTTTACTTCTAAATTGATTAAAATTAATAAGTTTTGACCATAAAAAATGTTTTTTACAATATATGGATTCAATGTAAGATTTATAAAAAAGAAAATAATCAAGCAATATTATCATCTGCTAGGTAAAAAACTACAAAAATTATTAACAATTTAAAAATGTCTTTGAAAATTTTGTATGCACAATTCGAATTTCAGTTACAACAAATTTTTTAATTTTTAATTGGTATTTAATATAAAGTTTATTTTTTTCTTCTAAATTTTATACATCGTAATTAAAATGCAAAGTATATTGTACTGCGTGTGAATATACTAAAAAAGAATATATAATTAGTCTGTCAACGCTATAGAACTTCTTATGCTATCAATATTTGAATGAGAACTTAATCTGATTATTATTCATAAGGCGTTCACAATGAATAAATAAAAACTGTAGCACTGATTACATCAGAAATTCAATAAAATTTAACACATTTCATAATAAAATTATAACGGTTTGAGTTAAGATTGCGAGTAAATAAAACTATGCCTTGTAATTTATGAAAATTCATTTAGGCTAATATTGGGTAATCAATATTTAGAACAGTTTTTAATATTTAATTAAACATATTTTTTAACATTAAGGGAATGTAAAATATCAACATTACAGTTTTCTAAATTTTTTATTCCTAATCTAAAAGTTTAAAAAATATCTTTATATTACAGCCTTACATTTTTACTAATAAAGAGCCTAATACAGAGATATTCGGAAAATTTTTGAATCAAGATAAAAAATTTGGAAAACTGCAATGTTGGTAACTACGTATAAATCATTAACCTTATTACATCCCCTTAACATACAATTTAGAATTTGTCTTCCAAAAAAAATAATGTCAGATACGATAGAATAACATTAGACAATTATTTCTGAAATCTTGCCCAATTTGACGCTGCATGTCATTTATTATCGATTGACACCACTTTGAAGACCGAAGATTGAAAAAAAAATAACGAATGTTTGCCAATAACTCGGCATAAAAAAAAGACGCACGCTTTTATATGATCGACCTGAAAAATTCGAACACGACTTTGTGATTCTCATTACACGCATATACAATATATATATATATATATATATATATATATATATATATATATATATATATATATATATAAAATTACATACACACCCATAAAATATTTGAATTTCAAATTTCCATCGAATATATCGTAATGTGCATGGAATGTAACGGGGTTCTTTGCTTACAAGGCGTCAACGATGACCACCAGCAGGGAAGGGAGGAGAAGAAGAAGAAAAAAAGGTAAATCGAATAAGAGGAAGAGATCGACTCATAAACTCGGCTACTGTGCCAGTCTTACCTTATTAATAGATTATATATTTATGCGACATATAGGTAAGTTTGAAAAAAAAAATTCTTTTTTTTTCAGGTCTCAGATCCAACGGTCCAAACTGCTAATGAGTTGGTCTCCTAAAACTTTATAAGAAATTCCATCGTATATGAATACAATTTCTAACGTTTAACTAATGATTAATGGTTTAGCTTTGAAAAAAGATGTTATTTTCCTTATTTTTTAGGTGAAGATCCAGTGTCCTTTTTAGGAATTTAATCCGCAATCGTAAAATCAAAGAGCGGAATTTTAATATCTGTGCAAGCTTTATTTTTGTTTTGAATTAATAAAAAGTAAGGCGTTAAGTTGTAAATTATTAAAAATTCAAGTACAATATAAATTTGTTGTTACTTAATGTGCATAAGTATTAATATATACAGCTATAAAAAAAAGGGAATGAAATTATGAACTGATAAAATTTTATAATATTTCATTATGATCAGTAAATTATTTTTAACATTCATTCATCTATTACAAAAGAAGCCAGTTTTTATTACCAAAACTTATAAATAATATGTAATAAATATAATATTAGGTGATACAATTTAAAGGCTGCGTAATACTTTCAAAGATTATGTATTTGTTTCTTGGGTTCGTTTCACAAAAGAAAAGTTATGTTACATTTTGAAAATTGAATTATATATTTCAAAGATTTACAATTACTAAGGATAGGAGTCACTTTTCATTTATCAATAAATTTCACGATGAATCATTTTTAATAAATCATTTTTTTTATTTTGCTTTAATGTTAATTATTTTATAATTTTTAATAAATTATTAATTATAACAATCAAATGAATAAAATAGTTCATTTTCAAACTATTGTAAATTATATTTTAAAAAATGTTTATAAATTAACATTTATTTTTCAATTTACATTTGACTCTAATTTAACTTTTGATTTCTCAAAAGAATAAATTAAAATCCCTAGACATTGATGAATTTCCAAAAAAAATTTTTTAATCAAATAAATAAAAATATCAGTTACTCGGATACATAAAGGATCCTTTCAATTTTAGAAAATCTGATGAATAATTTCTTATTCAAAAAGTAGGTTTTCGACCTACATCTATAGCTAAATATAAAATTCTAAGGCTACTCATTTGATTTTATGATTAAAATTAAAGAGCCAGCTAATAAATTCAAAATTTAAGTAAATTAAACACATTGATTAACGGTATATTAAAAAAGATGTTTTTATCGGGGCATAAATTATAATCCGTCAAAAACAAGTAAATATTTTAGAGTTGAAAAAAATACGACTTTAAAGATAAAACTATTTTTGATGCCTTTTTAAAGTCGTATTTTATTTAATAAATATTTTAAATATATCGTTATTTTTACAATAATTGAAAATTTATTTGAGTCGATTTAATTTAATATAACTTTAAGGTATGATGACCTATAATTAGTTAGTAAATAAATTATTAACAGTATTATATGTGCTAGTAAGAAAAAATTTTTTAATAAATATTGCTAATTATTAAATAAATAAAAAAAAAAAAAAAAATTAGTAGAAAAGGCGTGATCTAGTCAGACATATGTAGGTTATGAATATTAAGCATATCAAAACTACATAGTTATTTTTCTCGTACTTCTTTTAGTTATTTCAAAAGATTAAAAACGTAGATTATAATTACAAATTAAATCTTTGTAAGTGTTTAATTTTCAGATTTCATACGAAAGTAATCAAAAGACTATTTTACATATCAAAATATAATTGTACAAGAAATATTTCTTTTTCAAGAATGAATAAATTATAGAATTTAAGGCTCAAAAAAATGCCTCCTACACATCAAATAATACGTCCATAAAAATTTGGTATAAAAGAAAACGACCAACACGATATTCCATATCTTTCAAAAATCTTTATTCCATATACCACAAGGAAAAAGAAACGAGAATAAGTAATAAAAAATAAAGTATATGTATATATGTATGATTATCGGTCCCAAGCTATCAACCATATCTTTTATCCAATTAACGGAAGGGAATTTGTCCCAAAGATATGGATTCTCTAAGGAATTTCTTTTTCCTTCAAATAACGCCTACACACACGAAAATATATTCAGCAACAAAGCAGCGCGACATTACGACGATCCGTATGCGCGGAAGTGCCGTAGTCGTCTGCGCGCGATTAAACCAGCCCCAGCTCGTTTTATGGTATTCGAAACGTAAAAAAGGAAGCGCCTTCCATGGAATCTGTGTCAGTAGATCTCTTTCTTTCTCTCCTCACTCCATTCAAGTTTGCCTTTATTTTTTTTATTTTACTTCCTTACATCTCTTTCTCTTTCTCTCAATGATTACTGCTGGCTTCTTTCTCCTCTTCCCCCTCTACCTCCTTCCTCTCTTGACGTAGAAACTTATAAAGTTGTTGCTCTCTATCTCCTGCCCCCACTCTTGTATGTTAAGGTCGTAAAGACTTTTTGGGACTCATATTGAGAGTGGGAAGTGCACAGAAGTGGGGGGTGAAGCGTAAAACGAGAAACTATTTTTGCTAGCTTATCGCTCACGTGCTGTCCATGAAGACGGACCTGTTGTGCGATAGCTCTTTAAATACTTGTTAAATTATGTTGTGATTGGAGATACGAAATTCCAATCGAGAGGAAATATATTTTGATTTTATTTTCAAAACGAATAATTCTACTATATTTTTGAATATCAAAAGAATGCATAATTTGAAAATCTATTTTAATTGCTAAATTTTCTTGAATAGTAGATTAATTCTTTAGGATAAATGAACAATTAGTAAAATATAAGTTTCTTGACTGCATTAAAATCTGTTATCAATTTAAAATCAATAAGTAATAACCAAAAAAGTTTAATTTCATAGTCAATGCCTATTAATTTTATAGAAATAATTGATTAAATTATATAAAAGAATTAGCTGCATAAAAAAGAAATATTTTAAAACATATTGTCATGTTAAATTTTACTATATGAAAAAACAAAGACAAAATAAACAAAAGATTTGCACATTATACCATATTTTTCTATAAATATTAATTTTTTAAATTAATTATTATTATTAATTTTATTAAGTTGAATTTATAAACAAATGTAAACAAGAAAGTCACGACAAACTTTTTAATGGAATCTTTTCAATATTAAATAATTAATTAAAATAAACATTACATAAACTACCTAAATTATATTTCATTTTAATTAAAACATAAAAGTGTCAAACATTTTATCAAGTTTAATTTTTTCTCAAACAAAAAAAAACACTAACGCCGAAGTTTGTGGTTCATGTTTACTTTATTTAAAAAAGAATATATGTTTATTATTTTGATTTATTATGTCTGAATAAATATTTATTCTTTATATAAAAATTTTTATAATAAGTATTTTATAATTTGAGAATAAAATAATGACATATTGTATTGAATAAAAATATAAAAATATAAATATATTTTCAATTAACAATCATTCATATTAAACAAATTTTCAATTCTAATACAGAACAAGAAATAATATTATTTCTGAACAATATTTATATTTAAATATAAATATGTATATGTATATTAATATTATAATATATTTGATAATATATTAATATATTAATATTAAAGTACGCATATTAATGTGTACAAGCACATACAGTAATATTCTTTCAGAATAATATTTTTCTGCTTAAATATTTTAGTCTTAAATCAAAATGTTTTTTTTTTATTTTTAAAATTTCATTGATTATATATGCTTAATAATATTATCAATTTTTTATAATAACATTCAGGCATCACTTACATGTACAAATTTTTTATTTCAAATAAAATTGTAATATTTCTTTATATTTTTATTTACATATTCATCACAATATTTTTGTTATTATTACGAAATTTTTTATCATACACAGTAAATATATAGTAAAAGTAAAATTTACTTTTTTTTCAATTTTACAATATGACTTTTATAAATTAAAATCATATATAAATGTTTAAATATAAAAAAGTTTCACTATAACTAATATTTTACCAAATTCAAGAAAAATTTCAATATTCTTAAATAAAATTTAACCAAAATTTCATTGAAATATTTGATATTTGAATCGAAGAGAAAAAAGCAGGTTGATTGACTTTATTAATTTATTTAGAAAGGAATTTTTACGACCTAGCATATGGAAGAAATAAAATTCTTATTTATTTTTTTTTATATATTAAAGCCTATCGAGAGAGAGAGAGAGAGAGAGAGAGAGAGAGAGAGAGAAGGGATGCGCGGTGAGGCGAGCGTTCATTCGTACATTAAAAATGTGTGTTTGCATCAGATCTGGCTTGTTGGCACACTTTCTTCTTTCGAATCAGGCTCTCTTGATCCGTTCCTCTTTCACGCCTTACAGAAGATCCGGCGAAGTTTTTAAAACACAAACTCAACATAGATATCTTTAATGGTCAACACCGTATCCGCTATCTTTGCGATCGGATTTTATATACATATGAAATTTTTTCCTCTTATGATTAATCAATTTTTATTGGAATTTTGTTTTATTTCAACTAATTAAAATATTAAGCTAAGTACTGATATTAATTACTTAAATGGATTTGAATTGATTGTAAATGAACAATTTTGTGTAATAACACAAATTTATATTCGTGCCTTCTAAAAAATTCTGTGCAATTTTAACATTTTCCTTGTATTTTGAATGCAATATGAACAAATTTTGTGTTGAAATTGAGAAACGAACCAAGTATAGAATTTTAAATAAAAATTTTAATAAAAAAATGTATGCCAATGAAATTAAAAATTTTAAGTCTAATTCTAAACATAAATTTATAATGCAATTAAATATAAGTGCACAAAAATTTTTACAGAGTGGTTATTTCAATCCAATTTTTTACAAATTAAGATTTCATTGCTGTTTCTATGCAAATGATGTTTGTAATATAAAACTGACGTTTGGAAATTTGAATTTAATTGTTCTTTTAGATTAGTCTGATGAATAATGTAAATTTTCAGATAGTGTAACTTTCTTTTAGAATTACATAGATTTAAATTACTGGAATTATCATAGTTTGGAAATTATTTGCAATTAGGAATACAAGACATTTAATGAACGAAATAAACTACGTACACTATTATTGATGATAAAAAAATGTTAGCAAACAGAAAATTTTTTATATAAATGCATTTTTTATTAGAATTTTCAACAATACATATAATAAATTACAATAATAATTTCAAAATAATTTCACAATATTTTTTTTTTATTTATAACAAAATAATTTGTCTAACAAGTATAATTAACAACGACATTTTTCTCAAGATTAACAAAAATCAATATGATAATATATTTTTAATAAAAGTATAACAAAACCTCAATATAATTAAATTTGTACTATGTTTTATTAATTCGTTCTAATTGGAGTGCCGAAAATATTAGAAAAAAAAGGAAATAATCGTACGTCCGTCAGTAAGAAGTCAACAGTAGATCAAACAAAAAAAAATCGTCGTCACAAAGTTAATATTTATAAAAAAAAGTTTCACTCTGTCAACTCAAGCTTCTTGACACTTTTCATTTCTCGGGTCAGTCTTGAAAGATATCACTTTCCACTTCTTTTTTTTTGTATGCTCATTGTCACTGTCACCGCTACTGCAAATTTTAGTTTGTCGTCACTGTCACTTTCTTTTTTTTTGCTTAATTTATTGTGATTTCGAATTAAAATTTCCCTATACAATTCAATTATTTAAATAAAAAAATGTTAATTTAATTGTAGTTTTAACGATCTTTGGATTTTTCTACGTAATAATAAATGCAAGATGAATATACTTAAAAATAAATTTTTTTAAATTGAATTAAATTTTTGGATTATTATTTCTCTTAAAATTCTAAAATCAGTCTTTGTATTGTCATTAGTCTTATCATTGTCATGTCTTAATATTATTCATCAATTATTAAAAACAAATCGTTTGTAATAATAATGCGTCATGAAAGTAATGTCGATTGTTTAATAAGATTGTCAGTATAATTTTGAATGTTATCGTCAGTTTAGTCTCTAAATATTTAGTAATTTAAAATGTTATAGTCATTCCAGTCTCCAAATTTTTTAATAATTTAAAATGTCATAGTCAGTTCAGTCTCTAAATTTTTAATAATTTAAGTTAGCTTTAACAATAAAAATAAAACTATAACAGTGTCATGAAATATCTAATAATAAAAAAGTAAAAAAATTAATAAAAATATTTGATTATAAATATTTTGTATAAAATTAATTAATGATTATTTATTTTGCAGTTTCATTGGCATTGGAAATCTTAATTTTATCTCTATAGTATAAAGAATATTAAATTATTTAAATTATCAATAATACTGAGTTTCTAATAATAAATACTAGTAATAAATATATTTAAAAAAAGCAATAAGTTAAAGTAACAAGTCCGTCATAGAAAGTTCAACAGTCGATAAAGAAGAAAAGCCTAGTAGCGAACGTTCATTTTTCTACATTTATGATTTTAAAAGCATATCAGTCGGTACTAAGTATCCGCGATAGGGATTGTTTTCAAGGTTGTTATCTAAGCTCCTGCGCCGTCGATGATGAGATACTTCTTGAGCATAGACAACGTGATGACTGTCATGATCGTCTTTGCTACTGGCTAATTTCTTTGCTGCTACTATCAGCGAAAGCATTAGAGCGAGCGAAGATACCATTAGAGCTTTCATTGCCAGAAGCCCAAGGGCACCGAAACCCATTGCAGCCATCATTTTACCTGTATTAAGAATTTTTTTTTAATCATATATTAAAATGATTTTTTTTTGTTTTTTAGTTTATTGAAAATTAATTGCATTTACCCATCATAAGTACCACTAGCATGACTCCACCATCGCCTTTTTTACCACCACCTCCAAAACCACCTCCTCCGCCTCCATGTCCTCTTCCTGAAATTTAATAATTAATTAATATTATTGCATGTTCATTTGAAAGTTTAATGATGATGCAGATCATGAATCATTTGTTTTTAGGCGTCTCAAGATAATGTTCCATCGATATTATCTAAATCGATTGTTTATTGTCAAATTGATTAAAGTAAATAGACGTATATTATGAGCAAAATAATTAGATATTTTCCGATTTTCAAGTTATGCATATCATGATGCGTTTATAGTATTATGTAAATAAAGAAAATGCTCATGTTAAGCAATAAATAATGATTTTAAAAATTAATAAAGGCTTCATTTCATTGAATCTTCTTCATTAAAATTAGGACATTATCTATACTCTATATAAAAAAATAATGATTTAATAATTTTACAAATTCTTCAATAGTAGACTATATAATTATGAAGGGTAAATCTAAATAGAGGAATAAACGCTTTTGTAAAAATTATTGTAAATCAGAAGAAAAATAATAAAATCAAAGTATACGGAAACATATAAGAAAACTTTTTGACTTAATCTTAACATTTATAATTATTTCCTAGACAAAAATAAATATTATAAAAACAATGAAGTGCAATTTCGTCAGTACAAATAAGAATCAAATAATTATTGAAATAGTATTTGATGATATGAAATTAGTGAAATCCTAGCTGAAAGTAAATAATCAGAATTTTTTAATTAAAAAAAAGGATTAATATTAAACTTTCAATAAATTTAACGAAAGTTCTTTGAAAAATTTAATTATTTAACTACCTTGATCAATCGATGGCAAACTATGTTCTATAGCCGCTTCGAAATTAGATGGTAAAAAAGTTGGCAATTTAATCCTTAATTCTCTACTCTCCAAAAAATTCATTACCGAACCAAATGGTCCTGACTCTTTAAGCACTCTACCACTTCTATTTGTATCTTCATAATCATCTTTTTCCACCAAACTAATCCCATCGAAAATATCCAAACTTCGTTTTTTTTTGGCTTCTTCTAACAATCTTTGAACGATTCTCCTGACTAATCTGATACCGTGACATGAAACCGAAACATCATTCACTTCCGTCAATTCTTCGTTTGTGCACGTTACCGAAAAACCCTTCCAAAATGTATCGTTAACTTGAGCAAAAACTTTGTCATAATTGATAATAAATATAATCGTTAAAATAATGAACGATCGCACTTGTCCCATGGCTTTTGTTGGCACGAGTTAAACGCGAGAAACAGTGACAATGAAGATCCAAACGACAAGCTGCTCGCTTTATATTCCGGCATGAAATATAGGCTTTAAGTGACAAAAAAGGTGCCCCCAAGAATCGAAATAGTGAATTCATCAGAATTTTTTTGTGTGTTTTTTTCTAATCTTTCCTCGGTTGATTGTAAGTATAAGTGAGATGAAAAATTTCATCTTTCCTTTGGAGTATAAGAGAGCAATTTACAGAGCGTTACGGAGCGTTGAGAAAGGCTTTAAGAGACGGAGGTAAAATGTTTTTGCTTGGTAATTCCTAGATACCTACATAAAATGTAATTCCAAAACTCTTTCAAATATTGTGTATGCACTTCTTTTACAAATTCATTTTGACGATGTTCTTCAAGATAATGAATAAACTGCTTTGGTAATGGAAAATTATCTTTTTTTTTGTACCCTTTTCAAAGACTATTTGAATTGGTAAGTTTAATTAGTGGAAACAGTGTTAGTTGTGAGTTTAATGTTTGAATGAAATTAAGCAAACTTTCTTGCTAAGCGCTAAAATACTGGAGCTATTAATTTCGCTAAATTCTTGTTGTTATTCAAGCGAAACATTTTCTTATGTTTGATTGGAATTTTTTTCTACATTGTATATATTATATTTTTTTTTTAAGTGTCTAGGTAAGTTAAGAAAGGACGTTTTTGTAAAAAAAATGGATCATCATCACTAATTATCAAAAAATAAGTTTATTTAAAAAAAAGGATTAAATTATTCATTTATATTCATTATTATATTCTATTTTTGATAAAATATATATTTAATTACTTTCCACTTTATGAATGTATATTTATAATACATAAAAAAAAATTAATATAAATTTTCAGTTCATACGTCCTAAAATTAAGATTGCGATTTGAAATTATTACTTTGAGAATAATATTATTAAAATTGGCAATCTATATTACATCTACGTTTGAGATTAAAACTATTGAATCTTTTTTTTCATATAAAATTCTTTTCAATATCATATTTTTTGATTGCGTAATATTCTAATGACATAAAATATTTGGTGTTTAATTTAAAAATGCAATTAAAAAACCATAATTATATATAAGTATTTATAATTACCAGAATTCAGATTTTTATGTGGTGCACCTTGAAGTCTGCTGACATAATTTATTTTATTATCAACATTATTCCAATGAATTTCTAGATAAGTGTTATTTTAACTTTCGTTGACCAGAAATTCTGCCCAAAATATAGTTAATTTTTTACGAGGGTAATTCTTTCAAGATTTTGAACCACAATAAACTATATATATTATTTATTAATAATATATTATTATTATTAGGAAAAATACTAAGTAAAATTAATATGCTTGAAACTATTAAGATGAATGAAAAGAATAATCTATTATCTTTACAAAGAATGAAAATTAAATCAATTCTTAAATTTTATGTATGTACGAAAATATAAGTAGATTAATAGTTTGTAAAAAACAACCTATCAATTAAAATGGTTATAAAAATTCATGTTTTTTTAACTACTGCAAATATATATATATAATTGAAATAGAACAATCAGATCTCATAAATATAATACATAGTTTATCAAATTCAAGTAAAAAATCAATTGATAAAAGATCATTCAGATTTGAGAATACTTATTAAGAACTTTCAGAATATGAACTAGAAGAACAAAAAGTTCAATAGAGAATAGCTGACAAATAATTATTAAATAAATTAACAAATTATTCATTATTAAAGAAAATATAATAACTGAACGATCATACTCATCCATAAAATTTCTTTACCAGATTGTCATATACGTATTTACATACATAATTTATATTTCGAAAAGTAAATATTGACATAAAATCTAATTGTTTAATGCTGGAAATATGTTAAAACTACAAATAAAATTTTTATTCATAAAATCAAAGCCATAAAAATTACACAGAAAGAGTACAATTTTAATTTATGTTTGAAATTCAGTAGGGTATGACAATTATGGAATTCCTTTCGAATTCATAACTAGGTCAATTTACTTTTAATTCAATTTCTGGAGAATCTTAATCTTCACTTGATTGTTCCTGTCAATACAAAAATGTGATAGAAAGTGAGTGACAAAAAATACCTTCAAATTTTACGATGATTATTATTTTTATAAATTCTCCACAGCGGAAATAATAGTGATTATTTTTATATTATAGCGATTTCAAAGCGACAAAATCACCGTAAATTTTTATTAAACTTTCCTATTCTAAAAATATTTATATTGTAAATTTTATCAAAATATGTATATCATTACATATTTCAATTATCTATGCATCTTCTATTTTTTGACGGATCAGCACTCAGTGGTTCAGTCGAGGTTCCGAGTTCGAATCCCGCGCTCAGCCAATTTATACAAGTACCACTTTACATTACATGTGCTTCGTTCATAAACACACTGAAAACCTCCGTCGCTAATTAACATCGTAATGATAGCTGAAGACAGCGACGTTAAATAAAAAAAAATTAGAAAAATTTAATAAATAATTTTACATGTGTTTTATAATAATAAAAAAAAAGAAAATGTAAAATAATTATTTTAAATGTAAAATAATTAGCTTAAGCTTGCATTTGAATCGTGATAAAAATTTTCTTTTTGATTTTATGTAACAGAAATGAATACAATTTTGTTTATATTGTAACTGATCTAATTTATACATATAATTATTTTTTCTATTTAACGTATAAAAAGTTTATTTTTCCGAAAACAGAAAATCAGAATAGAGGTCTTCAGTGGCTAATTCGGTAGAGAGATAGATTGATAATCTCGAGGTCCCAAGTTCGAGTTCCAGTCTCGGCCAATCGATACAAGCACCACTGTACGTCGCACGTGCTTTGTACGCGAACACACTGACGATCCCCGTCGCTAATTAACATTGTAATCATAGCATAAATACAGCGACGTTAAATAATATAAAATAAAAAAAAACAATAGTTCAGTAGAGAAATAGTTTACGCTCGAGTGACAAAACGACTCGTGAGGGAATGACTTATTTTGCTCACTAGTAGAGTAATGTATTGTTTTAACATGTCTTTTAGATTTTTCTATATTGAATAAAAAACATATATACCTTTTTAAAAATTATTAATAAATTAAAATTATGAAAATCGTCAGTAAGTTAACGTATCTAAATAAAAGTTTATGCTTAAAGAATTAGTCTAGATTTTGTAGTAAAGATAATAAAATTTAACTATTATTATGATCTAGCATTCATTATGATGCGATTTTCCAAAGATTAATATTCTTGCACCAAGTTCTAATAGGAAATTTATCTGTTTGAATGAGACTTCCTTAAGATACCTCGATACGCAGTACAGAGAGGTTAATAAATAAAATATCATACAATTAAATTAATCACTTCTTGAATATGGTCAATTGAGAATATTAAAGGAGCTTTTTAGTTAAATACATATGCATAATTTGTATCAAAATTATAATGGAAAAAAGAGTCATTGAGTGCAATATTAAATAGTGAAATTCCTTTTATAATTATTAAGACTTTTGCATGGAAAATCTATTTTAAACTCATTCAATTGATTCCTGACTTCTCAAAACTTGTTTTATCCTTCAGGATACATTTGAAAACTCCATTTCTTTTTATTCAGATAGACTAATACCAATAGATTCATATTTATTTATTAATATAGATTTGCTGTCATAAGATTGAAAAATTATTTAATCAATTAATTTTATATATAAACTTGAATCAAATCAGATTTGATTGCTTTGACCTTTTGGTCATAAAAATATTAAAATACTTTAAAATAATCAAATAGCTTACACTAATTTCAAAAAATTATACACATTGTACAATATTATATGCTTGAAAGAAAAAAAACTAAAGAAATAATCATCTTCTTACGCTTATCGTTTGCAAATTCCTCGACACGTGAGAGCGTAACCTTATCGAGAACGCATACCACGCGCACATAACGAGCATCAAGAAAAGGGCGGGCCATTAAGAAAAAAAAAGTAGAGAAAAATGAAAAGAAAAGAAAAAAAAAGAGCAACCCAAGAACAAAAAAAAGGAGAAGTAATGCACGTGACAACAAGTGAAAAAGAGAAGAAAGATAAAATCTAGTTCATCTCCGTATATACATGTGCCTTTCTCTTTTGTCCTACTTTTGTTGATACGTTATATACGTGTGGCATAGGGTATATACACGAGGATGCTAACCAGAGAATATAACCAGAGCCGAGCGTGTTATACTTGGCCCATTCTTACTAAAGGAAGAGGATCTGCTTGATCTCTTTTTTTTACTTCTTCTTCTCACTTCTTCTTTCGTCTTTTACTCTAGACGATGTTTCGATCTTACTTACAGTGTGTATACGTATATACACTCGTAAAAATTCTCTTTTCGAAAGAAAGGAAGGATATAGTCTTGTTATTGGTACTTTCGTTTTCTCACGAATTTTTTGTGTGTGTGTGTGTTTTTTTTAAGACGGCTCTTTTGGCAAGTTTCGATTGGGACAAAAGAATTTAAAACTTTCGTTTCTGCACTTTCATTTTTTGGAAAATAAAAATATAAGATTTTTTTATTTCATTTTTTGTTTTACTTACTTTAAAGAATAATCTTTTCTTGTTTTATCCTTGGTGAATAAAGTAAATTTGAAGTTGCAATTTTTGGATTCGATACTTTAATTAAAATAGTTTTGTAACTTTAGTCATATCCAATTCTACGTTCAATTTTTAATTGCAATCTTAATTGGAACATTTATGTTAGAAAATATCTAGATTAGCTATATAACTGAATTAATAACATAGAAATACTGTATTTTAAAATAAGCATGGTTTACTCTATGAAATATTTTTTCCAAACAGAATTAAAAAAAAAAATAATCTGCTTAATTGTAGCAACAATTTTTTTTAATTATTGTGATGTTTTGTAAAATTTACAAAGTACTGTAATAATTACGGCGAAGTGCAGCAAAAATTATTAGACAAATTTTCAATTTAGTCCGTGCATTCATTAATATTTAAAAGCAATTATCTGTAATCTCAAAATATAGAGGTGCATTGTAAAAAGGGTCACCATAATTTTTTTAAAAAAGTTTTCTCAATGCAAACATTAGATCTTTACTTAATCAAAGTTTTTAGTGAAAACAAATTGGTTTAAATAAGTTTGCCACAGAATAAGATTTAAATGATTAAAATCATAATTTAGTCGGTTTTCAATTAGGTATTTTTAATAAAAATATTATTGGGAAAAAAATTTTCTTATTAAAATTATTGTATGATTAAAGAATGTTGCTTAATAGCATAAAAATTATTTCTATAAAAAATACAATTTTCTCTTACAATAAAATCCTTCAAAAACTTATTACTTTTGTTTTTGAAAAATATGTGGTGTCATTTACAATCAGGGTTGAATAAAAAATCATGCAATATTTTTTTTTTGTAAATCAAGTACATAAAATGAATACACTTATTATAAGATCATTATTATAAATTATATTTACAAATGTTTATTACAATTCATTAAATTTATTAAACCTACGGTATATACTATCTTATTTGTGAGCTTTAAGAAATTTGTAGAGTTATAAAAGTTCCGTTACATTCTTTGGCTCGCCTAGAATTTACGAAAAAAAGAAACAACAAATTTTTAAATTGCATTTCAGACAATTGTTAATAATCGTAAATTACAATAAACCAATTGTGAATTATATTGTTAAGTAGACTTGCAATAACATTTTTTTTTTGTACAGTTATAATTATTCGCAGTGGAAGAATAAACTAATATAAATCATTAGAATTTTAAGAAGTAAAAACTGTGAAATTAGAATTTTCAATACAAATTTTGATAAAAGTCTTATAATTTATATAAAATAATTGATTATGCTTAATAATTAGTGATACATATTTGAACGTATAACTAAATTTTTAACACTTATTCTTAAACAGTTACATTCTAGGATTTAAATATTTTATCAGTATAACAATAAATTATGTTTATTTTTAGCATATTGTTACGTCCAGCATACAAATATAGAAAATTTCTTAAAATTTACATCAGCTATAAATAAATTAAAAAAAAAAAGAAAGTATACAACACAAGACAGAAATTTCTAAAAATACATAAGAAAAAGAAACAATTCGCATCTGATTAGTGCACAGCAGTAAATTTCATTGCAATATATTTTTTTCTTACGACTATTTATTTCTAGAATAAACTTTAAAAAAAAGGAAAAAAAAACAAAAAATAGAAAATATTCTAAAAGTGTCGAGCACACGCGTAAGCAAGGGAATAAAACGTATACCCGCAAAGAAAGTGCTTTCTTCGGTCTTAACCTACATATCCTTTTACGAACGCAAACATATACATACGAGTGTACAAAGTATAATATCGTATCTTAAAACTTGACCTTGAACTGTCAATTTCGAATAATAGATACATTACAATTTATCAATATACAATACAATCCATAGACCATATACGTGTTTGCTTGAGAAATCGAAAGTCTCTTCTTATTTTTTCTTCATTTGTCTTTTTTAACTTTGGTTCTTTCTGTGCTACGAGGTATATAGCAATGTATTTATAACGTGCACGAAGTTCAACGTTGAACATACGTTTCTCTTTCTCTTAAAATTCTTTTTTCTTATCTCTCGAGATCTCTCGCGTTTGGAAGTCCTGTTCATTTTCTTCCGGTATACAAAACCTCGCGCTGTACACACACTGCTGAGGTGAGGAGAAAGCGTTTAAACCTCGCACACGTACACGCTTACATGGACGTTTTGAAGGAGAAAAAAAAGGAGGTCATTTAATGGCTGGACCAAATCTAGCCGATATTCATGCCACGTGTTTATTTTTCTTGTTTTTATAAGATATCTAATATTTTTTTAAAGTTCTTTCTTTTTAATCATGTATACGAGTAAAAATATTTTTGATAACAGATGAAAGTTGTTAGAATATTATTTTAATTTTTAAGTTTTTTAATACTTACATAGAACTTATGATTTTAATTATATACACTTTTTGAAATTATGTTATTAATTAATGTGTTGTAATTAATGTCTCTCTTGTAATGTTTGTGCAAATAAGTAGAGCATTAAAACTAGTTTTTTTTCGACTATTATTATAAACACAAAACTTTTTTGGAATATAGAAATAATTTTAATTATTTGAAATTTTTTACATTTACTAAAAACAAATTGAATTAATTGTTTATTTTTTAATAAAAAATCTTTTTAAAATTTTATTACTTATAAAATTTAATCGTAAAAAAAAATTAATATGTATTAATCTTCACGGTTAATAATATTACGTATAATATAATCTAAATTCTAAATTTTACAAGTTTTAATAGAAAGTTTGTTCAAATGTGTCATGTACTTTGTAAAATTAAAGAGAAAAATAGATGGATCAAAACTGACTTGAGACTTATAAAAATTTTTTATCATAAGTTTAATTCAGCTTTTAATATTAATGTACAAGGATTTAAATAATTAATCATCGACTCTTAAAAGTATGCCATAATTGAAAAAAAAGTTTTTTATCAGCTAATTAATAGTAAAAGTTTTTCAACATTTATATTTTCTTAAAGCTGATTAATGAAAACTGCAAATGAAAAATAACAAATGAAAATAAAAATTAAATTTTTGAATTATTTAATTTTAGATTATTTTGTGAAACATTTATTACTATTGCGTAAGTAATCATTTCAAGGATCAAAAGTAATAAAAATAAAACAAATAAAAAATACAGTGAAAAACCAATTACAGATGTTATGTTTGAATCAAACAAAGTTATAATTACATCGGAAAATTAACAAAAAAAAAAAAAAAAAAAAAACAGATTTCATTTCTCTTTTAGATGGATAGCCTTGACTTTACGAGATCAATAAACTCTTTTTTCCTACTTCAAAAAAAAAGGAGAGGAAAAAAAATGATTGACCTATTTTCTCTTTGGTACTTAAATTTTTTACCTACATCGTCGAGGTGAAAGTCTTTTTTATCACAATGAGATATACGTATAGAGTGTTGTATATAAAAATCAAACTTTGGTTTAACTAGCTGAGCCTTATTATATATGAACTCACAATTATTAATTTATATTGTAATTAACTATTAAGTATGTCGAAAAATATAGTATTTATTAAACATTAAGTACTTGGCTTAAAATATTTAATTTTATCTATTTCTTGCTTTAGTGAATATTATTTACAATCTTAAATTATAGTTTAATTATAAAAACCTATTTATTTTTATTGTCTACTTCAAAATAACTTAAAATTATCGTTTTCAACGATTAAACATAATTAATTTTCCAAAGTGCTAAAAAAGTTATCTTTGGTAGAATCATAAATAAAAAAAGATCCATGGGAAAATAAGTTATTTTACATTGAAATTGTTAATAGTAAAAAAATATGTTATTGAAAATAAAACATCCTCTTTAAGAGAATAAAATTTTTTTCGGTTTTAAAAAATCTATGGTTATTTTGTACATGTAAAAGCAACTTGGTCAATTAATGCATTATTTTAATCTATCAAAATAATTAAAAAAATTATCTAAAATTATATTAATAAAAATTTTTTTAATAAAAATTATATTAACTTTCATAAGAAAAACGCTCCTTTTATCTTTATACCCTGTAAAGTTGAAAGATCCTTTCATCATAAACGTTCACCAATCTTGACATTTGAATTCCCATTGTCAATGTCAATCTCCGACGTTGTCGTCATTGAACTTGGACGTTGTAGATTCGCTCATAAGATATACAAACGGTCGTTGTGTACTTGACTGTAACACAGTATCGCCGTAATTTTCATTGCTTACTTTTACTTGGCCGTGAGTGAAAGGTAACTGGTTGCCGTTGTAACTGTCAATTTTGTCCGCGCTGTTGTGCGTCGCCACTTGTCGGTATGAAGAAGTTTGTTCGACGTTATTATTATTGTTGTTATTGTTGTTGTTATTGGCATTTGGATATGATTGGTATTCGTAAATGTTTGGTAGATGATAATTATTTATAGGTGGTCCAATTCCATTGTAGAATTCTGAAAGGAAAAGGAATTACGTTTGTTTTCTGTTATTTGCTGAGTTTCTTCTCTTTATGAATGAATTTAGAGTATGCGAAGTTTAGTTTGAGGTGAAAGTTACCTGGAATCTGCTTTACCGATTCTAGATTTCTTTTATTGATATATTTTTTAAATAAATTTTTTTCTAATATTAAATTTTAATGTCCCTATGTATCATTTTAATAATTATATGAATTAAAAAGATATTAAAGATTTGAAATTAGATTTTAGTAATATATATCGCTGTCGATAATGTAGTAAGTTTATTACAACAGTATGTAACAGCTCAGAGATTTTAAATTTTCATTGGAATTTTGTTTTAGTAGGTATTTAGCTTTTGACGTTGAAAAATAATGAAAGTGGAATTTTGCAATTTTGTATTTAAATTGTTGCTCCAAGTTTGAAATATTAGAATATTGGAAAACTACTATTTCTGAAAAATTCTTTGTAAGAAAAATCTTTTGAATTTTACAATTTGAATTCACTTTCTTAAAATTTTTTATTACAATCGAGACAAAGGATTTAAAACTTGATTAATCTACTATAAATTTATATTTTGTAAAAAAAAAATATTTGAAAAAATATTTTAATCAGATTGATTGATATATTTTAATAAAATTGATATATTACTGCACATAAAACAACTAAAATTCACCTTAAGAAAATAATAAAAGTGAAATATTTCTTTGCATGATTTCTGAATGGCATTCGAAATGCGAATATCTTTTATAACAAACGCGAGCAAATAATATTTGAGGTTCATTTGATTTTAAGCAACATTCCTATTTTTTGAAATCAATGTTTCTTGAATCTCTATGATTGATGGCTTTAATTAATAATTGAGTTACGATGTATAAGAAGTAAGAAACAGAGATCTTCAGTGGCTCACTCAATAGAGTCATGGATTCGTAGCCCGAGAGCCCGAGTTCGAATCCCGCTCTCGGCCGATTTATTCAAGCACCACTGTACGTTATATCATGTGCTTTGTTAACAAACACGCTGATGATCTCTAACGTTAAATAATATTAAATAAAATGAACTTTGTTACTGTAAATGGATTGTTACTGGAAGAAAAATTACTTCTACAACATTACAAAAATTAGCTTTGAAAATATGTGTTTATGAAGTATAATAAATATTTTTTTTTAGAATAATTTTGGTTGATACATAATAGTTGATATTATGTATCAACAATTATATTAAAATATAATAGTTGTTTATTGCAACTCAAATGTTTAATAATATGCTTTGAGTCTAATAAAGGTTTTATGGCAAAATACAATTAAACAAGTGTTTCCAAAAATTTATTTATTATTAATTAAAATCATTATATAATACTTTTATTATTCGCATTGATTCTCATATTTTTTCTTTTTTATATCTATTAAAAAATAATTGATTCTATTATTTATTTAATTCACATATGTTTACTATCGTAAATTATTAATTTTATATTCAAAATATTTTCAAAATTTGATACATCTTTCTTTTTTAATAAAAATAAATGTTGAAGCTAAACTTAGAAAATGTAAATTTTTATCGCAAAAACTTAATCTTTTTATATTCTGTTGAAGTTTCCAACATTAAAGATTTTTATTAAACAAATCAGTTAAAACATCATTTTTTCACCTATCAGTATTAATTGTAGCATATTAACAGTTCAGTGAATAGCACTACTTTTAAAGTTCGATCTTATGATTTTCGTGTAAGAAGTTAAATACATATACAATCATATAATCAATTTTTACTTCACATCAAAATAAAAATAAGTACTTCTCGTAAATATATATGTGATTCAGTTTGTTTGTAGCTACTAAATTACAAGCAATAATTATATGCTTTTGTAAATATACATTTTAACGGTCGGTTTTTTTACCAATCTACCAACAATACATAAGCTAAATATTATAACTTGTTTATTTTCTACCAGAGATTGATTAATCGTTATCTGTGATTCACTGCTAGTATTAAAAATTGACCTTTTTAAAATTTTTTTTACATTCAATTGATGTATATAAAGAATTTATTTTTATATTGATTTAAAAATTAACACGTACACTTATAAGGATAAAAAAAATAATCTTTATAGCGTTCTTCGTCTATAATTTTGCTTCAATTTAACTTCGTTTTTGTGAATCACTGCTGAGTTTTAGGAATACTGTTTTATAAATTCATTATTTTAAAATAATAATTTTATTATTGTTCCTAACGTAAATTTGCTTTTAATATATATTTCATATTTGCTACATTGATATATTTAAACTATTGTAATTTTTACCTGGATACGTATTCATTTGCTGCCCGTAGTTTTGCGTGTCAATCGTCGAAGTATCAGCAACATCAAAATTTCTTCTTCCTATAACATTACTTGGCTTGATTACTGTCTCCATTAAATTATTTACTTCAACTTGAGCTTGACTTAGTGCTAGTTGAGCTGGATCAACTTGAAGCTGAGTTTGGCCAGCTTCAAGTTGAGTTTGACCAGCTTCAAGTTGAGTTTGACCCACTTCAGGATGGG
Organism: Anastatus disparis; assembly: GCA_017163975.1. Lineage (NCBI taxonomy): Eukaryota > Metazoa > Arthropoda > Insecta > Hymenoptera > Eupelmidae > Anastatus > Anastatus disparis. Next base: position 1,898,173 of record JAFFSR010000265.1, on the reverse strand, counting down.
TTTGGCTAACATCAACTTGTGTATCTGAATTTGTATTTTCATTAGTCCAAAAACATTTATATTTTCCATTCGAGTCAATACTTCTATGTTCCTTGATCTTTTCAAAAGGTGGCCGTCTATCTTGTAATTTTGTTCTTCTGTCAAACATCATTTTATAAGAGCCTGAATCACTAGGTGCGAAACCATTGTAAACTTTGTAATTGTAAAGTTTTGGTGGTTTATTTGGTTCTATTCTTCCCATCATTGGTTCTTTATCCATAACATATGAATAACGAAAAGCTGGTAATGTTAATGGTGAATTCGCAAACTCGGAAAAAGTTTCGATTTCTGGATAATAATGCTTCGTATCTTCCTGTGCCCATAGACCATATTTTCCAAGAAAACTTTTGAAACCCAGTAAAGTCGAGACAAGAAGATTAAGATTCGTTGAGAGGAAATTCATTACGCTTAGAATAGCGATTTTTGATAAAACAATGGGTAGAAGAGCCAAGAACTTGAGACCAATCGCTGCGAGCACCGGTACCAATACTAGCTTGCCGAAAAGGAATGTTCCTGAGATTCGGAAAAATTTGGAGCAAGGTTCATTTGGGTATATGTTTATAACGTTTGAAAATCTACTTTAAAATTTTTAATGACAAGAATTTTTTAATTTTTAAAAATTTTTAATACAAATATTATTAAATATCATATTTTTAATAAATTATACATTTTTTATTTTTTGATATGAAACATTTTACATAATTTTGCGATTTGAAAAACAATAATATTTTTAAATACAAAATTTCTATTAAAAATACGTTATATACAAATGAAAAAATAATAGCTATACATATTTTGTATATAATAACAAATTTTAAATTTTCTAAAAAATATTTTTTATATTTTAACTTTTTGAAGTGTAGTATATACGGCATAATACTTTTATATGCATCTAAAAACAATTAATACATTTTCGTCTGAACAATACTCAGCATCACATAATATTGAGCATAATGATAAGGTGTTACAATATTTTAGTAAAAATTTTTTATTTTACAGAATGTGAGTATAATTTTTTAAACTAAATGTAGTACTTATCAATTAATTTTAAATCAGAGTAGCTGAAATATGCATGTTATAATAGTATTTGAAAATTATTTTACAAAATTTAAGGATTTAGCTTTCTTAGATGAAAATTATTCTAAAGATAGAAGATTTACAATGTGTAATCTAAATTTTATGTTCGTAAGTGCGCGTAAGAGCATGTGTGTATTAACATATATATTGAATATTTATTAATATACAGTTGATGAAATTTTAATAAAAACTAGAAATTTCTTTAAATTTAGATTAGATTTCAATAATTTGTTATCTTTTGTGATATTTTAATGAATACTTCAATTTCTCCTTGAGTTTTACAAAATTTTCAATGTTCGATTTTGTATTTTTTTAAATATTTTGATTAAACAACACTTCATATTTAAATAATTAACGTTGCATAATGAATTATTGCTATATTAATTAAAATTTCATACGTAATATTTCATCATTCAATAATAATATATCTATTTATTTAGTTTACTTGTTTTAACACAAATTAATTTTCAAATATTTTATTCCTTTTAACGATTCGATCATTTTAACAAAAACATTTTTCAAATAAAAAAGAATTACAGATTGCACTAGTAAGGGAAAAAGAAATAAATCTGTGCCTTCAATCGAGTAAAATTGGACAAACTTACGTTTACCTGCTGCAATTTCGTAATCGTCACTTCTTCTGTTTGTTGTTGTATTCTGTAACTGAGCTGCAGCACTACTCACGCATAATAGCGCGAGTCCAGCAAACCTGGGTCTCATGGATATTAATACTATGACACTTGAAGTTTCTTCACTCGCGTAAGACAATCCGTAAACTGAACGACCAAGTCGCAAGAATGATGCTTTATTACTTATATACGTTGTTAATTAAAAAAAAAAAGAGAAAAAAATAAAATTACTTTACGGCGTAGACAATTGTGTAGAAGCTAAGCAAACGCCGTGACAAATGGATTTAAATGCCGGATACAAGTTTAAATAACTATAATGTTGTTATATGAGGTATCTAGGATTTTTAGGAATTCTTGTAAAAAAATAAAGCGAGATAAGTGAGTCTCTAGGTCGTAATGATGTATATACTCAATAATTTTATGACACTTTTTCTTGTGTCAAAATTATGGTGGAAGAATCAATTATATGAAATTAGATGATTTAATTTTAATTTATTCGATAATTAAATTTCATCAGAATTTCATCATAAAGACATGTGAGGTATTGGTAACATACTTATACTCGATATATAGATAGTTTTGAAATAAGACCATTAATTGATCATGAAGAGAAAAAGAATCACTGTATTATAATAACACATTGAAAATTTTAAGATTTTTTCATTGGAAATCAAAAATTCTTCATAGCTAATTAATAGATTGGTTTGAAAATTTAACAGAATAAGCATCGTATCAGTCATTTAAATTATTTTCGAGATTATTGCTCTAATTTTAATGATTACTTCTTAGTCGGTGAGGTAATATCAACGTATACATCAAAGATCCCACTTGTAACAAATCAATATTTATTTCCTATACATTTTTCATATTTTTCATGCATTCGTACTGAAGAAATTTTTACTTAAAAATCTGCATTGTTAAAAATGTAGTGGAATTCAGTGTTATTTAATGGAAGCCAATTTCGAGTAGATATATCAAAAACTTTAAATAAAAATAGAATTTAATAAACATGTAACCAAAACGTAAATTAGTTACGCAAAATATATACTTTTTACTATACATAAGAAATACTTAAATTTTCATGTACTTTTATGTTATTGTACATAAAAATACATGAACTGCAAATGAAATCTTGTGTATAAGACAAAATTTTAATTTTACCTGAAAAATTTATATTATAATTACGCAAAATTTAAAGTTGTGTATAAAAAAGTGTTATAATTACGCAAAATTTTTTGTGTTTTGATGATAGTAGTTTTAGGTACCAGTATTTATTGATAATTAAAATTATTACTAAGAAATTAAGGAATAGTATGCCTTGATTTGCCTAACTATATGTTAAATAGAAAAAATAATTATATGTGTAAATTAGATCAGTTACAATATAAACAAAATTGTATTCATTTATTTCTGTTACATAAAATCAAAAAGAAAATTTTTATCACGATTCAAATGCAAGCTTAATTTACATTTTCTGTTTTTTTATTAATATAAAAAAATCAAAAAGATATGTTGGAAATTCTATTTTTAATTTCATTTAGATGATTGTATCGACGGTTGCGGGAAGGAAGGTGTCATTCTATTTTTAATCAAAGAGAGGTGCCATTTCATTCTGAGTTGAAAAAATTTCTTAATTTATATATTTCATTTATTTATTTATATTATTTTAATTTTGTGATCAATTAATATATTTAAGACCGCTGTTACATAATTAAATAAAAAAAAATTTTTTTACAACATACAATTTGCTGTACCACTATATTTTTCTAATTTTTTTTTTTTAACGTCGCTGTATTTCAGCTATCATTACGATGCTAATCAGCGACGGAGGTTTTCAATGTGTTTATGAACGAAGCACATGTAATGAACAGTGGTACTTGTATAAATCGGCCGAGCGCGGGATTCGAACTCGCGACCTCGAGATTACGAATCCATTGCTCTACCCAGTGAGCCACTGAAGACCTCTATTCTGATTTTCTGTTTTCGGAAAGATAAACTTTTTATACGTTAAAAAATTAGTAATGAAACTTATATAGATGAAAATTTAATAATTTTTTTCTTTAACATCATAATAAAATATAAAAATAAAAATAAAAAATTTTTATTTCCTTTTTAAAAAATTTTACATTTATTCTAAAATTTGAAAAAACTTTATCAAAAAAGCAAAGTGAAAAATTACTTAAAATTTGTTAAAAATTATAACTATATTTTTATTTAAATTAAAGCCCTTATTAAATTATACCCGAACTAAAATTTTTATTTAAAACCTGCATTTTTATTTGTAGATTGAATTAAATTTTACAGACTTATGTTTATTAAAATTGTTGTGATTATATAATTTGAGTTAGCGTCATTTTCAAAACTGCTATTCATTAAAGAGAAGTTATAATTTTGAATGTTTAATTAAATGAATCACATAAGAGTATTGAGATTATTTTTTTTAAATAACGTACGTGATCTATTGTTAATTTTTAAATGGTCTTACAAAAAAAATTTTAATATTATAAATTTTTAGTTCTCATCATATTTTTATCATTTCTATATTCATAGTTCTTTTTTTTAACTTTAATCTTTTTTATATGAATCATATTTGGCTAAATATTTTGCATTTTCATTAATTCAAATTTTGCAAACTACAGATTATGATGAAAAATAAATCCTTAAATATTTAAATAAAGCTGTAAGGTGAATAAAAATATTGTATTTATTTCCACCCGTTACCAAAGTTTAATATTTTGATACGAAAAATATAGAGTAATTTCATATAAAACAAAGCAAAACAATGCAAAAAATTTATTTCCTTCAACAATTATAAAAAAAATTCGCCATATGAATTAAAATTGGTGGAAGCAAATTTTAGAAATATTCATTTAAATACTTTAATTTTTTGAGATGCAAAAGTAAGAAAATCTATTCTTTTATTAAAGAACTATTTATTTATAAATATTGAATAACAAATTTCATTTCAAATTTAGGTTTTTTTTTTAAATAAAAGGGGGTGATTTTTGTATTAATTCAAATTTATATAATTGAATTTTAAGCAATTAAAGAATACGTTAAATCAGTAAATTGTTATTAAGTTTACAATACATAAATATTTATTTGGTTCGATTAGCAATGAAAAAAAAAATCTAAAATGCAATGTGTTAATTAAAAAATTTGATTCTAAATAAGATATAATAAATGTAACTATATAAAGTAAATAAATATTCTATATGCAAAACATAGAAACGCGGATGTTGATTGATCACTTGATTATAAAGTGAAACTAGTCATTATTCGGTCATCCGTTTCATCAATCTTGAAAAAAAACTAGAAAAAAATTTTTTTTTTTCAAATCTGGGCTACACTGGGGCTAGTCTAGATACTGTTAGTTTAATTGAAAGGTGAAACTCCCTCGTTTGTAAGTTTTCTATATCCGTATACATGTATATAAAGTTGGGCATGGTACACACGACCGATAAAACAAAATCTCTAAAACTAAACTAATAAAACAAGCTAAAAACAACAATACTCTCGCACGTTTTCATAAAATGAAAGCTCGCGTGATTACATTTTAAGTTACAAGTAGGCGAAATATTTGTTGTATATATAGAAATAAGGAAGGCGATAGAATCGTTTCGCTAAGTAAAAAAGAAAAAAAAAATATATATATATAAAAGAAAATGTATATGAATCGCGACAGAGTGTTGCGAGTATCACGAGCCCAACCAACCCAACATGGAATTACTCTACTTATCTACTTTCTTACGCTTCAGGAGCTCCAGAAAACAACTCGTACATATGCTGCTTTTTTTCTTTTGTGCCATGGTTAGCCTTAGATCATAATACTTACTCGTAGTTGCGTTAAGTCTCGAGTTCTAGTTTCATAATCAAATTCATCAGACCGATTTCACGCAAATTTTAACGCAAATTTCATATATATATATATATATATATATATATATATATATATATATATATATATATATATATTTGTTTGCAGAGGTATATATAAGAGATTTTTAATAGCTTTTTCTCGGATGAAATATCATTTTCTTTGCGGCTTTTATGCGCCATGTAATTTAATTCAATTATCGCATTATTTGATTTAATAGCTGTATAAAAGGATTGACGCGTTTTTTTTAGGCGGATGATTTAGGATCAATGAAGAGGAATAATAAAAGAAAAGATCATAATTTTATAGAAAACAATAAATATTTATTCTCACATTAGACAACAGTAACACGTTATGATACAATCGATCGCTCTCATCGAAGAGAGAAAGTAAATAAGTTAATTATATAAATATAATATAATAATAAAAGGACAGGTAATGGGAAGGAGATAATTAAATGAGAGGCGCAAATATAAATAAACTAATGTGTCGTGTCGTCCCTACGATAAAAAAGTAATAAATAAATCAGTACAAAAAAAAGAAGATAGAAGAAAAATAAAACAATGTAAAAAAGAATAGTGATAGAAAAGTTATAAAAATAAGAATGATAGAATCGTAAGATCATAAATAAACGTATTGGTCCTATTGTTCGTTTTAAAGTAATAGTATGTCATTGGTCTCAGTTGCAGGAGTAGTCCGTATTAAAGTATGAAACAAAAAAAGAAAAACAGAAGAAACGAAATGAAAGGTGGGGAAAAAGGAGGAGAAGTATATATATACTGAAGTTGGTTTGGTCTCGGTCGATCGGTTAACTTCCGGCCCAGTCATAGTCTATCGTGTGTAAGCCGTATATGTATGTATATGTATGAAGTCTTTGCGTGTGACAGTGACCTTGATCAGACCAGTTTCTCTCTTTCCTTCTCTTTCTTCTCGTAGCTTTTTTTTTTCTTTTTTTTTTCTTTCTCTCTCATCTCAATTTACTTCATTTCTTTTTTTTTTGTTTCCTTTTTTTGCCGACATCCCCTTCGGTATTGCTATCTGGAAAAGTGGGTCACTTTAGTATGTGCGTGCTTTCTTTTACGCACAGCTTCGCAAAGGAGCAGTCAGTGTCCGTGGCGTAGTGGTTGCTGGTTATATCCGTTAACCGTTAAAAAACATCGTCATTCGTGCGTACGTTATATCCGTGTGGTAGAAGAAATGAGAGTATAAAGTTTCGGTAGAATGCCGTTCTCAGTCTATAGGATCTATCTCCAGCTATTATGTTTTCTTCTTCTTTTTTTTCTTTTTTTATTTGGAATCAATAGATATCCAAATTGTCTAAGTTTTGGTCAAGCTACTTTAGTCGATGTCGATGAGAAAATAAAAATCGTCTCACGTCTAATGGTTAAAAAATAAAGGTATAAAGGATATATACATGTAGTTAGAACACATACGTATATGGTCATGGAAATTGCGTTGGCCTACATAACGTTTAACAAAAAAACACACACACGCACACACATATGCGAGTTTTTTTTATTCCGCGTTCATAAAGATTGTAGGTAAAGGTAATATCGATACCATCAAGTCCGTGCAAGTCAATAAATAATAAAAGAGCGCATGCAATTCAAGTCACTAGAGCGTCATCGTTGCAGTCGTAAGTTCGTTTCTTCCTTTTTTCAATGAGAAAGTCAAAATGAAAATAAAAAAGCGTCGCTGAGTCGAATCAGTCAAGGTGATAATGATTAATGATGTCGATGAATTCGGAAGAGAGGGTAGAGCTTTTCTTATATTAATTCCTTATGTATTAATGAGGGAGAAAGGTCGACTTAAAATAATTTAGGCTCATAAACGGCAAGAGATGCTTGAATTACCAAGAACGGAAATACGATAGAGGATGATAACAATTCTGCAGTTCGTTATACAATAGAATTCAATGCCTCATAAAATTTCTCATGGTGAATTTTCAAATAATTTGTCAATGACAATTTGAGCACTTAGTTACAGAGCGTGAATCTCATCAATCATGTTAGGTTTGAGATTTTTTATCTTCTTTTCCGCATGAAAAATTCTACCATGAAAGGTGAATTAATTATTTGCAGAAAAGAAAGTACTCGAAGATTTATAAAAAAAATGTAACTTCGAGAAATTGATTTCCTTATCGATTCACGAAAAACGAGGTTACTAGAGTATAACATTAATCGACTGGTTTAACTATTCGTCTGATTAATCCAGGATTCTGGATAATCATTCGACTAACTGACCTAGATACTCTATATCGCTCATTTGATCACTAACAAATTATCGAGATTTACCTTTGAAAATCATTTTTGACATCTTATCCCTTGTAACGTTATAAAAAAAACTTTGAAAATGGTTATAGCATCCCTTCGACATCCCATTCCCTCTTTCTCTCTCTTTGTCTCACACGAGAGATGCATTAATTAAACATCTCATTGAGGTGCATGTGCTGAGTAAGCCATTTGTTGAGCAGCTTCAGCTTGACGATCTTGCAAGCTCCTGGCCCAACCAGCAGAGTAATCACCGTGTCCGTGAGTTTCAATGTGCTGGCTAGCGCTGTGGTGTGGATGAGCAACAACTTCGTATGTTACGTGCTTTTGATGAGAGAAGAGTTTCTTGAGACCAATGATACCGGCCAGGAGAAGAGCGATCTTTGACAAGAGTAAAGCTTTGCCAACCAACAAAGCTAGTCCCTTGAATGCCAAACCACCAATCAGACCAATCTTAAGTACAGCCGCAGCTAGCAGAGGACCCATATTGTTCTTCTTGCCACGACCTGCAATTAATAATAAGAAGAATTTAGGTTCATATATCTTAAATCACTTGAAAAATAATCTGATTAATAACATATTAATATTTTACCATAAAAAAGTTTTTTAATTTTATATGTTATGTAGTTCTGAAACTATTTTATATTCCTTATCATCTAATGCACGTATTTTAAGATTCGATAAATTAGCTTTAGATTTGTTCTACTTTGTGATCAGTCGAGTCATGTTATAAAGGGTGTGGCAGCAGTCATAGCCAACTATTTATGATATTACTATATGATCTAAAATATTTTATTCATAATTTATAATTACATTTGAAATTTATAAAAATATCTGATTAATTTATTGATTTGTTGATCAATATTAACAATCAAAGAAGACGTTATAAAATATTTAAAAATGAATAATTGCTATAATTAAATACTTTCTAGTCATGGAAATTGCTCAATTTATATGAAAAATTAAATTTTATACTATTTTGAAGTGCAATATGAAAAGCAATTGGCTATAAAACTAAAAATACATTCTTTTTCTTATTTTTTCACAACTAACGCTATATAATCATTGCGGTATTTTAACAAGTATATGCAACGAGGATATGCAAGTAGGAAGTTTGAAAAATGGTGTTGTTGTAAGATGCTATCTGGAGCAATTTGGGCTTGCCCTGAATCTTTAGAGTAACGGGACCGAAAACTAATTATTTTACAGCCAAGCTTTCAAAAAAGAAAAAAATGCTATCGAATTTTAGGTGAAAGTAAGGAATTTTTCTTCTAATTGTTCACAGAAACAAGCAAAAAATTTAAAAAAAATTCATTACTAAGACAAAAACTGGAACATCACTTTCTTTGTTTCCGTAAGCATCAAAGACATGATCAGGTTCAAGGTCATCTCTTAGTTTTTACGACCTTCGGTTATTACAAGTTTAGCAAAAAGAAGACAATGAAATTAATGTTTTGTGACTGGAAAAACTTAAGTGAAATCAAAAGTTTCATCGTCAACGTAATCCATTGTTCTCGTAACAATCAAAACAAACGTCAAATTGGTACTCTAATGATAAAAACAAAATTACTTAAATTTTACTCCAGTTTATGATCTTAAAAAAAATTTTCAATGAGAATTTAATTAGGATGCAAAATACATTAAATAGAAATATATAGACTTGTATAGATCACGTATTTCTAACGTACATATATTTAAATTACGTATCGCGTTGCATTTTCTTCATTAACTCAATAAAATTCATACATTACGGATATATGTGCATATTTGTGCCAAGATACACGCGACAATGAACCGTTAACTTCCGAGATACAAACATTACAGGGATTCTATATTATAAAACCAGTTTTAATGCGAGTCTGGATCAATATACCCAAATGGAAATTTAATAGTTACGAGTATTTTTATATTTATGCAGGGGGATTACGGTTAAATACCTGTTAGTTCAAATATGTCAGTGTAACATCATTTTCTAATTTTGATTTTTTGTTTTTCAACTAGTGCTACCCTAAATTTTAAATTCTTTTTTTATCATAAAATTGCCTAATTTTTTTGCTATGAAAATTGAAGCCTAAAATTTGATTTTGAATCTTATTTATACAATAGGAATTCTTCAACCCCTAGTAATAAATCTGAAATTGTTTAATAAGATATAATGATAATTACCATCTTGTACGGCATTTTCGGAGCGTTCGATCGAAAGTCCAAGGTTGAGTGAACCATTCTCGTCTTCTTTGGCGGATACAACAACATCGTCTTCAGGAAGGAACCTCCATTTAATGCTACGCGACTTAACGAAAGCGTAAACTTTGCTGGCAATTAAATCAAATACTTCGGACTCGTCATCTTGTCCGCTACGTCCTGACGATTGGAAGCTAACGACTTCTTCGGTAGCTTGGCTCGTTTTACGTATTTCGATATCGTCGGTCAATTCGATCGATGCCTTTTTCAATAATTTGTTCATGTAAGTGACGAGTTTAAGCATAACACAACTGCTCAAATCGTTTTGCGAACACTTGACATTGAGTTTACGTAATAATTCTTCCTCGTATTTAGCTCGATCGGTTAACGTCGTCACAGTCTGTTGCTCGACCACGCTAATCTTGTCGATTTTTTCCAACGGACTTGCTAGTGCTACGCCCAATAGGCATGCGGCGAAAAGTGCAATTATGGCCTTCATTTTTACAGCTGTAATTAACAAAAATGAATTTCATTAACATTATTTTAATAAAATTAAACTTTTAGCAGAAAAATCACGATAGCAAAGTTTAAAATTATTTATTCAGTATATTTTAAGGGATTTGCATAGTTTACAAATTTTAAATTATTAATTTCTGTTTAATCTTTTGAGGGCATCATGTTTCCGTTTTTTATAATTTACTATATTATCTAAAAAAGATTGTAATATTTAGGAATTTGATATGCCATGATTGGGGGTCCGAAAATAAAAAGGGCACACAACCCGTTTAAATAATATTGGCTATGTGCCCTTTTTATTTTCAGACTCTCAATTAAAATCAGACAAATTTCAAATACAAAATTTAAGTAAATCGTAGAAGATTTTTAACATACATAGTAAGCATACAAAATAAATAGACTATAGATAGAAATTTTTAATAACAACAAAAACAAAATAAATGATATAGAGAAAAGAAAGTATTTAATTTTCTACATATTTTAATAAACATGTACAGTATGCTTTTAAAACACAAATTATTTGTTTTCCGCGCTTACAAACTTGGGTAATAATAACGGTCTTACTCGATTGCTCTCCCTTAATACGCACGTGTTACGCACTACAAACTTCGTGACCCAGAATATTAACTTAAATTTTGAATAAATGTTTGATCAAAGGGAATATTTAATTCAGAAATTTTACTTTACATTTTTTTCTTATTGATTTCAATCCTTTAAAATTTATATACTGAAAGAAGAGCAGTGGAAACAAATTAATTTTGACAAGCTTGGAATTTTTAGTTTAAAATTCTAAGCTTGTTAAAGTTAATTTATTTCCAATAAACAAAGAAAAATTCAAGCGTTAAAGAACCTCTGCTCAAGAAAAAAAATAGACCAACCATATTAACCTTAAAAAATTACATATAACAACCACAAAAATAAATTTAATATAACGGAATTCGAGGTTGTTAAATATAATGTAGAATACATGTAATTATGACAGAATTCATTAATGACTCAAGAAGCAATTTCTTTGAGAATACACACTCGAATGCTTTTTTTTTACTTGCTACTGTAAAAATTTGTATGCATAACCAATTTGTCATAGGTAAATAAAGTGCGCTACTGTTAAGTGAACGAGTCAAGAAACTAAACTCTTAGGTAAGTTAAATAAGTGTGAATACATTATATAAACTAATTGTAAGTATTATTTAAGTATTGTTTGTTTATTTATTATTGTTACAAAAAAAAAATTATTATTAAAAAATAAATTGAATAAATAAATTAAGGTTTTGATTAAGCAATTTTTTAATTTCAATTGTTTACTAAATACAAAGACTAGTTTTAAAAGATGAATCAATTTTCCTTTAGTTTAAAATGTTAACTCAGATCTCAATTTTAATTGGGTCATCGACACGAAAATCATTTCAAGTGTGACTTTGCTTTATCATGGAGTAAAACTGTATCTAATTATTATTTATAATATCAAAAACTACAATTTCTTAATGGAATTATTTTAAATTGTGTATTAGAAGAAATTCATCCTTTGATTAATTTTTTATGTTGAGAGATAACAGTAAATACTGATTTCTATTTGCTAAACTCATTTTAAAATGTAAATAATTTTTTTCTATGTTTTTTTACATGAAATTTAATTTAATTATATGTTTATTTCATAAAATTATAAATAAACAATTTTAATTACTTTTTTTTACAGGTAATATCACAATCAAAATATTGAATGAAATTTCCAAAAATTTAATAATATTTCATTCGATAACATTAATAATATTTACACTAATTCTGAAAATATTTTCTTTTAATTTTTATTTAAAAAATCTCTAACTTAAATAATCGTGCACAGTATTTGAACTCTCAAAATAAAAAATTAATTTAATTTCTACAACCCAAACAATCTCACTTCACTAAAACCGATTATTTTTAAGAAGAAAGGCAAAAGAAAAGAAAAATAAAGAAAATTAATAATACAAAAATCACTTGTATAACAAAAGCTTACCAGCTAAGAAAAAGCTCGTGCTCCTCACTCAAAAAAGAAGAAAAAAAACGAAAAATAACTTCTTATTCCTGTCTGCCCGTACTGGCGCACTAACGAATGTTAGCCCCTTAATTTAAAAAAAAAATAATAATAAATATACTAATATTACTTAAAATTAAAAAAAAAGAGGCTATGCGTGAGCGAACGAAGTGAACGACGCTTCTGAGAGGTCTCTTATGCCTCAGCCACTTTATATACGTAAAGATCTCGCTCGGTTAGATTAAAAGGCCCCATTGCGCGGGCAACGCCACGCGCCTTACCCAACTCTTCTCCTCTATACACTACAAGACCTTACCCACAGAGAGAACCCAAATTGTACTTGGAGTAGGGGAGAAATAAGGTAGAGTAAAGCTTATGGTTGGGTACTTTTAATGGATCCTTTATGGAGGATGTTTTTCTTCCACAAGGAGTGAGGGTAATAGAAACAACATATATACATGTACATGTATACTAACAGACTGGGATATCATATTCGTTTATAAATATAACTATTTTTTATAAGTTTAAGCAAATAAATTTTCAAATATTATTGATACTGAAAATTTCTAGCTATCTGTTATTTGTACTTATCTCTTATATGTAGTTATTTTTTCTTCTTCTCTATAAGTTTATGCTTTGACAAGTGAAACGCGTTGAGATATGTAAGGCAAGAATGTTTAAACAAGTTTGAAGACTTGAGGCTATGGATGTGTTTAAAGTTTAGTTGAAAATGTACTTGTCATGTTTATTGAATTTGTGATGATGAAAATTTTTAAACTTTATGGTTTAGTTATCAGTTTTTTACAAGAAGATAGTTCCTTCAAAGGTGTTAAAAATTTACAAATGGTGATATTTTTGTTGTTTTATAAACATATAATATCGACAATTTAAATCTTAAATTAAATGAATAGTGGCGTTAATTGTTAAAGAAAAAAAGAGGAAATTGCTACAGAAAATGAATGGAAACCTAAATCGGTAATTGTTGAAGAAAAAAGAAAAGAAAAATATGCAATTTAAGAAAGTTTTTGAGTTCTGAAAGTAATTGGAAGTTTAGAAAAAAATAAATAAGAAGAGGAAGAAAAAATAAAATGTACAGTGAGACAATTATTTTAAAGTGAAAAGTCATCGATCAATTTTCAACTTTCCCGTCACTTAGAAAAGTCAATTTTCTTTTTTAATTTGAAAAATGTTTTTACGCTCTGAATAATGGTGTGGATTTCATTTTGTCAACACGAGGAAATAGCTGGATACTGGAAAAACTAGAGATTAATTTCATATGATTCAGGAAAAATGTTTTATAAGTGCTCTAAAGAGATAAACATTAAATGTTTTTTTGTTGAAATTTAATGATAATGTTAAAATTATGTCAAATAATTAAATCATAATTTCTTATCTTAAATATCATATATGAGATAAATTAATGGTTGTCGATTTCAAAATTTTCAACGATTTGTTATTTATTTCAAGAAAATAATTTTTTTCTAAAAGTAAATTAATTTTCTAAGAGTAAAATCAATTATATATAGGTAATTTTAATTGATGTATTTAAAAAGTAGATTTTAAATTAAAAAACTTTGATCTCAAACAGGGCATTTCAAATAGGGCATTTTTATTTTTTGAATGGAAAGTGAAACATATTTTTTTACAACTTTAACCCGCCAACTTAATATGCTAAATAATATATTAACTTTTATGACGAATTACGTTTGAATAAATGAAAAAAAAATCTCATTAATGGAACATAATTGTCAAGTTAGTGGGTTAAAAATGAAAATTTTAATAAAAATTTTTGAAATCAAACAAAATTTTTAATATTTCTAGAAAAAAAATATAAATTTAATATTTGAATGTACTCATGTACAGTTGCAGATGTAACTATTACTACTTCTAATATAACTAAAAAATTCATAATTTTTTAAAAAATGGTTTTCAATATAGCTTCATTGCAAAAACAAACAACGTAAAAGTGTGTTAATGTTTTATTACCTATTTAAAGAAGAATTTTCAGTTAAAAATGTAAGCTTCCCATACACTCTAATATACGCATAAAACAGAAATTTAAATAAACTTCAATGTATATTCATAGAATAAATTTAATTTTTTTAAAATTGTTGCACGTTTGTAGAATAGTCATATTAGAATTAAAATTGCAATATTTGAAGGTCATTGATTGAATAGTTCAAACAATTGAATTTGCGTATTGTATTCAATATGATTAATGTTTAAATACCAATAACACTATGACGGATGATTAATTATAACAAATTCTAGATTTTCACTTAACGGTTTTAAAATTATCTAAATCAAGAAAATAAATGTGAGTTAATCTATTTGTGATTAGTGCGTATTAAGATTTAAAATTTGCTAAAATTTTTATTTTTATTGCAGTGCTTAATAACATCCGAAATGAAAGTAATATTAATCTCAATTTAAATGAACCAAAAAAAAGGTATCATCAAAATCTCAGCCGATCAACAGCACCAAAATAAAAAAAGAAACGTTTCATGTTAATTAAGGTAGACAAAAATTAAGCCATGCTCCAAAAATCTTAAGTTCATACCGATTCCAAATAACCTGAAAACCATCCATTAACGCATCATAGTTAGCGGAGCAATCAATTTACTAAAAATGAAATAAAAAAAGGAATCTCGTAGTATAGGTCAAGACCTTCATTTATACCTTTTTTTTTAAAAGAATCATTAAATTATCAAAGAATGTCTTATAGTACTTGGAAATTCGCGTGGAGCACTGAGAAACACTACTTTCTCCATAATTCTTTTTTTATATGTATTTTTCAAAGTGCGAGAGATTCATATCAAATGTAAACTTCTTTTCTGTCTGTGAGACAAGCTCGAATGATTAGGATTTACAGGCTCGTGAGATTATGATCGATTGTATTTATGACCTTTTAAGTGTGTTTTTAATATTTTTATTTAACGTCATGCCAAGTCATTCGTATAGTGTTTAAGATGTTCATTTTAAGTATTTAATGATTAATATATTAAAGAACATACATTGAGTCAAAATAATCGGTTTATCAATAGTGAAAATCATGACGGGACAGCTTTTTTCAAGTGTACCAATTTATCAGTACAATAAGGTATAGGTGCATGATTTTTATTTATTTTTTTTCTACCCGATGCATTTTCAGGCTTCATTTTACTTCTTTCAAATACAAACAAAGCTTTTATTTCTTTGTTATTATTTGTTCAATGAGAAAAAGTGTGTTGGTATAAGATTAAACTAATGGTAATAATTTTTGCTTAATTTAACATTATTTTCAGACACTGGTTTCAATATTAATGAAATTAGAGATAAAATCAAATTTGTTTATTACCCTTCATAAATTACAAATAAATTCTCTGAGTAATATTTCTGTGTTAAAATAATAGCCATAAAAGTACATCATGTTAATACTTCAAAATTTAACACGAAATAAAAGACCGATAATTTCATTGAAGCCGCATAAATTTAAAATCATACAAAATCTTTTTTCTTTTACCGTTTGAACATCGTTTTGAACATCGTTTTTCACATTTATTATTAACGTTAAACCCCCATAAAAACAGATGCTTTCTCTTTTACTCTCGAACAAAAAATTCTTTTTTTAATTGCATGAGTAATCGTGACCTATTAAAAAAAAAAATAAGGAAATATCGCTTTATAACCACAATTTATTTTGATAATTAATAATAAAAAAAAGTATCTTGCGTTTAAGATAAATCCATTCAAATGGTGAGAAAATGGTTTTTACGTTAGAATGGTTTTATGCATAGATAATAAAAAGTGTTAAGATTCTTGATAAAATTCTGTTTTAATTTGATTCTCTATCTTTTTCTGAATTTTAATTTCGAAGAACTTTACATTTTTTACCTATTTTTCTATATCAAAAGTATTTAAATTTTTTGTGTTACTTGCAATATTAGATATCATTTATATATTTTGATCAATATAGTAAATTATCACAAAAGTCATATCTTACTATCACCCACATATTTCAAGACATTTATGACTTGTAATTATGACCTTGAAATTTCAAAAACTATTTCATGAAAAAATGTTGAAATGTCTAATTTTTCATTCTAACGTACTTGTCAAATCCAACGTTTATTCTTAATTAAAAAAAAAGAAAATTCATCAAATTAACATCTTTATGAACTAGTACACCGCATGAAAATTCAAATAACGTGCTCTACATCATCAGCCATTAACAATTAAATTTAAAAAGTTAAAAGAACAATTAAAACTTAAACATATACATGGATTCGCACGTTAAGACAATTGTTATTCTTTGCGATAAAAGTAGTCTGAGAATCATAGAAAATGTAGATCACGACATTTAAATACCAATAAAAAGAAAAATAAAGCATACCTTTCATTACGGTTTATAGTCATAATATAATATAATATTATCTGATTATGAAATTTTTATTGAAAAGGAATGCATAATAATAATTATAAGTAATTCATCCTTTTTTCTTCCTTCTTCCAACGCTTTTGCTTCGAGGAGCGTTTAATGTTTTGAAATAAAGGAAATAAGAGAAGAAGCCTTGTAAACAGTCATTATGACGTGTTCTAAATTACATTGTGTAAAAAAATTTACGAACTTTTAACCATTTTTAATTAAAAAAAGAAAGACTTTCCTTATGATTATGATGAAAAACCATGATTTTATTATATTTTAGTTTAGAAATCATCGCTAAACTTTGTATTTTGGTAAATTACAGAAAATAAATTGGTTGACATGAACTTTACATGTAAAAATTATGAACTTTGTCACGTATCCTAATTGCATTTGCTACATTATAATACGAGACGAAGATCGATAGTGTATGTCAAGTATATAAAATTAGATTTTTTTTTCATGGAAAGTAGGAAAAACTTATGAAAACATGCTTTCACGAGTAAGTTGAGGAGATCGTAGTAGTAGTAACCTGTTCCGATGAATTCCTATTGAATATCATATGCTGTCATCTTAACAGCTAATATGTTTACTGTATGTATAAAATTAAATTTCAATTCAATTTAATAAGGTTATCGGAAAACACGCAGTTTAATGTTTTGTTTTTATATTTTTTTTCAAATTTGTTTAAATAGGAAAAAGTTAAATTATTTTTTTTATACTGTATGCGATGTCTTGTTCCAATAAAAAATAAACAATAAAAAGAAATTAATATATAAATATTTTTATTCCTTATTAGTATTTGCGTTCTGAATACTAAGGCTTAAAGTCCTCATTATCAGTGAAAATTTTCCAAGCACAAAGTTGGGAGTTATATGCAAATTATTATGAAGTTACTGAATGGAAACTCTTTCACTTACGTATATGGGATTAACCTTGTTTTTTTTCTTCTTCTTCTTTTCGGTACACATATAAACTTTATTTACTTCAATGGGTTATTTTTTATTCGTAGAAAAATGATACGATGAAAGATAGTTAAAGTTCTATTTTTTAAGGTATTTTTGTTTTTTTCAATAGGTAGTCAAATTATTTAAAAATTAAATTTGATTCCATTTTGAGAAACGTGGATGTTCCGTATGAATCACGTGTTGGAAATGCCGAGAGAGTCGTATGTAAATTATAACATTAAAATTTTAATACAAAAACGTGTGAATTAAAATTAGCACAAATTTTTTGCTAATTTTAGACATGCATAAATTTAACACATGAATATTTAGCTCATTAAATATATACTGAATTTTAAATGATTAATAATAATTTGTATGGTTTATAATAATAATAATTTGATCGACTATTTAATATAATGCAGCTTTAACAATTTTATTAAAATTTACACAAATGCAAGAATATTATTACTTTTTCCAATAAATTTGATAAAAAATTAATCATAAAATATATGAAATTTATTAATCCTGATAAATCTAAAATTAGATAAAATTTTTTTAAATGTCCTCAAATGAAACAGGATATAACTGTAGATAATTTATTCACATCAATCAATTTTGCCGAAATGCAATGATAATCTTACGATGATCATTGCATTAATTTCACGATGAGCGATGAGAATTTTTTTTCTATATTTCTCAGAAAATCATATCTTCTCAATGTATTTTTATATAAAATATGTATGAAAAATTATTTTTTATAATCATATGCTAACTGCATGATATTGTAAAAATGATTTTGCATAAACATGGGAACGTGGACTGTTTGATTTAATTCATAATATTTTAAATAAATATGTGTTTATTATAAAATGTTTTATGCATAATTTAATGTAAATTATCGTGTGAGAATGATATATTACTTATTGATTCAATTTTAAACGTTTCTTAATTTATACTTTATGTTTAAGATAATGCTAGACACCGATATTGAGATTTTTCAAAATTATTTCAAAAATTTGAATAAACATGTGCATTTGATATCCTACCATTTTACGTAAATTTGAATATCAGATATCTTTTTTTAAATTTTGAAACTAACTAAAAGTAAGTTAAAAGGCATGAAAGCGAGCAATATAATTTTGTAAACGTTAACCATTTATCTTATTACATATATTATTTTGATATTATTTTCTTTTTGACCTATTTAAATGAAAATAGTTCTCTTTATCCCATATAAATTGTGGTATATAAATTTTCCAAAAAACGAAATTTCGTTTATTAAAATTTTTTTTTAACGAAAATTAGAATGATATAAATAAACTTCAATGCTAACATTATTTTCTTAAATGACATAGGGTAACATAAAATTAATAAAAAGGAACAGAAGAATGTTAGCAAATGTTTAAAATTTTTAACTTCATGTAATTAGAGATAAAAATATGAATGATTCTCTCGCTATCATATACATCTACCTAGTTATTTTCTTAATTTATTTGTAGAAATTTTTTTTTGAAGAATTTTTATACGTTACAAACATAACTAACTGTTTAATTAAATCCAAACTTAAAAATTTTTTTTTAAATTACGGATGACACTATGAAGAGATTTTTTTCTTTTAATTATTCTTTGCAAACACTAAACATGTCACTTACTATTTCCATTTACGTTGCGTTAATTAGTTCTTAATATTATTCAAGTTCTATACTAAATGATTCTTACATCAGGAAATAATAATTTTTATTGAAGTGATCGTACGTGAAATCGGGTATTGATTAAATATCTTAAATTAAATATTAGTTTTTGAGGTCTTTAGTGGCTCACTCAGTAGAGCGATGGACTCGTAATCTCGGGGATCCGAGTTCGAATCCCGCTCTCGGCGGTCGATTGATACAAGCACCACTGTATCAGATACATGTGCTTTGTTCACAAACACTCCGTCGTTGATTAGCATCGTAATTATAACAGAAATACAGCGACGTTAAATAAAATTTAAAAAAAAACTCAATATAATGGCGTCTTTTCTGCTTATTTGTAGAAATATTCCTCTGATATTTTATAATTTTTGCAAAGTTAATGTTCCAGCGCGTATACCATTTTATAACTTGAAAAAAATTCTAATATCAGATTATACTCGACTAAAAAAAATTTAATTGTTTTTGTATAATAAAAAATGAAAAATTAATAATAAAATGATTTATCTATAAATAATTTTAATTTCTTTTTAGGTATAATAAAACCTTAAAATAACGAAACTTTATGTAATATCTTGTTCATATACTTAAGTTCAATAAATAAACTTAAAACTATATGTATTATATAATATGTAAGAAGTTCGTGTTTGATAATGAATAATTTTGAATAAATATTAATTTTATGCAAATGATGAATTTTTCTACATATCAACAACAAAACTTATACTTATGATAACTATCGATTCTACCATAAAATTATAAATGAAGCAATTGAAAGATATCATTGTTTAACAAATAACCAAGATAATCTAAACAAACATTAATATTAACATAATCTTCATAGAATAAACATAGCATAATTTTGAGCTTAATAAAGAGAGTCACACGGATATGCATATCATCAAAGTTTTAAAAGCGGATTCATTCGCGTTACGGATAGACGCGCGTTGTATGGATACATAAAGTCTTAAAGGAAAGAAGAAAAAAAAAAGAAGGATCAACACAACAAATTCTTTTGCTATACGAGCAAGAGAGAAAGAATCGTGTCACGTATCTGGAGCAAGAGAGCAGCATTGCGTGTGACGTAGGCATTTTAATGTATCTATGCGAATAAAAAAAAACGAAGAGGAAGAAGAAATGAAGAAACGGAAGATAATTTTTCCTTCGACTCTCTTATTAATGAAGGTATTCTTTTAAACAAATTGTTTTCGTGCGGTAGAATTTCGCTTTCGTTTTCACGAGAAAAAAAATTTCTTTTCTTCTTTTTTGTTCCTTTTTTTCGAACCATTTTTGTGGTTTTGCGGGATCATTCTGGAACTTTTTGGAAAGGAAGAAATGGGAATTTAAACGAGTGTTGATCGAACGTGTATATGAAAAATTTCTAGTTTAATGTTGAAACATATTTAAAATGGTATGTGTGAATGAAGTGCGATAGAGAGGCTTTCACCTTATTGATTTAATGAAATGGTTGCTCGACTAATTGGATATACATTCGTTAATAAATACAACAAATTTGAAAGTAGACTTGCATCGATTTTTTTGTGGTTAACTTTTGCAATAAGTTTTAAACATATTTTATTACCTTTAAATTTTCTTCGTTCATTTTATTTTAATGGTTAATTAAATTACGATTAATAAAAATTTTAAAACAATAAACGTTATAAATGAATTTTAAAATATGCACAACCTTTTTCTTCATTAAGTAGATCTTAGAGCTGGTGAGTAACTCAGTCGGTAGAGCATTGGATTCGTAATCTTGGGGTTCTGAGTTTGAATCCCGCTCTTGGCAGCCGATTGATGGAAATATCACTGTACGTTTACATGTGCTTTGCTCACAAACACACTTATGAGCTCCGTCGCTGATTAGCATTACAAAATAGCATAAATATAGCAACGTTAAAAAAGAATTAAAAAAAAAGTAGATCTTATTCGAAACAATGTACACTTGGAATTGTAAATGTTGCTGAACAATACGTTCATTGTAACTTTTTTTATCTTCAGTTCATCGTCACACTTAAATAGATGACTGACATTATCATTTATCGCCTGTAATAACATTTAAAAAACTGATTTAAATTATGACATTGTGGTTTGTATTGTTGCTCAGTTTGAGAAATTCATTAAAAGTTTTTCATTCGGAAATAAACTTATTTTAATTTTCATTTGACTTTTTTCATTATTACGAAAATTAAGTGCTAATAGAATAAATAATGAATTTTTTCCCATGTATAATTTTATTATCATACAAAATTAAGATATATTTTATAGCGATAATAACGTGTATTTTCATATAGAAGTAAAAAATTTCAAAAACAGAGAAAAATAAAAAATTAAGAACAAAGATACGAATATAATTAAAATTATCCTAATAACTCTCCTGATCTGCATAAACATATACTTCCGTTTTCTTAAGATTCCATTCCCCCACTTACTAATGGAACACTTAAACGAGTTGTGAATGAACTGAAATCGAACACAGTATCTGATAATGTCTGTGATTTACCACATGAATGTCTTAGAAAAAGGAAAACTTAAGAAAAATGAAGATGTAAAAAAAGAAAACTATTCAAGTTTCCTGTTTGGTACTAATTCGCTCGTAGAAAAACATCTTTAACATCTTCGAAGGCAAAGAAAAAGACAAAAATTAAACATCGTCACAGAGAAAATATTCGTTTGAAAAATTTTAAAAATAAGATAAAAAAATGAAAAAATAAACCGGGCGTTACCAGGTTGTTTAGTATATATCATACAATATTACACACTTACACATCTAGACCACTCGCTTTGGTATGCTGCATTAGTTTAAGCTTGAACGTATAGTAAATTAATAGTTATTAAATTCTTTATGGTTTAACAGTAAAGTTGTTTGACTGACATATAAATGGGATATACGCATATCGGCATGGTAAAAACGGATTGCGAATATTTTTTTTTTTTGACTAAATATTGGTACACCATGAAATAACGTTTAAGGTATACTTACAATGGAAAAAATTACTTTCTTTAATGGTCTATTCTTGTATTGTAGTTATTAGGTGATAAATATCAATTTAGGAAAGAAAAATTTGAAATGAAAATTTATAATATGCCTATTGTTTGAATAATATGATTTTTTGGAAATTTGACAATATTTGCCATTAGTAACCAATTGTGAATTAAAAAAAAATAAACTTTTAGTTATGGTAATAGTGCTATAGTTTTATAATGATTGAGTGCATAAAAAAGTTTTTGTGTCAGAAAAACGGAGAATATTTATATAAAGAAGTAAAACGTAGGTTGATGTAAGATGAAAGTATTCTCGAAATATACATTCATTCATTTTTTCTTCATCTTTTTTTTTAAGTTAATTTATAAAAATTTTTTAAGCTAAAATTAATGTTAATAATTTTTTAAAAGTAAGAAAAATTAAATTCAATATCTACATCAATCTAAATAGAATCTTAATATTATATTTCAGTGATATACTTTTATTAATTTAAATGAAATTTTTTGTTTTAAAAATATTTTAATGCTTCACCCGAATTTCAAGGCTCATTATTTATTTTAAAGTATTACAGCTGGGATATCCTTCTTAAAGTTTAAAAATAGGTGAGAAAAAGTGAGAGGAACGCGGTCAAAGTTTGCGACTTTAATGTGCACATTATAGTCATAAATATGTAAATGTATACGATTCTAAGTTGGAAACACTGGTAAAAAAAGAAATAGGAAAAAATCTTGTTTGACTTTGTTTGCGTCTACTTAATAATATCTGGGTATCATTTCCATGGTAATTACGAAAGTTTAGTCCAACCTTTCTTAACTTTTCCAACAGTTAAGAATGTTTGTTGTTTTACTTAAAAGTTATGGGTTTTTCTTATTTTTCATGGAAATTTTAGATGACGCTTTAAAATATTTTATAAATTTGTTTCCGAAAACTGTGTATTAGTTACTCTTTTCTCTATGTTTCTGATGAAATCACTATTTTCTTGAAAAAAAAAATATTAATCTGTTTGGATAATATGATTCACAAAAATTAAAGCAACGAAAAACTATCTACCGATATACCATATTTTTTAAATTTTATCATTAAGATGTTAATTAGTGACGGAGGTCGTTTTAGTGTGTTTATGAACAAAGCACTTGTATCGTATACAGTGATGCTTGTATTAATCGGCCGCCGAGAGCGGGATTCGAACTCGAGTCCTCGAGATTATGAACCCGATACTCTACCGAATGAGCCATTGACGACCTCTTAGCATTGTATCATTAAATACTTATGTAAACTAAGAAATGATAATGTGTAAAAATAATATAAGATCAAAATATTTATGAAATGTACTACGTTGATAATTTTTTATTTTAACACAAATTTGTCATATCTGAATGAGACAAATTAAAAATTTTTAAATATAATTTGTGCAGATCCAACCAGCATGAATTATTTTAAATTTTCAAATTACCCTGGTAGAAAATAAACCATTTTTTGGCCATTTTTGTTGGCCAACGCATGTTAAAATGGCACTTATCTAGAAATTTTGGAAACTCTTTGTACAGAATTTCTAGATAAGTGTCATTTTAACATGTGTTAACCAGCAAAAATGGCCAAAAAATGGTTTATTTTCTACCAGGGTAATATGAAATTTTGATGAAAATTTTGATAAAATTTATGGATGATAAAATAATAATTTTTTAATAAATGATTTTAGTTAATAAAAAAAAAACTAATTCATGATATCTCAAGTCAACTACATACAGATTGAAACAATTCCTCATAAATACCAAGATATTCTTACATTTTTTGTTACAAGAGACAAAAAAGAATTGCACTACATTATGTCTGGTTAGATTTCATTTACAAGAATGTCACGAAACAGTCATATAAATTCTATTAAATTACATCTTTCACAAGATTTTCTTTCTTCCCTTCTTTCTTTCCTTTTTCTTTTTCCTGCAATATTGGATTTGAGGGCGACTTTCCCTATAATATACTGTGCAATAAAATGTCACTTATTATTACCCATACAAGATGCTTTTAATTTTTTCTATTTCCTTATTTATTTTCCTTTAAACTATCAATTATGAAGATAAAAAATGTCATGATAATGATTTTCTTTCAATATTTTATATACTTCGTATATAAGCGTAAATTATACATTCAAATTTATTACCGATGCACGCCAAGTAGATAATGACTGTATAAGGAAAGACCAATAAATATAGAAAGTTCTTTAAAGACTCATCAGCTTGTTTACTTTTAATGATTGTCATAATCGATTACTTAACGTTATGAATATTGCAGCATCTTCAAGTAATTTTATCCATAAATATACTCTTTTCACTATTAGAAGGAAATAATAAGCCGTTTTAACGTCATTATTCGAAAAGTAAACAACGTCTTAACTTATTACGATGATAATCCGTTTATTTAATGGACTTTACAGTGTTACGAAAAAAGTGTAATAAAAAAAAGTGCTTCGATGAATCTTAAAGTGACTCAATTATAGTCACAATTTCCTTTTCTTTAGTGCACTAAACTCTTCAATTTTTTTTAATTATAGTCTCTATATCACTAAATTAAAAAAATAAATAAAGAGTTCCAAGCCTAAAAAAGTGTATCATACATCTTACGTCAATAAATATTTCCATAATACGGAAGTACGAAGATAATCGAACAAGTCAAGTGCACTTGCACGTCACAGCTTAACCAGAAATTGAAGAAGAAGAAGAAGAAGAAGAAGAAGAAGAAGAAAAGTTATCTTCTTAATAATATCGAGGTCGAGGCTGGCCAGTTTTATGTTTTGGTTAAAATGACCGGCAACTTTTGTGTGTTGGTATATATAGATATAAACGTCGCTGAAACCGTTATACCCGAATTCCAATCAGTCGCGCGCTTTTCCGTACGTTTAGCCAGCGACCCGCGACAAGTTTTAAAAAATTCAGTGTTACAAGAAGTCAGGTGAATGGAGCGTATAGAAATAATCGATTAGAGAATTCAATAAGACAAAAGGTATTTTTAATGAAAATCTGTCCTAATTCTTCTTTGAATAACATTTGTTCTTATCCCGTGGACGAATATCTAGACTTTATAGTTGTTATTTTTAGAACTATATAAATTTAGAATTATATCAATTTTTAAGCATTAAAAAGTAAGCTTACTTTGATAATAATATTAATGATTTTTATAAATTATGGATACGACAAACTAAATAATATAATTATTTCAAATGCTTTTTCTCTTTATTGTTGTTCGTAATAAATTTTTTTCAAATACATCATATCATATTGTTATGCATTTTTTATATAATATTCATACATCAAATGCACTTACATTCACTAGCTGTACTTACATATATGTGTGCATTAAATGAATTTTTCTATGGTGGATACACTTTTATGCCCTTAAACTCAAATAAATATATTGGAATAATAATTTTCAGAGAGATGAGAGATTAGACAGACGAGCAGAACAGTCCAGACAAACGAACGGATGGATAAAATTTTAAAATTCTAATATATCAAATTGATTTTTTGCACTTAAATTCAGTAACCAATTACATTTAAATAACTCCGATAATTACTTTTTAGATAGAGAATTAATTTAAATTCATATGAACTTTGAAATATATTATTGTTTGTTTTAAGATGATATTCAAAATGATTTTATCAAAAGAAAAAGATTTGTAAATTTTAAATATTATATTAATTATGAAGTTAAAAAAAATTGGAAATGAAGAAACGAAGAAAGATTGCAAAAAATTAATAAAAAAATAAAATTGAATAGGATAGTAAGAAACTAATTTGAATAATAAAAGAATCTTGAAAATGATATATTCTCATGTTTGAGTATTATTCATAAATAAGGCCAATATTGATCCTGAATCTTGATTAGATGAAAAAAATTTTTCAAATTTAATCATCGATGCTAATGCGGTAATAAATTATTGGATCACGATTGTATGGAATTTTTTTTATTCGACACCTACTTTTTCCAGAGACAATATCTACGAGATTTATTTAAATGTTTTGATTTTAACTTTAGACTTTTCACAATATTAAGTGTACTGTTTAATGTGCGTGTGAAATATTCTTATTTTTTAATGAAACACCAGTTTTTTAAGCTATCTGAAAACTTTTTACGAAAAATCATTGTTGTTTCTTTCTATTCAAAAAATTATTATTTCAAGTTTATAAATAACTCATTAGATATAGTTAATATCTAAAAACTATTATATTTTATTTTTATAAAGATCAATAAAAATCAATAAAAAAATTAATCTGGAACCACTCACCTAGAATTTCAAGTTGATTTTTTTTTTAATTTTATTTAATTTAACGTCGCTGTATTTATGCTATCATTACGATGCTGATTAGCGACGGAGGTTGTCAGTGTGTTTGTGAACAAAGGACAACAAATCATCCGAGAGCGGGATTCGAACTTGGGACCTCGAGATCACGAATCCATTGCTCTACTGAGCATACCACTGACGACCACGTTCAATCTAATTTTAAAACTGAATATTGTCATTATATTTATTATTGATTTTTATTAAATTATATAAAGGTTATATCAATTAATATTAATCATTCCTTGACATAAACTGTATCCAGCTATATTTAAACTTGAATCAATAGTTTTTTACATGGGTGGTGCAATAAACTTACTATTTATAAACAAAATAACATTTACTGCGAATGCTAAAAGTTTTCCATGAATTCCGTGAGATTTTCTAAAACATACAAATTTTTACTACTTACGGGTCAGAAAAAAATAACAAACTTTCTTTGCAAGTGTTCTTTTTTTCTAGATTTGCATGAAACAAATTGTATTGTGTTTAACTTTATAAGGAAAGTAAACTTTACTGTATTAAGCAAAACTCGTTTCATCGAATACTTAAGAAATAAAGCATTTCTATGTGAAATTTGACCCGTGAATTAATGTTTCAAATAATGAAATATATTGAATATAATAATATTCAATTTTCCTATATTTTTATATCAATAAAATGAATCTAAGTATATAGTTTAATGATAATAAAATATAGAAAATTTTATATTATATACTTATTTGTTAAGTAAATATTAAATTAACCTATTACATGTAATTACATTTATGATTTAATCATAATAGTAAAATTATTTTTAAAGTAAGTTTGTAAAAGTTGTAATATCTCTTTGCTAAGTTTAAACACCATACATGGTAGTAGTAAAACAACAAAGCGCATTTCATATGAAGAAATATTCTAGTTTCTTTTTACGAGCATCATCTACATATAAATTGAATGCATATCTAAAACTTTTTAATTTTTTTGAGCTTAAATGAAAAAATT
This sequence comes from Anastatus disparis, assembly GCA_017163975.1. Taxonomy (NCBI): domain Eukaryota; kingdom Metazoa; phylum Arthropoda; class Insecta; order Hymenoptera; family Eupelmidae; genus Anastatus; species Anastatus disparis. The sequence goes on along the minus strand of JAFFSR010000265.1, from coordinate 1,870,224 downwards.
ATTCCTTATTTTCTTTTTTTCTTTTTACAATTTAAGAAATGCAGTTTAGAGATTTTCCTTGGCAATGACCCCAAAATGCTTAAAGTGTATGTCGGTTAATAGTCGGTCCGATTGTCAGACGTAGAGTATAACAACAGTCATGCGGATAATTAGATAATTAAAGCTTTGCTGTCGCGCTTGAGTCTTCAATCTTTTTTTTCTTTTCTTTTTCTTTTCTATTTATGTGTCGTGCTTGTCTTATTAAACTTTGAACAAAAGTGACAAGTCACTGTTTATTTCTGCATTTAAAGTTTATATAGTTTCTATAATATTTACTAGTGTTACAGTTTATGAAAAAAAATTGAAAGAGTAAGTTCTAAAGCAATATAATTAAAAGGAAAAAAACTATTCATAGATTTATAAATTGTTGAAAATTTTAACAGGAAGATTATTGATACATAAAATTATAAATTCTTCAATTCCATATAAGTTTAAATTTGATAATATCAGAAACTTATTAGTTCTCTCATCATAGAGGTCGTCAGTGGCTCAGTCGGTAGAGCGATGGATTCATAATCTCGAAGATCCGAGTTCAAATTCCGCTCAAGACAGTCGATTGATGCAAGCACGACTGTATACGATACATTTGCTTTGTTCACAAACACGTTGATGATCTCCATCGTTAATTAGCATCGCGATGATAGTTTAACAAGGAGAGTGTTTCACCTTCGGGTCACCAATTTTGCTCAAATTTTGGGAATGTTTTCTGGATGCAGAAACATAAAGGGAGCCAAAATTTTAGAGGCCAACGCTCAATATTTCCCTAGTTACAGGCCATTGAAGAAAATCACTAAAAAAGTCACTAGATTTTCAAACGCTTATAGTATCTCATCTTTGTTAGCTAGAAGCTTAAACCTTTTTTAAATGAAAGCTGAGCTCAAATACTTTCGAAATAGCACTTATAGCATCTCCAAATATTATTTTTTCCTAAATTTAGAGCATAATAAAGATTGAACCTGAATTTTTTGTTTAAAACATTAATTAATAATAAAAGCTAAAATTGGATTTAGTCTGTATTATATCTGTATATCTATAACTTTAAGAAAAAATAATATTTTGAGATGGTATAGGTGCTATTTCAGGATTTGAGCTCAGCTTTCGTTTAAAAAAAGGTTTAAGCTTCTAGCTAATAATGCTGAGGAACTATAAGCGTTTGATAATCTAGTAACTTTTTTAGTGATTTTCTTCAATGGCCTGTGACTAGGGAAATATTGAGCGTTGGCCTCTAAAATTTTGACTTTCTTCATATTTCTGCATCCAGAAAACATTCCCAAAATTTGAGCAAAAACGGTGACCCGAAGGTGAAACACTCTTCTTGTAAGTACAGCAATGTTAAATAAAAATTTAAAAAAATGTATTTTTGTTTGAAAATACATTATTTTCATCCGATATTTTTTAAATTTCAAATACTTTCTGAGTAATGAATTTATCATAAAAATAAATTTAAAAAATAATAATCGGTAATATAGGTGATATTTTCCACAAACATAAACATTTTATCAAAAGTTCAGTACATATAATAAATAGATATGAAGATAATATTCTCTTTATCGATTAATGTCTCGATGTAAATAGAAACAAGCATAATTAAATTAACTTTTTAATACAAAAGAATCAATAATGGAGATTAATTTCGTTTAATTTAATCAAGTGAACTTGTTAATAAATGATAATACGATCTTCTTTAAACCGCAACATCTTAAGAAAATTTGTCTGTCGACAGATAAGACGGTAGCAACGAAATTAATACAATAATTACAATTATTTTTGTTCTGCGGCTTGAGACCGCAAGTATTTTTCCTTTAGGGGGCTTATGATACAATCGAACTCAACACCTTGCGGAACACGCCTCGTTTCCTTTTTTTCTTTCTTTCTTTTTAGTCAAAGTCAAGGATTTTAGCTGTACGCTAAAAAAAAGATTGTAGTGTTTACGTCTTTCTCTTTTACTTCGCATAATATCTAAACGCTTATTACTTTTTTTCCTTTTTTTTGCCGTTAAGGTACTACTGCTGGTAATTATTAGAACAGTTATATTCACTAGCGTATCTGAAGAATAATATTACTATTGTTATTGATAATTTATTTTATTTTTGTAATATTATGTAACATTGAATTCACAATATTTGGAATAACAATTATTATAATGGACGATGAAAGTATTTATAAATAATTATAGAAAGATCTTTTTTTTGAAACATTGTTTTAAAAGTTTTAATCATCAAAAATCATTATCCGCAATTACTCTTTTTAATTGAAAAGTATTTTCTTACTACTTTTTCACAAATTTATTGCTCGATCAATTATTTTTCATTTATTCATATTTTATATCAAAGATGAATAATAAAAATTCGGTTTTATTTTGTCAGATTATAAAATATATATAATAACAATAAGATATGATTGAATAAAAATTTATAGTCGACGCATAATATATTGTAGAAACGAAAATACATAAATACGTACAAAAATAAATTAACAGTCATAAAACGATTTCTTTTATACGCAGACAATCAAATAAAGCCCAATCAGAAGAGCTTCATGATTGTACAAAAGAAGCAAAATATATTCTAAATATTCGGCTGACAATCAATGTTAATTTAAACTAATGAATTCATAAGATATGCATAATAATTTAGGTAATTAGAAAGTGTATATTTTTCAGAGCGCAAAGTGTGATCACACTTAGTAATTGTCCGAGCATTTGAAGAAACTTTTTGCTCGTGCATAAATTTCATGTGGAGAACCAATTTCTTTACGCTTATAAAATTGATAATGTACCATATGAAATTGTTTCATGCAAATAAGAGAAATGCTTTCCTTTGTTTAGAGAGAAATCTTTCACCTGCTGAACAATATATCGGCTTGATGTTGGAAGACGGAAAACTTTTCTTAGATAGTCAGGAGTAATTATTTTCATGCAAACGCAAGCATTGTTAATTGTGCTTATACCGTATATCATTAAAAATATGCTGTAATAGTGATTATTATAAATATCGAATTGATCATCGAACTGAACATAGAAAATAAATTTATTTTTTGGATTAAAACGTTGATTTTTGCTAATATAATAAATTTCTAAAAGTATCAAAAATTTATATAATATTTAATAAGAGCAAACGTAATTTTGCTCTAAAATTTGTTTAAATAAAAGAAGAATTTAGAGTCACCATTGCTAACGTTTTATAAAATGAATTCCATAAACAAAGTTGTGCAATAATTACAGCAGCATATAGCTCATTTTTGGGCAATTTGTTTTATCTCTCTTGCACTCTTATTTTCTAAATAAGCTAAATTAATAAATTATACAAATCAAAAACATTTTTATATGTCGGCTCCATTCGTACATACCAAATGTATTTGCATGTTTTTAATACACTTGTATGTATCTGGATATTATTTTTCATCGTATAAATATTTTTATATAACATAAAAATTCCATGTAAGTTTGCAAGCAACAAGTATACCAACATGAATTTGATGGATTTGCAAGCACTAGATATACTGCCATCCTGATTCACTTCTAAGCTTCCAATTTATCCACACGCCTTGAAAGTATTCTTATGCACTGGCTCTACTTGGATTGTCAAATTTATTCTTATGCACAAGATGTATTAGAATATTTTATATATACAGTTTTAGACAACAGATTGATATGTCAAACTAATGTATTTGCATACTCCCAATATAGTTGCAAGCACTTATGGTGGAAGATTAAGAGATGGACTAACTACTTTTTCCTTATCATTAAAATTGTGTCATTTATTGAAGATCCTCTGTATTTACCCACGTAATGATACCACAGGAAAGCTACCCGCACATCTGCAGAGTGCAACATGTGCATACGCTATTTATGTACATTAAAATTTAGAATGAAATTCAACGTTAAAATTACAGCGTTATTTTCATAAGTACTTACTAGGTAGTGAACATTATAAGATGGTATTATTAGGTATATGGTAATATTTAAAAGCGTATACTTATTAGATAGTCTAAAAATGTAGGGAAGACCAAAGAATAAATAAGAATCAAAATTAAATTACATTGATTAAAAATACTCACTTGAAAAATTATCTTGAAGTTGCTTAGTTTCCTTAGTTACATTTTTACAATCCACCAACTAATGAAATGGTATCAATTTTTTATATGCTGCATGAATCTCAATTTATTCACTCAATATAATAAAGAATATATATAATTAGCAAATATTCACATTGTTGACACACGATAAAATATTTAATGATAATGTTTAGGATCGAAGAAACAAATGTCAAACCTTAAAAAAAATAAATAATTAGTAATTTCAGTTTCATTTAACGCGCATGAAAAATACATCTTCCAAGTAATTTTATTCTTGAAAAATTTTTTTTGAATATTAAATTTTCAGAGGAGCATTAATCAGTGTATTATTAAATGATAATTTATTAATAGTGTAATTATGATTATTAACCGTTGCTATTTGTTATTCATAATATTTACAAACATATTCATCACGCTCCAATTTCTTGCTGACGTGCGTCAAAGATGGGCAGTATACAGATGTTTTTTTCTTCACTATACTTCAAGCAATGCAACGAGAAGCAGAAACGTATGATTATAACATCTTAAGTAAGAACGAATAAATAAATATTTTTGTACATATACTTGTGGCTTTGGTGGATAAAAAGAAGAATACATTTTTAAAGAAAGGTTGTACAATACCACCAAAATAGTAATACGATATTAGTTATGAAGAACAAGTATAGACTCAATTATCAAAAATATACGAAATTAAAAAGTCGATGTATAATATTAATCTATTGTTTTAAATTAGAAAAATTAATTCAATTTTATTTATAATCATAAAAACTCAATAGAACTTTACACAAAAATATTTTATGAATAATCAATCAATTCTTCTTTATCATTTAAATAAATGTTCATCTAAAAACTATCGATTACGATGCAGATGAAAAATTTTTTTTCTACATCTCAGGAAACCGAAAGCGTTAAAGAAGAATCTCATGGCGTGCAGTGTAATTCAAGCACCGGATCCAATGGGTATGAATGTATTTATCCATATAGTTATAGTCTCGCCAAACATCTTCTAGTTGTTAGCATTTACTTCCGGTGTTTGTACATATATACGTATATAATGCACACATTGAAAGAAGAAGAAGAAAAAGAGGTCACTTGGTCACCAGGTCCATTCCGGGCGCAATTCCCAGGATTGCAAGTAAAAGAGAGTATACGAGAGAACTCAATATTATTCTTTCTCTTTCATGCTCTGACCGGTTCAGTACACACTATACGCATTTCTGTATATATATATGACACGCCTCTACGTATGGTTGCGCTTGTGTGCGTGGGTGCGTAAGAGTGCACGCGTGCCTGTCTGCGTGTATGCGTGTGCCGTAATATTGCGCATGGTATTTGTGAATTGAAATGATGCACGTTCAAAGAAGATATATAATATCATCTTCCTTCTTTATAGCTTCCAAGGTAGGAGTTATGTTTCTTTTAGTTTCTTTTCGCATTCCGCTGATTGTACTTTGTATACGAGGAATGTATTATTTTAAGGATCAACACTTTCTTAAATCGGTGCGCTTGAAAAAAAGTACTTGCTTATCTTGAAAACTTTCATCGTTGTGATAAATTTTGATAAAGAGTTCTTTAAACCTTTTTTTCATTAACTCATTGCGAAACTGATTGTTGAATACGTTTATTTATATATTGGAGCCGTTTAAATGTAAAAATAGCATCGGTGAAATTTATTTAAAGTAATATGTAAATAAGATGTTAATTTCGGAGTTCAACGGATTAAATGAATCATCGGTTTAAGCTATAGTGGTAATGACATAACTTTTTTTCGTACACTTTTTTTTAACAATACAAATGATTAATTAACAACTAAAGAATTTCGATGACGCAAATGATGGATCAAATTAAAACTCAAACTTTACCGTTAATCTCAAATGCTCACGATTGTAAATGTGTATAATCTATTCAATATAGGAAATAAAATTGTATTATAATGAATTCAATAGAAATTCCATTGATTATTAATTTAAATATTCACTAATCATTTTTTATTTTACATCCATTCATTCGTTAATCTAAAACTTAATAACATTCATTAATTTTATTATATTGTAAAGCTATGCAGGATTAAATTTAATTATCGTTAATTAATAATTTATTTTATTATTTCTATACTGCAAATCAGTGATAAACCTGTTGAAATACAATAGCAATAAATTATATATTTTTATCATAAGTAATATATTTTTATTGTTATAATCTATTCAGAAAGTGACTTATAAACACTAGAAAAGCTTTTTCTCAGTTATAAACTTGACAAACGTATGATTGCCTGAGTAAAATGAAAAGGAAGACAAATTTTCGATAAAAGCATGATATACTATGAACATACACGTTCAAGATCAATGCCGCAGACGACGACGGCTTTTCTTACAACCAGTCGACCGTGACCTAAATCTTTTAAAAACTCGCTTGCTATTCTTATTTCGCTTGGTGTTGATTTCCATGCTGAAAAATTTATATTGCCACGGTTAATGCCATGGCCATAACGTACCAAGAGCATGAGATCACTGTAACATTAACTCGAGAACATTTTTATTTATGACCCGAGCTATTTGACTTTTTCTTTTTTTGTTGATCGTAATTAGGGAGAAAAAGAGAATTTTCTATTCAAATATTTTAGTTATTTGGCGGCAAATGAGGGATTATATTGTTGTATAGAAATTTTTTTCTATTAAATTTTTTCACATTTTATTTAAACAATTACTACATTAAACTTCTGATTAATTTTATTATTACACTGATAAAAAGTTACTAAAATTTAATAAATGTATACTTAAATAGTCCTAAGCAAATATTTATTTGATTAAAATAAATATTTATTTAAGCCAAGTGAATATTTATTAAAAATAAGTTTTTAAACAAATATTTGTTTGGTTTTAATAAATATTTATTTACATCAAATAAATATTTGCTTAGGATTATTTAAGTATAAGTTTATTAGATTTCAACAATTTTTTTTTTCAGTGTACTAGAAACTGTTAAATAATTTCAAATCTTTTGCCTTTTTAACTTCATATAACGAGGTCTTCAGTGGCTCAGTCGGTAGAGCGATGGATTCATAATCTCGAGGAGCCAAGTTCGAATCCCGCTCTGGGCGATCAATTGATACAAGCACCACTGTATACGATACATGTGCTTTTTTCACAAACACATTGACGACCTTCGTCGCTATTTATCATCGTAATGATAGCATAAATACAGCGACGTTAATGAAAAAAAAAAAAAAAAAATTCAATTAAAATTTGACTTTCTAGCTGTCTGATAAATTAACTTTTTTAATTTTTACAAAACTTAGAAATGATTATTTTAAATACACTTTGTACAGTAAATAATTCATGTTATTATAAGAAAGAAGAGGCAATATCAATATTATCTTTATTATTATCTTATAAGTATTGTGTAGTTCCGTTACATACGTTAATTGCTCATTTAAAATTAATATTGTAGTTTTATAGTGTAACAATATGATCTAACGCAAGTATTACAAGTCATTCTCACTCCATTAAATTATTGAATCCTGTAGTTTTCCAAGGAAAGGAAACGAATAACAATAATATTTTTTTTTATAATTAAGAAACTAATTCGTTTGTTTACGGATGCGTATGCATATTTATATTTTACTGAATTGAACTCAATTGCGCACATCCTTGAGAAAAGTGAGCACATTGTAAAACAAAGTTTTATGAAAATAAAATAAATAAATACGAGTATCGTAATTTTTTTTTCAATTGAACATGTTCAATAATCATCTCTCTTTATAATATGGAGTGAAGAGTCATGAAGCAAAATTGCCTTTACTTTCTCTGAAAACTAATAAATGAGGTTAAAAAATTGTTGAAACGGACGCGTTATATATATGTAGAATTTTTCGAAGCTTTTATTTTCATTTAAGAAAACAAAAACAAAAATATAATGGATATCATAACTTTCTTCGTTGCTATCTCAATTCTCGTTCGTTGGGGACTAGAAAGAAAATAAGCTCCTATGGGGTCTTTAAGGATCGGACTGTTTTTAACTGTTTTGGACTATTTTCCATTAATTAACTTGTTTATGTATAAATGGTGAAAGTTTATTGATAAGATTGTCAATATGTAGCCGATGTGATTTCGAAAAAAACTACATTTTCTATAATTATTATTTATTTCATGCCGGTTACTTTCATAAAATTAATTTCTCAAACAATTTTTGTTTATCCGTTTCGAAACTAGATCAGTATAGCCAATGCAATTTCTTTTGAAACTTTTAATAGAAATACAAAATTGAAGGATTTATTACTTGTTTTGACATTTCAAAAGCTCATTTTTACGTAATTTATAAAATTATAATTTGCATAATTTGATTCAAATAAAAATGATATAACGTGATATTTTTAAACACAACAATGAAGATAAGTACGCTCAAGTTCTCGACTTGGTATATCCTTTATCGGACCCCTATACTTTTCTTCGTGCGTCAACACGAACAGTTTTAACACTTTCACATGAAGTGAACGAAAAAAAATATATATATATTATCGCCTGATTACAATGACTTTCACCGTTAAACAGAAAACAAATACACAATGACTGCAGTTTCTTTGAATAAATTTGCGTGCAAAGTGAAGGAATTAACATTGACTGTGAATATGTTTGACTTATTCTATGCTTATTTATTTTTCAAAAAGTAAGATAATGTTTTGTTGGAAAAGTATGCAAGGTATAGTTATTTTTTTATTAATACTAGTTGTAGATAAAATAAACATTTTGTTTGCAAAATTTTGTTTCAACCACATTATTATTAAGAACCTGTGAAATATTTATGATTTTTTATAACTAAAAGATTCATTTTTCGAAATTCATAACTATAGTCAGAAATGAAGAGACAATCGCATCTCGAATAATAAAATGAAATATTTTCAAATTTTTGCAAAGAAAGAAATTAATTTTTCAATAATAAAAAGGCACAGCGATTTAATAGTATCTTAAGAAACTATGAGATGTCAATCCACATAAAGATATTGAAGAAAAAGTTGATATAAAGTTTATAAATTTTACTAATTAAAATATCCATAGTTTGGTACAATGCATATCTCTGTTACATCCTTACGTTACCGTTTTCAATTCTTGAGTAATTTTAAATCAACATGGCAAGTTCCTTTGAATTTTCGCCAAAGTAAAATAATAAAATTGATAACAATATAAAATTTATATTTTAAATATATTACGTAAATTATAAATTTGATAAAGACTGTAAGAAACTTTCTTGTAATATTCATACAGTAAGAAATGTTAAACGTATTTTCTTTAAAAAAACAAAATTTTTAAGTTTAAACTTTTTCCTCTTTTGTTGAAAAATCAATTCGGCACAGCTATTATTTTCTTCACGCTGACGTCAAGTTTAAATATTTTTTCTATCCTCTATCCACTGAAAAATGGAAATAAAAACACCTGAACCATCACGTAGCCGAACACAAAAGTTGATTACAGTTCTCGAGTCCCTGTTACTTTTGATTTCGATAGCATAATACCTCCATCGATGAATAAAAGGAAGAAAAAGAGGAACCTAAACGGTAATAAAAAACGTATCGTAGTTGGTTTAACCAAATGATAATTTTCACTGTCATCCATTTGCCATGATAATAAAGGGATAAAAAGTACGTAAACGCGCCCATTGACGATTTGTTTATGTACCTCGAAGGCAAACGCATTGTGACCTCAATAAACAGAGCAGCGAAACGCCTTGCCTGTTGCTCCTCCCGCGCCGCTTTTACACGATATTAATCCAGAACTAGGTGTACACGAGAGACGCTTTTGAATTAAACGACGATGGAAAACTAAGGCAAAAGCAAGAGAGAAAAAGAGAGAGAAAGAGAAGATTTTATATCGAGGGCAAGTTACCTCCTTGCAAAATATTCTATACCATGTGAAAGTGGGCTTATATGTTTGCAACGAAAACAAAAAAAATAAAATGAAATAAAAAAAAGAAGAAAAAAAAAGAACGTTTATGCAGTACTTGATAAGGCCATAATGTCTGTGATTAAAGAAGTACTGAATAAATGAATGAGATCTTGTCTTCTGTGTCGTAGGAAATTTCCGTAGACGTCGACTTGGTAAAGTGAGAGTTTTGAATGTGGATCGGATATATTTGATGGATTTGATTGTACTTCTATTTTAATCATTAAGAGCTACAATGTAAGTACTGAATTTATCGACATCATTTGTTTAATAAAACTTCATTAAGTGCCAATGTTTTAATAAAAAATGTTAAATTATATTGATTATAATAATACTTAATAATCTACATTTATTTAAAAGGATATAATATAATATTAAAGTAGATAGTAAAATAAACATAGTATGGATATTTTGAATATAAGGTTTGATTATAAATAAAATTATGCTATATTAATTTTATGTGAAAAATACTTTTTGCAGCTTGAAATTTAATAAATATAATTCAACATTAGATCAATAGATTGCTGGATATAAATTAAAACCTAATAACAATGTGATAACCTATATTATTATACAGCGGTAAAATAAATTCTTTAATAAAAATATAATGTATTTTCCATATAGAAAATCTAATTGCGTCCGTATATGGTGTATCTTGCTTTATAAATTTTGTAGGTTATAGCGTTATTTCCATTGCACATAAAATTTTATTTCAAAAGAAATAGTTAACTATTTTTTCGTTGTTATTATTATAAATTGCATGATGTTTGAAATTATGTTTTATTAATGACCAGCATTAATATTTCAAATTGCAACTGTACACGAGGTATATTTCAAATTGCAGTGTAATAAAATTATTATATGCACACTTATAATGTTTGAAAAAATTGTCATTTTGAAAATTGTCAAGAAAGAAAGTGAGAAAATGTCATATTTACGGTAGCTTTTCAAATAGTATTTACGATTCTTACGAAATAGTTAAAAGAAATCATAAAAAGAGACATTTATAAAACGATATTTACTTTTGATTAAATTTTATAAAAATTTTATAAAGTTTTTATTATTTGTGAATGCAAATTGTGTATTTTGAAGGATCAATTCACTTTTATTAAACAAAGAACAATAAATTCATGACATACATAGCTCGTCCATATACATTTCTATTTAAAATCTCAAAATAAATGCAATATTACCTACTTAATCAAAAAATCCAACGAACCAATCGATCTCTTTCATTTTCTCAACTATCACTGTAGTTTATCTCCACCTTCTCTTTAAACATCCTTATACTATCATAACATTTTCTCATGATTTTTTTTTCAGCATTGCTGAGAAAGTCGCTGTACGAGAGTTCGACACTTTTATTACTTGCTCGCGAAAAGCCGATATATATAAACACGTGTGTACGTTCGTATGTATTAGATTGTGGCTCCGGGAGAAACTTGATCTCTGGGTGTCCGGCTTTTGGCTTCCTCGCAGCATTGGACTTTCGAAGGTGTGTGCACAGTGCAACTATATATATATATATGAGAGAAGGATCATGATGAAAATTGATGATTTTTATATTTCGATATTTTTAAGCCTCGATATCATGTTAGTACACACTCGTAAATCTTTATTTGAGATTTAGAAATGGCTTGGGTTTGAAATATTTGACGATGTGTTTTATGAACTCACGAAGACTGTATTTATTTACCGAGTTTTCATATTTTACGTGTAACGTAAATTGCTTGTACTTTCAACGGCTACTAGTAGCTGTACAATATAGTAGTTGGTATTGATTATATGGTTACATATCCCAAATTGCTAAGAGTATTTTATTCAAAAAAGGATTGATGAATATGTGGTTTGATGATTTGTTTAACGCGAACTAGTTCACATATACTAATAAAAATTTTCGTTCTTTCAACCAAATGATAAGAAAATGAATTGCAAAGTATAAAGAATAAATGAAAGAGAAATGAACAATTTCGTACAAGGACATAAGGAAATTTACAAAAAAACAGATGGTAAATACCCTTAAAAATTCTAATTATCCTTTTGTTTTATAACACTTATTTTGATAATAATAAAGAAATAAATTCTTATAGTTGTACTATTCTTAATGATTGACTCCTTATCATTCATGCCAATGTTACTTTCTTCAGTATTTAAATTAAAGCAATAAAAATGAGTGCTGCTATAGATCATTTAACTTTTTATCCATATATATAATGATGATTATATCATTTGACAAAAGCAGTTATACTTCATTTAAAAACGATCAAAATACCAGAAAAGAAGATGTTACATTTTCTATAAGAAGTCCAAGTTCAACGTAGTAGTCACTTGTTATTCTGACTAATGACACAAAATTGAAATTAGAAATGATGCTGCAACTATTGTTATTTGATGTTCGTAAATTTTTAATATTATTGTACTTAGAGTTTGATTGTGCTTTAGAAAGTTTGAAAATTTATAATTTTCACAAGAGTGTGAGGGATTCTCGATAATAATTTCAAAGATTTATTGACTTAATTTTAATAAAACAAATAACATTTTTTTGTCGCAATTTTTACAACTGTACATTCAGAACTAATAAGTTGTGATGAAATTAAACTTTCATGCAAGTTACTTTTGATAGTATCTTCGCAGCGTGTTTGCATTTACAGCAAACGCGTTGTTGAAGTAACGTTATATGGTATGAATGAACTATAAGTGATTGATTTTTGTAGCTTTGGAATGTGTCTATCTGGCCTCCACAAGAGGAGAAATGAACAGTCCTCACTTCCAAAAATTTTATTTATTTATAATGTTAAAAACACTTCTAACACTAGGATAACAAAAAGCGTCTAAATTTAATTAGGAGAACAAATTATTGGGCAAAAAGCAGATACTTCTTCATAAAAGTTTTTGAACTTTTTTTTAACAAAATAGATAGAAACAATGTTTACTATCTATCAGAAACATATATAAGGCTTATATAAGCCTTACATCTTTTGAAACAATTCTTACAGCTAAAACATATTTAAAATTATTTGTTCTCATTGGATTTTTTTCAGAATATGTTCAAGTACCTAGTTAAGACATCTTGATAATTTATGAAATGATATAAAAAAGTCTTAAGAAATCGATTTGAAACGATTTCGAAAAATGTAAAAGAAAAATATATTAAATTCATTAAATGAAAAAATTCACAATTAGAGATAAAGGATAGTAAAATAATAGTTCATCAAATGTTCAAAACAGCGGGGATTAGAAAAAAAATGATAGAGAATTATGTGCTCATTAACTTAATTGAAATTTTAAGCAAAAATTTAATATTGATGTATACATTGAAGAACGATATAAACAAAATGCATTATTTTATGCAGTTATTGATTTATTTCAACCCAGAAATTTTGATTAAAAACACGTTTCCCTAATAACTGTATAATCTTTCATTTAAAAAATATATATTAATTATTCAAATATATTTGCAGGTTTATTAAAAGAAGAACTTATAAATTTTTCTAATAAATCGAAAAACAATTAGAAAATTTTGGAAAGAAAAGTATCTATCAAATAAAAATGTTAATTTTTATGAGAAAGAAACTGAAGATATGGATATAGATAAATATATATATTGAAGATGAGATTAGATTGATACGTGGTGGATGTGACAATGGAAAAGAATTTAGTAATTATTTTGTTTGTTGTTATATAGTGTTGCGTAAATACAATTCATATCAAAGCGCCTATTCAAATTTGAAAATAGCTTAAAAACAAAATTTGTATGTTTATTCGCCATAAATTACTAAAGTCTTAATTAGATTATCTCTTTGAAAGTCGAGCTATGTTATATTTATTGTATAATCATTTTATATGTACTTTTACAAATTTAATAACATATAATGCTAATAATATTTTCTATATAAAGTCATCAGTGGCTCACTCAGTAGGAGCGATGGTTTCGTAATCTCGAGGTCTCGAGTTCGAATCCCGCTCCCGACTGATACAAGCACCACTGTAAATTTTCATGTGCTTTGTTTACAAGCACATTGACGACTTCCGCCGCCATTTAGCATCACAATAATAGCATAAATACAGCGACGTTAAATAAAATTTAAAAAAAATCTCTATTATACGTTTTGGAAATATATTTCAATGCTTAATTTTTGGATTGAGTAATAATGTTACAGTAACAATACTTTTTATAAAGTGATTTAATTTAATATACAATAAAGCAAATCATTTTAATAAAATAATTGATATTTGAAATTTTATACATTGATATACAATATTTTACGTAATTTAAATTTAATTTTAAAATTAATTTTTTTAAAGAAAATACATAAAAATCATATAAAAACTATATCTAACAATGTATATAAAAAAATTGTTCATTCAACAGAAGACAAGTACATTATGAGTTTTGGAAACTGTTTTTATGGCGATGAATTTTCAATAAATATTTTTATGGCATAACACTGAAATGAAAAAAATGATATTTTACATATACTTGAAAGTTGTACATAAATTTTTGGGTATGTCATGATATTATTGACAAAATTAGTATTATATAAGTGATAATTATTTGTACAATTCATGAATTCTTGATAAGTTAAATATGAAAGTATAAAAATTAAATTCAAACTATACAATATGTTACAAAAAAATAGATTCCAAGATTTTTAATATTTATTTACAAAAAGTCTGTCAGGGTATCTTAGATTTTTTAATTTTAGGATACTTTATCTTACACAAAATTATGATAAAAACCCTTAAGTTCATTACTCAAAGTGAAATCTGTTTTTCACAATCTGTTTTTTCTGAATTTTAAAGTTCTTTTTATTTTTAAGAAAATTGAATAAACTTCAAAGACATATTGCTTTGTAATAAATTATGTTGAAAGATTTTTATTTGAATAAAATGAAAGTTGAAATAAAAATTATTCAATTGCAAAAAATTTTTTTGAAATGACCAATTGGTTTGAAAATTACGGAAGTCAGGCATTAAAAGCGCTTGAATAATAGCTATTGTATTTAAATTTGATTGTCTTAATTTTTATTCATTAGTAGCTTTTGAACCAATTAATATTTTGAATACATTTTTTTTAAATTGAAAGATTTTTATCTTAATTGTTTATTTTTTTTTTCAATATAAAAATTTCCTAAAATCATTCAATACAAAGTTATACACGTTTAAAGATTCTTTTTTTTTCAAAAAAATTTTTTCATAATTTGATGTTTAAATGCTATTTTTCTGACATTTTTCTTTTTAGTTGATAAAAGATACTTCATTTTAGTTCCAAGTACGTATTGGATATTCGTCGAAAACAATTTTATTTTATTTTTTTTTTATTAAATAAATTATTTGTTAATTTTTTATAATCTGATAGCATTTGCACTTCACAATATCGAGTTATCTCATCATTTAAAATATTCGTCACTTATTTATAAAATTCATTCGCAAAATTTAAAATTAGTTAAAAATTCAAAATTTTTTTGAATTAAATTTAAAGTATTTTGAGTAATAACTTCTTATGTTAGAACATTTAACATTAGAAATTATTTTACAATTTCCTTTACTCGTAAAATATAAATAAATTTAAGAAACTATTGTACAGTGAAAAAAATATTATCTCGGCTAAATGCTTTAGAAGCTAATTTTTATGGTAACATTACTGACGTAGTTAGCAATCAGTATTTGAGCAGAAAATATATTTTTCAAATAATTTTTTCCATTCTCCATTAGAATAGCACTTTTTGCTAGCCAACCATTATCGATTTACAACATTAATATTCATCTTAATGTTCATACTCAATCATTTTCACACGTAGTTTATTATATAATCAACGTTTGCTGAAAGCTTTTGCTAATTTTTTTTAGCTCGTGTATAATGATTTAATTCATTATTTCGTATCATATCTATAAAATAAATAATTACAATGACTCAATAATACTCGTTCGTATAAAAATTAAACCTAATTTTTTTTTTGCAATCGAATGTAAAGTCTTCAATGAAACTTTGAAAAATATTACTAGTTGGTTAGGTATTCTAAAATGTTTCAAAGAAAATTCAACATTATCAAACATTGCAAATAAAAACAAACAAAACAGTTTACACTTGCTTCAAAACAATTATTAACAAAGTTCGTCTCATCATTATATACGACTTTAGATTAAAACTAAGTTTTGGCTAAAATTAATAAAAAAAGTCGCATAATTATGATGGAACGATCTACTTTTGATAATCACGATATCCTTGATATGCCAGTTCCTGTCCAAAGTTAATGTTACCGCTATTCGGATGACTTTCCTCGCGATAAGGTTGATAAGAGCCATGATCAGGCGAATATCCACCATGGTGATGATCACCATGATGATGATCACCAATAAAACCAATTCCACTTGGTGAGTATACAGGAGGAGAATAGGTTTGGGTTATTGGTTTGCAAAGCTTGAAGAAGCCAATAAGACCTGGGATGATAATGGCCAAAAAGCCAAGGAACTTCTTGAAGGAAGCTAGACCCAAGATGAGTGGTAGAAACAGAAGAAGCTTCAATTTAAAAAGCTTCAAGACAATTAACATTGGGATCAACAATCTCTTTAGACGGTTGCGAGCTGAAAAAAAGATTATTTGTGTTTAATAATGGTATATTTTATATAATAGATCTATGATTTTATTACTAGCTACTTAGTATAAGTGATTATAGCTTAAAATAAATTAATATATTAAGGTGACTACAGAGGTTGGATTAAATTTTATTTTGCAAATTACAAATCACGCTTTTAATTGACAAAATTTTTTGGATTTTTAAGTTTTCCAACATTTTGCACGAACCAAAAATGGTGGAAAATGAAAAGATTTTAAAAATTGCATGTATTAAAAGTGTTATTTGTAAATTAAAAATTAAAACTTGACCTAATTTCCAAAATTTAATAATAAAAATTTTTTTTTTTTGATTATTAATATGTTAAATAACAAGAGGAATATATTTTTTCATATTTACAGAAAAGAGTATCCTTTTTATTTTCGAGAACGTCAATTTCATCGGCGATTTCATCCAAAAATCTAGGAGCATATACTTCATTTTCTCCGGTTAACCAAGAAGGAACTGTTACTTCAAAAGCTGCTGTCTTTACAAATTTTTCAGCTTTCCTCATGGCAAATTTAACTAGTTGATCCCATTCCGAATCACTGGACCTATAATAAGAAAAAAATAATCACATTGACAGAACATTTTAGATATGACACATCTGTTTTGGTAAAGTATTTGTAAGATAAAGAATTTAAAAATTAAAGATCTAACATTAGTTGGTCTAATTACACTTTTTACACAATATACACAAATGCATTAGCCGAACCTAAAAGAAAATATCGGTATCCAGAGCTAAAAAAATATATTGTTTGCACACAAGTGCAATAAGAACAAAAAAATAATTATGACGCAATGCCTTTAATACGCGAAATTGCACCCGCAGAGGCACATCACTTGATATGCACTATTGATTGATTCACTTAAAGTAATTAATTGACTTTTATAATAATTAAATCATAAGCTATTGCACTTATTGTCCATTCATTGAAAAGTATGTAATAGATTGATAAAATAACTCTGCAATTATATAACTTATTTTTAAAGATATTTAAAATTCTTATTAAGAATCTTTTAAATTTTAACAAAATCATCTAGTTTTGAAATTTTAAATAATAACACTATTTACAATTATTCTTTCGTTATAGCAACATTTCTTTTATTGTATTAAAAACTAGGAGATTTACGCTACCTTGGTGTGCCCGAATATTCGAAAGATTGCCTTGCGACTTCTTTCATAACGCTTCTAGGCATTCTAATAACTTTAACATGATCATTTAAGTTGTATTGATCTTGATCGAAAAATTCCGAAAAAGTATTCAAGGCTCGTGACTTGAAACATTCCGCAAAGTCACCATTTAAACATCCCTCATTCGTCCTAGCTAAATAAGGATCAACATTGTGACCTGTTCCTAAACCAATCCAATCTAATATATTTTTCCCATGACGTGAACGTCCTGTTGTATCATTTGCGGGAAGAACATGTTCTGGATTTCGTTCTTCGGGAATTGGTTCTTCGTGAACTGGAATACTGCTGCCTGGAATTTTGAAGAAAAAAATTAATAGTTATTTTGAATTAATAAGATTAAAATTTTTTTACAAATATTAGTAAATTTTTATAAATATTTCATCATATAAAAAAAATAAAATTTCTTTATAAATTATTATAGTACCACTTTATTAATCCATGTAATTGATACGTAACAAAAATTGAAAATTAAATATAATGCAAATTCAAAAAAAATAAAAGGTACTACAAAATATTGTAAAAATTGCACTAAGTTGTTAATAACATGAATCTGCTTATAGAAATTTCAGTCGATTTTAAAATATTGTAATTTTGGAACATTTAAATATTGATGCGTGCCTCTGAATCCATAAGTATATAACTTTATAATTTTTGGAGCATTAGATAAATATTAGAGCCAATCGGTTAATAAATAGACGTCTGAAGTGTATAAATAAACAGATTTTTCGAACATTATTAGATCAATTAATATTGCAGTAATTAAAAAGTTAAATATACTAATATTTTTCAAAATGATTTGTTTCCGTGAAGTTTATTTGTGTGCCAAAAGAAAAACATCAGTATTTTGAAACAGTTATTTTCTTGTATAGACAAAAAAATGTTAGTGAATAATTCCAAACTTTTTTCATTTATTAATTGACATCATTAGTCATTCATTTAATAATAGGTTAAATTAATATAATATTAATTTTTACCAGAATTATCATCTTCGAAGGTAATTTTGTCCCCTTTAGTAGAGCTCCACGTTATCGCGAGCACGATGACCCACGTTATCGACAGTAGGTCTAGCCTCATTCTATCTTCTCCTCTTGTATCCTATAAAAGAGATATTTTTTTATTTAAAATCCACATAATTTACATATGAAAATTTGGAGAAAATACTTTCATTTTTGGAAAAGTATAAATTCATTCAAAATATGTAAATAGAGTTTCTTTTTTTGATAATTATATCAATATTCTAATTAAATATCTTTAGAAATCTAAATGTTGAACAAATATTTTCACCAACATGATAATGCAACATAAAAATATATTCGTTGAAAACATATGTAATTGAAAGTATTGTTAACTTTGTAATCATAAATATTAAATTATTGACACAATAATTATAAAATTAAAAAAAAGAAATAGTAAAGTTAAAATTAAAAAACATGAATTTATTAAAGATATTAATAATAGAATTATGTTAATTAGGTCAGATATGGAAACAATCGTAAATTATTGATTCACCACGACAAATTTATTAAAATACTAAATAATTTTCTAGTTCATTAAAAAACCAAACATATTATTTATGTACAACCACTATTGGTTCTTTGAAGTTTCTTATATCAGAACGTTCAATTATTTATAAAAAATATTGGTATTATCGATGAACCACATACGCAAACTTTGTACTACTTTTCTTCGCTATTGATTCGAATCACGAAATTTTTACCGGTTCTTAACCGAATTCTGGTACCATGTCATCACACATCACTAAAAATTAACGATCAAACCAATAAAAAACAAACCATAATTCTTACCGGTACTTTTTCTCATATTTCTATAACTTATCCACCTTTTTAACACTTTTCTAATCCTTCGCCAATTTGCACATTACTAAAACAAGAATTTAATATAAAAAAAAGAACCAAATTCTCTGATATAAAAAGAACTATAACGAGTCCGCGTTGCGCTTGATGAACCTGCTGTACGTACTAACCGTTGTACACTCTCTCGCACATAAGACTTTAAACGGCGGTGGTATACACCGGTGTGCACGCGCAGAGCCAAGAGCAGTAGACATCGTCAGCCAACCATAAGTCAGCTGCGCTTTATGGTCAAAAGTTAAAAGACGATATTACCGTTAGTCAAAGAGAAAGAGAAATAAATACAACAACGCTGTATACCCAAGTATTAAAAAGTATTGAAAGAGGACCGTGAGCACACGCCCTCACGCGACTGTTTTTCTAAAGTTTTTAACTTATATTTTAAATACGTACACATTCCTCATTATATACCTTTCGCTGAATGTACATACAGCACGTGCATATATATATATATATATATATATATATATATATGTGTGTGTGTGTGTGTGTGTGTGTGTGTGTGTGTGTGTGTGTGTACCTACATACATAAATAGGTATAGAAATATAGAG
Source organism: Anastatus disparis (assembly GCA_017163975.1). Classification (NCBI taxonomy): domain Eukaryota; kingdom Metazoa; phylum Arthropoda; class Insecta; order Hymenoptera; family Eupelmidae; genus Anastatus; species Anastatus disparis. The sequence goes on along the minus strand of JAFFSR010000265.1, from coordinate 1,849,940 downwards.
GTATGTATGTACACACACACAAACACACACACACACACACACACACAAACACAGATACGTATATATATGCATATCTCTGTTTTTATGTTTAAGGTATACGTGCACTTGAGCGCGTCGTTCATTATGATTGACCGATGCGTTTAAGTCCTCTTCCTTAAAGTGCGTATTCTCTTTTTATTTTCCATTCCTTATTATTTAAGAATAGCCTACTTACATTTAGTGAGGTAACTTGGTACAATATTTTTTTCTTTTTTTTTTAAGTTCTCGGTCGATTCGCGGTGGATGAACGTTTGATTATTATTATGTGGTTCCGCTTTAAAAATTCTTTAGGTTGGATGAAAAGGATATGAAAAGGAATTTATTTGAATTTAAGTTTGGAAGATACTAGGAAATGAGAGAGTATTGTTTGTCGTTCTACATTCTTTGTATTTAGTATTTTTTATTGTTTGTCATCATTTTTATGGTTTGTTAAACCTTTAATGATGGAGTTAAAACATTTTTTGAGGAATCATTTTAAAAAAACTTATAAGAATAAAATGATAAGTAAAAATTAAATTAGAATTTTTTTTTCAAATCATGACTCTAACTATTGTGAAAATTCGGCGTTTTGTAAATAAATAAAAGTAGATAAAAAGTAATTAAAAAATTAAGAATCTTGAAAATGTAAATATTTTAAGACTGGCAATTCATGATGATACAACTGTCATCTACATTTTACCTAAATAGGTAAATTAATAGTTAAGAGGTCTCAGTGGCTTACTGGGTAAATCGATGGATTCATAATCGCGAAGTTCCGAGTTCGAATCCCGCTCTCGGCCGAATTATACAAGCATCACTGTACGTTACATGTGCTTTTTTCACGAACACACTGAGGACCTCCGTTGCTAATTAGTATCGTAATGATAGCATAAATACAGCGGCGTTAAATAAAATTAAAAACAAATAATCAATTTAAATTTTAAAGTTACTGCTGAAGTTTATCAAAACAGTAAAAAATGTACAAATAAAATAATTTTTTTACATTATATTTAATATAGTTATTAATAAATAATAACTTTGCAATTATATATTTTTTTTTTAAATGAAAAAATAGTCAATTTTACAGCAATCTACATACATTTATTACAACATTTAAATTACTATGTAAAAAAAAATAAGTAAAAAACTAATTTGCATACGAATGAAAAATTGAAATAATGTTTATCTTGCCAAAAAATTAATTACCAGCTTGACTATTCATTATTGTTACAGTTATAAAATTAAAATTTTAAATTTCACACTAAAAAATTCAAAACCTTTCCAAGAGAAGATTAGAAATTCTATTTATAATAAAAAAGTTGTTCCTAAAAACGTTGACGATTATTTAAATTTAACGAATTTACCGGTACTTTCAAATTTGTATGCATGGAAGTAGGATATCCTAATAATGTCTTTTTTCGCATGCATGTCATTCATAACATACTGTAATACTTCGAGTTTAATTTTAGAGTAGAATATGTCAACAAAGTTTCTAATGTTTTATAATTATCTTAAATAATTCTCTAATTTAAATAAAAATAGATTTTTTTTTTAAATTTCAGTAAAGTTGATAAGGTAACCATAGTATTTTAAGTGAAGTTTGATTTAAACTTTGACAATATTATGATTTTCATATATTAAACACTATTAGCACTGATTAAAACATCATCACTTTCAACACTTTCACTGCACATCTTTTTGAAATCTTATCTCTTAACAGTAATCAATATTATTCGTAATTTAATCATATCCATCACATATTTATATCAAACCCTTTATATAGATTAAGAAAAAATGTTAGTAAAACTTACTTTGCAAACAAAAAAAATGAACAAAAAATAAGTGGAGCAGCTACTGCAGAGTCGGAAAGTCTTTGCTCGTAAGATACTCTCGTCACTTGAATTTATATATTATATTGCGAGGAAGGGATGAAAGGAGAAAGAGCAAGCAGCGTGGGTCGTCTCGTTTGTTTCGAATTTTGTTAGGTAAGAAAAAGGTCTACGTACAAACCACATGAAATTTTATGTTTTTTTTTTTTCAACAAAAATCGAGAGTGAAAGTTATATTCCTCCAGGATGCAAATCCGGAACTCGGAGATGGACATAAGATTTAAAGCTTGCGACACTCTTGTGTGTATGTTAGATCTCGATTTACGTACGAACTGTTATTCTTTCCTTTTTGAAAAGGTTACGTAAGAGCTCTTTTAATTTCATACGTAACTTGATGAGTAATTTGGGAGATTTATAGTTTTATTCTTGAAATTAAATTATTTCATCAAGTTTTGGGTACATTTGGTGATGTTTGTATTATATTTTTTTGAGATTTCAGATGAATGATATGAAATAGTGAAATCTATTAAGTAACATTTTCAAAATTATATATTATTATAACTCTATTCTCAATCAGTTAAGTAGATAATGACATCTAATTAATAATCTTTTAAAACAGTTAAAATTTTTTGTAGTCATTTTTTACAATTTACATTTACAATAAATTAATTAATGTTGTTACTATAAATTTTCTATTATCAATACATAATTTATAATATTTAAAATAAAAGTAATTAGTAATTTGTTTTGAGTAGATGTGACACAAATATTTCTTAACTATTGAAATATAATTTTTACATTTTATAATTATTTATTTTCTCATAGATAATATTTCATGTAAAATTTTCATCAGTTTTTTGTATACATTTTATTATTAATATTGCTATTGAAAAGACAAAATTTTTTTTAAATAAATTTTATTGATTTTGTAAAAAAATAAATCATTTTTTTTATTTTACAAAATATATTCCAAATAACGAAAACACACAACAATAACTGTGTTGCACTTTAAATTTACATACATTTTTCGTTTTCTCCAAGGGGTAATCATAAAAAATGAAATATAAATTTTATAAAAGTAAGAGTTACAGTTTAACAAAACTTTCTTTTGTTGTTACTTATGAAAAGATGATGGAAGAAAATAACTTTTCGAGCCGAATGAAAAAGTGAAACTTATTTTAAAAATCAAAATAATAACTACCTATTAAATAAAATAACTGAACAAGTTGTTTTATGTTTTCTTTTCTCCTTTTTTGTTTTTTTTTTATTTAAATAGATTTATGGTCTAAATCAACCTAATTTTATCAATAAAAAAATTTTAATGTGAATTTAAGAATTAACGGTTGATCTTTTTATCATTATAATTGATCATAAAATCTAAGAAAATTATGAGAGAAATCATTCTTGAAAATGTTTTTTTAATTAATATCTAAAAAAATTTTTATTTAATAAATCAAATTGAACAGGATTGAATTTAAATAAAAAATAATAAAAAAAAAAATCTTTTCTGTATATAAGTAACGTTGCGAAAAATGTGCAAGTGCAATAAAAATCTAATGGAGAAAACCGTTTGGATTAGAAAGAGGTAATGTAATCCTGGACTTTCCGCCAGAAATCCTCTTGTACACCGTATGAGTCATCGGTATACAACACACGTTTCAACGAACTCGAATTTCTCCTCGTTCATTTGGCTTTTTCATCCGAACGTAGTACTCTTTGTTCTTTATTTACTAGGCGTTGGATATTTAAATTTCAAATCAAGAAGGTGTAAGAGTTATATAATAAAAAATGAATAATTATTACGTAATTTAAGATTTAAAATATTATTTTTTTTTCGAAATATTATATTTCGACGGCTGAGAGGAATAACCCCAAATTTGGCAAAGGTTTCGAAAGCCCCGTAATTCAGCAAAGATTTGGAAAACCCCACAACTAAAAAACGTATTTTTTCTTTTTCAATTTTTCAGAGACAGTTCTGCAGGGTTTAATAATTCAATTCCTGTACAATAAAAACAATAAATTGATTTTGATTTGCATTTTGAATCTCGATTAATTTTGTGAAAATCGTATTTTCAAATCCTGCAAAATTATCACTGAGAAATTGAAGAAAAAAAATAAGATTTTAATTTACGGGGTTATTGAAATCTTCACCGAGTTAAGTAGTTATTCCTCTCCACAGTCGAATTTTTTTGATATTTTAAGTTCGTAAATGATTAATTATTAATTAACTTTTAATGTTAAGATTTTTTATTTACAATTTTGTATTGAATATATAATTTAATTAATTTAAGATTAATTTAGTTAAAAAAACGTTTACAACATCATTAAATATTTTTATTATTTAATCAGGGTAAATAAAAATTATATTTGATATTAACTTCAACTTGCAACTTTATTAACATCAAAAGTGTCGATTTTTAAAAAATTCGACCCTTTATCGGACTGTACACCTTTAATCAAAATCATAAATCTTAATGCGATTTATCGATCGATCATTGATTACATATTTTTTTAGATGACTTCTTAAATCAATTATTAATATTATTTAACTAACGTAATATCAAATTAATCACACTTACAACACACTGCACGCAAATAAATACACAAATAAATAAAAGCAAGCATATTATGCTAATAATAAATAAAAATTATGCAAATGATTAGTTACCAAGGCTTATTGATTAGTTTTGAGTTTCTGAAAAAGAGATGCTTTTCAATGTTTAAATTAAAAATAAATCTATTGTTAGATAAAGAAGTTGATTGTTATTTTAAAAAGTTATCAATGATTTGAAACTCATTATTTTTCAGAAACTCAATCCTTGGAACGTATAAGGCAATATTTCAAATGTTTATGCGGTAAAATAATGCAATAAATAAATATTATTTCAAGTAAACACGCAAATTTCACATAGAATTTAAAATTCTTAATTCTGTTAATTGATTACTATTTAAAATCTTAATTATTTTGCTAAAATAAAAAGGCTGATCAACAGGTGTCACACTCATGCATAAAAAGAAATCGATGAATAATTCACTCGATAAATATTCATCTTCTCTTTCAAGTTCATTCACCTAATTAATTAAAATTCACTCCGACTCTGAGCTTGACCCCTTATTTTAAACATTTTAAGAAAAATAATATAATTCAACCGTCCTAATATATAAGTTTTGATTCTTTTTTTTTCTCGCAATACATTGTTACTTAAGATCTAGAATTTTAATCACCGTATAACAATAATTATGACTAAAAAGTAATAAGTTACGCACAAAAGAATTTGATTAAAATAATTTTTTTAAATTATAATTTAATTACGATATTAATCCCTATTTATTTGTGTTTTTTTAAAAGAAAATTAGCGTATTAAAAAACATTAATAAATATATTCATGGCAAATAGTTATACTTTTAAATTGTAATAACTAAAATTTTGATGAATCATTAATTTCTGAAACTAATCATTTCAGATCGTCGTCAGGCAAAATAGCAAAATGAAAACGAAACATTGACGTATCGAACGAACGAACAATCATTTCTTTGACTAAAAGTTTGTTCAAAGCATGAAGAGAATTTTGTATTTTCAACTTTATAGGTTTAGTAACATTTCTTAAGCCAATGTTGTATTTATATCTAGAATTCATTTAAAGAAAATAAAATTTATTACTAATAATTTTAAATAATAATTTTTAACTATACAAATAGAAGATAATTATTAATCAAGACAAAATTTTTTGTAAAACAAATAATTTTGTATAATGTATTGTTGGCACTAAAATTCTCTTAGAAATTTTCTTATCAGCTGCTAGTTATTAAGTACAATACTATTTTTTCAAATAGGCAGCTTAATTTTTATAGTACAACAACTAAGTAAATATAATACAATAGGTAACAATAATTTTTAATAAATAAAAAAATTTAAAGAATTCTTTCGATATTTTTAAAACTATAATAATAAATAATTTTAAGTAGTAATTCTCTTTACAAGTTATTGAATTTAGTCATTTCTTTCTTCATGGAATTTCTTTAAAAAATCAATAAATACAAAATTCTCTTCCTGCACAACAGTTAAAAACAAAAAAAAAACAAGATAAAAACACAATAGCCAAAAAAATAATAATAATAAAAAACAAAATCCCTACTACGATAGTTTCCTAGCATGTACAAGTTTATCAATGTCCTGATAAGTAGCAAGCATAGCTTGATTTTGTCTAATAGTTTGATCATCTCTAGCTCCAGCACAATCGGCATAAGCATCTTCGCATCTGACACCGTCTTGTCCATCTTTAGCAGCTTTCATGTATCTGAAGAAACGCAATACGTCAGGATTATCGGAGCTTGGTTTGCGCAATTCATTGAGTTCTCTTGACAATTGGGCCGATACTAAATTTGAATATGGAGCATAACGCGCTGGACTGCGATACATTGCGCAGACTGCGTATTCACGGCAACCTTCACTATTATGTCCTAAACGTGAAAATACTGCGTCCAGACGTGATAATAGTGGCGAATAGAATGGATCGTAATTTGTTAACAGCAGCGAACTCGTCGGGATCTCATGGAAGACCTGAAATTGAAAATAATTAATTATTAGTTATGGCTTATTATTGACATATTTGATTGATTTATTTGGAAATATATATGAGAAGAATAAGACAAAAAAATTTTTAATATGATTTGTACTAAGTTCTTATTTCTAACTGGGAGAGTAACTCTTGTTTGGATCACAAATATTGCTGTAACTTGTGGATATGTTTTTATACATAAAACCATGTAAAAAGTTGCGAGCATTCGGTCTAACGCTTGATCATTCCAAAATTATGAGCTATTTTGTTCAATTTCTTTAAAATATCATGTTTGTAATATTGAATATTACTCCCCAATCGGAACTTCCAAGTTTATTCTGCAAAACTTTAGTAAAAGTTAAGATTGAATCCTTTTGATTAAAAAAAAAAACGTGTTCAAAAAGCTCAACTCGTTCAAAAATTATAGCAAAATGAAAAACATGGAAAAATCAGCATAATAATTTTATGGAAATTCAAATTTAATTTTATGTTAATTTTATAACAATTTTTATAACAATTTATATTTTCCCACAACTTTTGAATCGGTTGAGCTTTTTGAACACTATTTTTTTATCAAAAGGATTTAATCTCAACTTTTACTAGAATTTTGCAGAATGAACTTGGAAACTCCCATTGGGGAGTAATATTCAATATTATAAACAATGATATTTCAAAGAAATTGAACAAAATAGCTTATAATCCTGGAATGATCGAGCCTTAGACTGAATGTTCGCAGCTTTTTTCATGATTTTATGTATAATATAAAAAACATATCCACAAGTTACAGCAAGATCCGTGACCTAAACAAGGGTTACTCTTCTAGTAATTAGTGTAAAATCAAGTTTTTACCAATTTTCATCGGTTTGATTTTAAAGTTGAGATTCTTTGAGAATGAAACTTTTCATTCACAAAGTTTTTACATTTTATACCTGATTGTTAATCAGTTTCAACAAATGTTGTCCTTTTATTCATAAATATGTCAAATAATTCTGTATTTCAAATAACAAAGTTATTTTTTATTAATAATTGATTTGCTTATTCTTTGAGATTTTTTCTAGTCCATACAGTAATTCTACCTGTACAGATTATTTCCATAATTGTAATGGAGAATCATAGTTCTTATTATTTGCAAAACAATTACTGTAGAGATTCTAAATGAGTTAAAAATTTAATGCTAACTATGGAATAATTTTCAAAATTCTTTAAAAATGGAGATTAATATTTCAAATGAACATTGTGTATTATTATAGTTTATCATAAATTTGAAATAAATTAGTTTTCTTGGATCAATTCACAGCATAATTTTTTATTTTCATAATTTTTTATCCTATCATAATAAACGAGAATGCGATGAATAATGACATTTATCTCCATGTGATATTTGCACTTATTAAAATAAAATTTACTTTGACGATTATTGTCTGTCGCTTACATCCTAATATTGCCAATGTCACAAAAAAGTTTTTCTTATCAAATTGATTAAATAAGTTTACAAGTGCTTTTGAAAATAATCATACATAAATCAAAATCAGGATTATTATTACAATTTTTTCTTCATAAACAATTATACATTGTAATTTTTTTACTGTTCCAAGAAAAAAAATCTTTAAATTTGCAGTACGTAGAGAACCCTTTTGAGAACTGTTGAAAATATATTTCTCAAAAATTTTAACCTTGAAGCTTAATGAATAATAAAAGTTCATTTTGAATCTGCGTGACTTCCTAATGTTTTTCAGTAAATTATTTGTAGATTCATTGTGCTACTATTTTTTGCATAACTCATAACGAGTTGCTCACTTTAAAACATTAGGAAGCCATGTTAATTCAAAACGTAGGTATATTGTTCTCATTTTCAAAGGCAAAATAATTTTTCTTGTACAAAAATTGTAAACTTTACGAATACATTTTATTTATGAACTTTTTCACTTGTTTCAATCAATCATTTTGAGATATTATTTAATCAGATTCAGATTTACAAGCTCAGCTTGCACCAATCGAAAATTCCAGAAATAAAATTTAATAATATTTTAAAAATTATATATAAACTAATGACAAAGTTCCATCCTGTAAATTTAATTATTTCAGTTTAATCATCAACGACAATAATTATCAAAATCATTCTTGCGCAACATAATAAAAGAATAGAGAAAAAAAAAGAAAGAAAGAAATAAAGAACCGTTAAACTTAAAACAATAAACCCATAATTAATATAAAATAGTTAATGCTTGGACGAACGACAAAGCAAAACAAAAAAAGAAAGAAAGAAAAAGAAAAAAAAAAGCAAAAAGGAAATAAAAACTAACTGTGTATTGTATTATTTTTTTTTATACATATTTTTACCTTGAAGTCCTGCCTCTTGGCCTGCGGATTGACCATATGCCTGGTATAATAGCGGTCAGAAAGCGCGTTCATCGGCGTGAGTCGAGGATCGACAAATGCATAACGCGATGCTATTTCAGGCGCTTTGGTTTGTAACATACTCTCGTCGTACATTGCCGATGCAGGCAGTGTGCCCAATGGTTGACGTGTCATATAATCATCGTTATAAAGGTCCTGATTATCCTTGAACTCATAGTTCTCCTCCATTTGCTGTTGGGGATTCTGTGATGACTGTGCGAACGAGGTCACACCTATGTGTGTATACACAGTGTGTTCCGTGTTTTGGAACGAAGAATTAGAAAGTTAGGTAGCGTTCGAGTATTATTTCTTTTCTTTTTTTAGTCTTATATGTGTATACATTAAAAAGTATGTATGTATTAGCTATTTGGATGACTGATATTGTGCGATCGTTTGACATAACCTGTTGCCGCACATTCATATGTGTTTAGTGTCAATGCTCTCGATTTATCCTGGTCAAGTGACTTGTTTAAATGTAGGTGATGTACGATTTTATTCGAATTATGATTGATAGCTTTGGTATTTTTGATTTCGAACTTCTCAATCAAACATTGTATGATTGACGTTACGAAGTTATCAAGCTATTTTGAATAACGTTACAAATTTATGAAAAAATTTTTAAAAATTTCATACAATTTTGATAAACAAATATTATTTATATATTCATCCTTTCAGATTTGAATTTTTAATACTTTGAAAAATGTTCTGATAATCATTTTAGGATGGTTATTAGAATAGCCTAATTTCAGCTAATCCATGTGTTTATTTCAAAAAATTTTAAGTTACTTTTGCACCATTTAAAAAAAAACAAAAATCGTCAATGTAACATTGTAATGTACATTAGGGCTCAAAAAGTTAAAATCAATCACTTTTTGATTTTTGATTATAAATAATTTTTATATAAAAGTTTAAAAAAGACGGCTATAGGTTATAGATAGATAGATCAATATCAGTCATATCTAAAATAAAAAATTATTATTGTTTGTAAAAATAAAATCAATCAATTTATAATAAAAAGACTAAAAAGAAATATAAAGATTTATGGATCTATTAATTTTGGAAAGATGAAGAAAAAGGTCAAAGTTTACGCATGTTTTGATATATATGTCTGTGTATTCACATCTATTACCACTTATTTATTGTATTGATAGCTATATTTTCCAATAAACTTTGTCCGCATTCCGCTTGATCTTTCCAATCATTAATTACGTGCGTGTTGTAATAAATTAATCAACAAGAAAATTTCACATTTCATATGAAAAATAAAATGCGTTCTATAAAAGTTTAATACTTTTTAAGATATATGCATAATACTTCACCGTATTTTGATTTTATTGATATTATCAATCTGACCTTTGCCGACGATTTTTCCAATACTGCCAATGATGCTGGGCAGGAACAGTGCGATCAGTATGCTTTTGATGATCTGAACGCCGACGAATATTGGCAGCAGCAATTTTTTCAAACCAAACGCTAAAAAACCAAGTCCGAAGCCTGTTAAAAATGTATTCTTTCCCTGAAAAACCTCTGAAAAAGCAAAAGTACCAGCCAATTAAAGCATTATTTGTTAGTTCGTCAAAGCCCATGCTGTGTATGAAATGAATTTCTCTTTTTTTTTTTATGGTTTTATTTTGGGTATTATCTTGTTTTTTCTGCTTCGACGGAGGATCGTTTGTCGGTCACGATTTGAAGTTACTGCTCCATGAATTAAATGGTTTAATAGGATCCACTTTGTGAAATATGAGTTTACGATTTTGAAAATTGAGCTTTTGGTGCTCTTCATCAAGAGATTTTATACGAAATTACATCATTAATACAAATTTGAACACTTGAATAGACAGATGCTTGCAAGAAGATCAACAATCCTAATGTACATTGATATGTTTAAATGCATACCAACGCATATGAATGCGCACATATATACAAACATACATGCATGAAGACTTACTAACATACATACACGTTCACGAGTACTCAGACACTTACATGTACACACACGGGTACACATGTACACCAACACACATATTCACATGTTAGTGCACATATACATGTGCACTAACATGTAAACAAGTACATGTTAATTCATGTGTTAAAAAGTAGATCAGAAATCTTAATCAGTATTGAAACCGAATCATGGTTTATATTAAAACAATTTGTCCTTTTAATTTATTGATGAGATGTTAAGTATTAGTACGATTTAAAGCAATTTTTTAAATAACATTTTAATAAATTATTGCAATATCTTTATTTATTTTAAATTTGTTCAAAATTCATGTTTTTTTAAAAATTATTTGGTATTCTTAATTTATACACTTTCTTGTCCTCTTTATGTTGTCATTTATACTTTCTTATTTCCATTAGATGATATCACAAAGGGAAACATAAAAAAGACATTTAAAAAAAGTACAAAACAAAATAAATTTTAATCTTCAGATTTAAAGATGTGAATCTATTATTACGTCTTATTTACATTTTAAAATAGAATCATACCATAAAACTTGCATCCAATTTATATTATATTTTAGAAAGTTTCAATACAAATTATTATTATTATTATATGTTAAAATGCTACTTGAATACATAGCGATAAATATTTAGATTATTATTTACTTATAAATTTTTTAGTATTAAAATAATGTCTTAAGTAAATCCACATGATTTGTGATTTCGAAAATGCTTCTTTTTGGTGTGTTAAAAGTTACTAAAGTCAATGAACCTTGAATCAATATATCCTATTTTACATAAACATCGATTTTAAAAATATAAAATTTGGAAAGCGTGAAAAACCGCATGTAATAAAGCAAAATATGTACTGCAAAAGAAAGATTAAGTATTAATTATTTTGATGTTACTGAAAATTTATAAGTGAATATGAACTATAAAATTTCAAATTAAAAAAAATCTATAAAACTGTATTTTTTGTAATGATATTTATTATGTTGTGTCAACTTAATACATAAAAAAAACTTGTTAACGAAAATAATATCTTATATTTTCTTATTGCAAGAACCGTTATTCGGATAGCGTCCGGTAAATAAATATGTCAGAATATAACTCGAAAATCATTTCTACACAATCTCATATGTTTCATACGTACGAATAAAAATTAACATTCGAATTTCAGGTGAATTTTATTAAAATTAAATTTTTTAATAATTACATTATTTATAATATTAAGGTTTATAATTTTCAATTAAATTTTTTTCTCATGCTACTTAATGTTTGATTCGATATTAATAGACTGTCGACGTTTAATAATTAGAATTGCAAACGTAATTTCAAAAAATCCTCATGACACGTCTTCTTAATGAACAGCTTCGATTTAACGAAATTTTTCAATATACCTTTAATTATAAGACGCTTCAATCTTAATTAAAAGGTAATTAAAATAAAAATGAGATAAACTTACAGTAACGCAATTAAAATGAGCAGAAGCATGACAACGTAAGTTTGAAAATACTAATTAAGTAACCTGGTCATGTATACTTTGCTAGAAATTAAAGAAGAAAAAAGTGTGTTTCTTTCTTTTTTTTTCGTTATTTTATTACAAACTTAAATGCCCCTTAACTTGACTCTGAAACGTCAAGGATTTAGCTCTGGTGAAAGCTGGTTGTGTATACGCGTGGAATTCGCAAAAAAGCTGCTATGTGTACGTGTATTTATGTGTGCGTTGAATGCTTGAGTAGTAAAGTGAGTAGCAAGTGGTAGTAGTTAAATAATAATAGTTTTAGTAGTATAAGTGTTGTATAGCCTAGCAAAAGGTGGCAAACCTGTTCTTTTTTTTGCTTTGCTTCAAGCGCACTTGAACTTATTTCAGCTTAGTTAAAATATTTTTCTGCCATTTTTTTTTTCAATCGCTAAGCCCGTCAAATCCATAATCCCAAGTAGCGAAGATAAATAAGTAAAGCAATCAGTAAGTGTCAGAAATTCTTCTGCTTTTTTTTCAAATAAATCAATATTATTGAGTGAATAGAATTTTGCGACCAAAAGGCGAAGCAGTTATAGAATTTTAAAAAAGCTTAGTGAATGTGAGTCGTAAGCGATTTGTGTGATATGCGTCAATCAGCGAAGGCTAATGATCGATTACAGACACAAAAATTAACTTCAAGTTTTGAAATTGAATAATTAAGCAATTTTTTTGAGAAAGTAGAATATATTTTTTTCAAAAATTGAAATGATACTGAAATTATTGAATTCATTTGAAAATTTGAATATTTATGTTATACCATTATGATTACATAAATTCATCATAATATACCGAAATTTTTTAAACATAATCTTTAAAAACTTTATAAATATGATGTACAAAATATAAATATTGTCTTTTTCTTTCTAAAAAAAGAGAAATTGTTTATTATTTAATTAAAAAATAGTTTAATTAACAAAAATTACAGTGAAAGTTAGATTAAGAACAATTGAGATGTTTTAACACAAAGTCATGTGAAAAATTAACTCGATTCTCTGAATCAAATTAAAATAGAGCGAATTTTCACATGAATCTTTAGAATCTGAATTTTTTATTTTTTCACTTTTAACAATGAAAAATTTATTTTAAAAAGGCATATATTTTACTGAAAGTTTAAAATAAAAATAACTTAAAAAATTTAGTATTGCTCCATTTAATGAATATGATATATTCAATTTAAATTACAATTGATTAAAAAATTATTTGAATTGTCATTTAAATTATTCAAATGAAATTTATTGAAATGCTTCCATCTTAAGAAAATATAAACAAATTATTTAACAATTAATTTTGTGTCCATTCATCGATCATTATAAATTAAAAAAAAATTCCTTGAAACTTACCACCAAAAAATGTTCTCGATCCTCTGGGAGCGAACAAATCTCTTGACAATTTAATTTTAACCACATGATCACGAGCAAACCTTTGAATTTGATCAATCAGTGATGTATTATTGTTATTATTATTATTCACTTTATCTAAACTTTTAAGCTTATCATTAGTATCGTTTATTTTTTTAACAATTTGCACAGAATCAGTGACGTTTAACGTGTCGATCGTCGAGACCGTCCTTAGAAAACTTTCAATTCTTTTTTCTATACACTTCACTGTACTTGTATCATCATTGCACTTTAATGTCTTTAATGATGATTGACCTGCATTCTCTTCTTCGACACTCGTTGCAACTGTTGCCATAGGTGATTCCTATTTAAGAAAATAAAAATATGTAATGTTATTGTTTTTGTAACGTATTTTTGTGCTTATGATTCTTATTCACTGTTATTAAAAATAATTTTAATACTATTGGGATATCAATTTTTTTTCAATTACTGTTATAAACCTACTTTTTAATATGATCGATTAATGATGAATCAAATTTATCATCAGCTACTTTAATTAATCTAAAGTTATTATACTGTATTTACAATATGCTTATATATTACTAATCAAAAACTGTATTGCTGCAAGGATCATTAGAATATTAAAAAATAAAGAATCATTAGAAGTGATAAAACAAATAGTTGATTGGACGATGTATAAATATAAATTATTCATTATTTATGTTATATTATCATCAATTTTATTATTTGGATTATAAAATTGATGTCTCAGAGTTGAAGTTAATGTTTAAATATTATTTAAGGTCTTAGTTTTAATAATTAATTTTCTCAAAAGTTAAACTGGTTAATTAAAGTTTTTAAAAATTCATACGAATTTTAATAAAATTTTTTTAATTATTTTTTTCTTTGGTAAATGGATAAATATTTGTTTATTTTGTTAAAAAATGAGCTGTAACACATTATTACTTGTTAAATAAGACTTTCTTTTACACCAATTTGAACACTATGCTAATATTATAATCACGAAAAAAAAATAACGCTTGAGTCAATTCATTAGGTTAATTATAAATCTTTTATTGAATATCAATTATGCAATATATATTATTTAATAATTTATTACTTTTAATTATTGTTAAAAAGAAATTGGTTTACGCGTTTGAATTCGATAACAAATCAAACAAAATTTGTAAAATGTTTAATTATTTGTACTTATCATTTTAGCAAAATAAACAATAATTATCAAATGATTCAATCTACTTTATACTTTTATTTATCAAAAAAATTTTTGATCAACGTAAAATACTTACTAAAGTTTTCTTCTCAATCGTATGCTTTTCATCGCCATCGTTATCTTTTCCCGCCTCAAACCTTTCACGTTCAAGTTCAAACAAACTTTCATCATCCGTTTCGGTTAATTGACTAACGTCCATATCAAATTTCGTTGGCTTATCAGGTTCATTGTGTGGATGTAAATTAATGATATCGTCGTTAAGACCATTATCAAGACGATTACTACTAGCAAGATCAATGGATCTTTGCTCGAGACCAATAGCTGTTATCGAGTCCGCAGCAAGGCAGTATAATACTGCCGCCACGGCCAGATATAAACTCGTCGGCCGCGGCATCCTCCTCCACCCAGCTCCCCTGAGTCCTGCGTTTTCGTTGAATTTTTTCACCTTCTAAATTTTTTTTTTCACAAAAGAAATACAAAATTAATTTAATTAATTAATTTAATTGTTATAAATATACAATAATAATGATAGAAAAGTAATTTGTTTTAGCATTAAATATCGGAAAATTTTTTAACTATAAAATTTTAATTATTAAAATACAGTTATTTAAAAATAATTATTTTATAGTGTCAATTCACAACTCGTATATCTTTATAACGTATCACTAGCAGTATGATCAATGAATTATTAAAAAAAATAAATCGACTGTATCAAAAATTTTCCATAGGATTTTTATTGAGTTAAATAAATTAATGAAAATGTCTATTAATACTGTACTGCAACAATATCGAATGATTGATGTATCAAATCAAATGATAGCCTGACATCAATACAGAAGTAAAAATAATCCAGAAAGTAAATTGAGTTTCAGTCTTTAAAAATGATAAAAAAAAGTGTAAGTCATCCTTTTATTATTTGATACGTGATGAACTATATTCGAATAATTTATAACGAAGTGCATGATTATCAAGATTCAAAACACAAATATAATAATGTTAAAACAAACCAATTTAATCATGTACACTTTGAAATAAGAAAAAAAAGACTTGTGAACAATTGAAACCATAATCGTATAAAAAAGACTTCATCATAGCAATAGATTGGATTTTACAAAAAAAAAACACATTGCGTGGAACAATGTAGTAAAAGCATTCACTACAACATCTTAGATACTATTGTACATTTTCGATATAAAGGTGATAAATAAATACCAACAATTTGCAATAAAAAAATAAAATTTTTAATCAAGAGTGAAAATACTTGCGCTATAACATTTAAACCAAACGTAAATAAACTATCATTTAATAGTCGAATGCTTGATCCGAAAGCTCAAATATTAAAAATAATATTCAAAAATTTAAAAAATTTTTTTTTTATTTAAAAAATTAATTAACATTGAATTTGAATCAAAATAAATCAATTAGCAACACGAACAAATATTGTATCTCCAAATCTAATATTTAAGAAAACAGGCTTATTAATCTTCTGTTTCTGTTTTCAATAATTTAGATCTTTTTTTATGTTTCAATAAAAAATTTCATCATAACATATCTCTGGTGCTTATCAAGCAAAAATCTTAAGCATTTTTCGGCATCATACTTATTAGAAAAATTTGTGAAAAAGTAAGAAGATGTAAAATACCGACGTTGTAGCTTACCAAAATTTTAATTCTTAATTCAAAAGTTTTAAAAATATCTTAATATAAGATTCTTTCACTTAAACTAATAAGATGCATGACATAAAAATATTTAAAAAAAATTTTTGAGTAAAGATGAAAAATCCGGAAAATTACCACGCCGGTAACCATGTACAAATTATAAACCTTATTACATCAGCTTAAATCAAAGAGACATGCATTAGAAAGATATTATTTTTGAATTAAGAGACATTCTATTATGCTGTCAAGTGAGAAAAGTGTCTCCTTAAATCAAAAAGGTCGGCTGAATTCTAAATTTCATTTTTGACAGAGTGGTGTTCCCCTTTTTCCGGAACGCGGCATTCATCTTTACATACCATATTTATGTCATTACTAAAAGATTTTTTCAAATGTTCGTGTAAAACTTTAGGTAGTGTTAACTTAGGTAGAAATTTTAGTTAAGATCGATGTGAAATTTAATTTTAGCAATAATTTTAAAAAATATAAGTTAATTGCAAAACATAAATGCACGACTTTATAAATTTATTCATGGTCATATAAATAAAGTATTTTTTCTAATAAAACTAATAGCTGTAATTGTAAGTTTTGAAAAATTTAATTACGATATAAAATTTAAGCCAATTATAATTAAATATTTTAATATATACAATCAAATTATTAAAGGTAGGAATTATTGCTATTGAAAATTATTCATAACAAAAAGTAGGTTTAATATTAATTAAATTAAAAATGTACACTAATATCTATAAATTTTAATAATTTTTAAGTAAGTAAATAAAAAATAAAAATATATTAAAATTTTTAAATCTTGAAACAAATATTTAAATTTAAATTAAGTAATTTACAGTTAAACACGAAAAACATATGAAAAAATTCTTGTAGATAAAATATCTGTGAAGTATGAAAATTTACATTTAGAACATACCTTAACAGATCTATGAATACAAATAGGATCTCAAACTAACTGAACAATGCGGACTAAATCATTTTGGAATATCACGACCCTAGAAATTTTGCACACAATCAACATCAACCATTAGATCAAGTACTAATTCCCAAGAGATTTTTATTCAAGTAAAATAGTTCATTAGTAAAGTAAAATATATTTATTTATTTATTAGTACATAGTTTAAGCGCTAATAATATGTAGTTAATTTTTAATTAACAAGATAATTAATTAAAGTTATTAAAAACCTATTTTAATGAATAATTAAACAAATTAATTTTGAATTTCAATTCATTAAAGTAGGCAAAAAATAAAATTAGTACAAAAAAGTAATAAAATAAATTGTAATAATTTCTCAACACACTGACACAAAACATAAAATGTATTAAAATTAAATAATTAAGTCCTTACATGTTTATTAAGTATCAAATCTTCTTATGGTACAACACCAGTCTTATAAGATGTCACTTCGTTGCACTTTATCCAGTCAACGGCTCTTACTTGGCTTGAGTTGCATCGCTCACTAAAAGATTTTTCTATCGCTTCCGTTTTATCTCTCGGTCTGTAAAAAAAAACAAAAAGGAATAGATGTATATAACCGTCAAGGTTATGATTCTTTTTTATTCTTTCAACATTTTATAAAGTATAGACGGGTATGGGAAATAGGAGAAAGGAATGCAATTGTTCCGCAACGGGTGTTTAAAAGTAGGGAAGTGAGAATGTTACTTGTAAGTCGGTGTGTTTAAGATGAAAACTTTTCTCTTAACGTTTATGTTGTTAGATAATACAAGATGACTCTATTTTTTTTCCTTTTTGTTTATTTTTAGTTTTTAATGATGGCGTGCTAAGCGAGAGGAAGTTGGAAAAATTATTCTAAGAAGATGGTTTTAAGTGTTCCGGTTTATCTGTAAAAATTTTCTTTTTTTTTAATTCTTTATTGTCTACTTTGCGAGGTTGAAATTAAAAATTTTTTCTAATTAATATTGGATTTGCAGCTTTAACGGTATTTTCATTAGCTCTAATGTATGGGAATAATTTAATAATAAACTTAAAAAGATTTAATGTTAAAAAAATAATTATTTCCAGGTTGAATCTATAGATTCAATAGTTAGAGATGAAAAGAATTATTTCAAGAGTTATCTCATACTTTTTGTTTAAAAAAGTTATTTGTATTAGTTATTAATTCATTAATATTTTTAATATTTTTTTTTTGTATTTAAATTATAATTGCGATGCTAATTAGCGACGGAGGTCAGCAGAGTGTTTGTGAACTGCAGCACATGTAAAGTACAGTGGTGCTTGGTATCAATCGGTTGAGAGCGGGATTCGAACTTGGGACCTCGAGATTACGAGTCCATCGCTCTACCGATTGAGCCACCGACAACCTCTTTTCTTCAATATTAATATGACATATAAGAATACAAGAGGATGTATATATGTAGGTCAGTGGTTATTTAGAAGAAAATAATAATTAATTAAATTTTAATAATGAAATAATTTAAAGTGTTTAGATTGATGCTGAACTATAAATTCTATTAATTGATAATTTCAAAATAATTTTGAAATAATTTACGTCCATTATCAATCGTAATTTTTTTCAAGAAAAAAACCGCTTTTATGATTTAAACTTCATCAATCTTTTAAGTTTTTATAAATTTAAATAACTTTTCAAATGATTATAAGGTTACAATCATTTGAACACAATTTATCCATTAATTTTATGAATTTATATCTTGATTGAAATAAAATGAAAAAGAAGAAATAAGGTGTAGACTGCGATAAATGAACAAAAAAAAATTTCAATTATTATGAAATCAATTTATATTTGAACGTCTGTGTAAAAAGTATAACAGAAATTATAGTTTTGTATAACATAATCCCAATACATTTTAAATTCTTTCAACAAATAAAGTGCTATTAACAGAACAAGTAAACTTAGGCGCGCGAGCAGAAATTCTTTGAAAATATATATAATTTGACTTTCCTAAGCCAATTTATTTTCATAAACACGGAGTTTTTTTTTCTTTAGAAAGTAAAGTAAACTACAATGAATTTAACTATAATAAAGGCTCTCTACATTTTCCTAACAAGTTTGCCCAAGTTTCAGGGTATATAAATCATCGGCGTGATTAAAATAAAGGCTTTAAGTTTCAAATGTCATAATTATCAAAACGTCGTGCTAACGTTTAAAATGTCTTGCGTTTTTTCTTGAACTTTCAATTATAATGTTAACAATTGTTGGTCTAAATTCGCGTTTATAAATAAAAAACAAGAGAAGAGGAAGAAGATGAAAAAAAAAATGAAATATAAAGATAATGCCGATGGTTATAGGTGAATTCCAGCTAGAAAAGAAAATCTAGGAATTCAGTACAATATTTTACTGTTTGGAAACAGGATAATGCCTTAGGTTATGTACTATACAAACATTTATTTATAAGAAATACTAAGTGATTATTATAAATATTTCTTTTTCTTTAGTATGAACTACATTGTTTTTTTGAATCTATGATTTAACTAGGTTCTAATTGTTGATCAATGACTTTACAATGCTTGGTGATTATTTATTTCAGACTTTCATATAGAGTATAAAATGAATAAAGTAATGAAGTAATAGCTTATTTTTTCATGCATATATAATTCCTAGTAGAAAATTGACCAGTTTTTGGGCATGATTGCTAGTCAACGCATATTAAAATAACACTTATCTAGAAATTCTGTTAAAAGAATTTTCAGAATTTCTACATAAACACTATTTAAACATGCGTTAACTAGCAAATATGCCCAAAAATTGGTCAATTTTCTACAAGGGATATTTAGTAAAAAATGAACAATTTTTAAACTTTAATCGATGCTTGTCGTAACAAAAATCAGGTTTTAGAAACTTTAAAATCTAAAGATTGAATGTCAATGTAGTTATTCGATAATTTTATAAAATAATGCATAACCTCAATTTTAAAATAAAAAATAATTCATCTTAAATATTTATAAAAAAAATATTTTTTTTTATAAAGATTGAAATAAAAGCGTTATTAGCTGTGTTCAATAGGAAAAATGCCCTGTCATCTATGCTTACACCATGAAAATGTAACCGGTTATTAGTGCATCTTAATGTACCATGGTATCTATATATATATATACACACACGCACAATTAGATTTAGCTTATCTATTTGAAAATCAAAATATTAATTAATTAATGCAATAAGTATTAAAAACATTTAATAAAACCTTCTGTTTCTATATTTTTTTTTTAAAGAAAAGTAGAAACGGAAATTAAAACCTATGATCTTATATATTTTGTATTTTGAAGTTAAAATAATTAACAATTAAAAGTCAGTTAAATTAATCAAATCGTTAAACACTTAACGATGTATCCAATTCCTAAAAAAAGAAAAATCGTAAGAATCAAGAATCATTTAAAATTCTTCGTATTTATGTACCTTAAACTCTCTGAACCATTAATTCCACGTTATTACTAATTTATTTAACTCGAATAATCAGCGATTGAATGAAAATCAAAGAAGAAAATTAACAATTCTGTAATATCAAATTATATTTTCAATATTCATTGTACATTATAATCATTCATAAAAAAACTTATGATTATATCCAATTTTAGTTTATGTATGTGACAAATAATATTTACACATTTTTTAATTTAATCTTTTTTAATTATTTAAAAAATATTAGCGAATAAATAACTTTTCAGGAAACTGTTTATATGTTATTTGAGTGGATAACATATGTGTGTTTTACATACTTAAGAGTCAAAAGAGCTCGCGGTAAGTTAAAGAAAACCGCAAAGGTATTTGTTCGTTAAACATTTTGTATTTCCTAGAAAAATTAGAAATATATTAGATTATTTTTAAATCTAAAAAAGAGTCTTCATTGATAATTACTTTAAATTAATATTTTTTTTTTATTTCTTGATCATACTTTGATATTCTGATTGTGTTTATTTAACTAATACGATATGTTAACATATTAAAATAAAAGTTTAAATTTATCAGATAGTAAATGAATTCATGTTAAACAAAAATTTGTAAATAATATGTTAGTGAAAATTATTTAAAAATATCTAATAAAACTTTTTTTTTATATAGAAAGTAACTTAATATTCGAATAAAAACATGCTTTAAGATTTTTAGACTAATTAGTTCCGTGCTTACAAGTTCCATTCTGTTTAATCCAAACGTAATCGTAGTTTTTGTTTTACTTAAATATCTTTCTTTGATTGTAGGTGATTACTTTAAAACGTATTATTTGCAAAAAAAATTGATTCGTCCATTAAAAAAATTTGATCCAGATAACCTTTAATACTTAATTACATTTACATAACCTCAAAAACGTACAAATCACTTCTGGAAAAAAACTATAAAAAAGATATATAAATATTTGCATACTGCTTTCTTAAAATTAAAAAAAAAATAAGATAAGGATAATCAAGGAATCAATAACCTCTGTTGAACTTTATTCAAATCATTTGAAAGTTGGGATATTAAAAGAAGGCAAAATGTGTAACATTATAGGTGGGGATGTAGGACACAACATCGAAAGAATTTGGGAAACCTCGAAACCGGCTAAAAATGTATGGTCAAGTATAATATTGAATCCCAGTAACAGTAACAAATATATTTGTGGGCCATTGGCTACATATATATCCACATAAAAAAATCCCAAACTCTCACTTGGACAAAAAAAAATATATATATAAAAGGTTTCTCTCTTTAGCTTCTCATAATGAATTCTAATTTTCAGATTATTTGTGTCAACTGATGAGACATGTGTAACGTATGTTTAAGGTGTGCCTGCGTGTGTATATGCAGTGATCTTTTCCTGCCTACGTGACAAAGCCTGGAAGATATTTTGTTTGTGTTTTCTACTTTTTATACAAAGATTTTATGATTCATTATTAACCACTTTTATAGGGTTAATGAACAGATTTACTTTTATAATTTATTCAGTTAATATATAAGCTTAAATTTTATAATGGAAATGAAAATTTCATTTTGATAAAATTCAAAGCGGTGGAATTTTAAATTCTAATTACTATAAAAGGACAGTAATGATATTTAAATATCATGCGGATAAGAATGTTTAATTATGTATAAAAAATAGCTCATTTAGTTACTAATTCAAAATAAAAATAATTAAACTTCTAAATCTAAACGTCAATGTTGAACAAATCGTAATCAAGTGATATACATAGAATCCAATCAATATCTTTACATCCTTGTATCTTTTGACTTTACTTTTTCATCAAATCTATCTCCGATTTCTTAATCGATTTTTATATATTAAGAAGATTGCAAAAAAGAAAAAATAATGAAAATTCGTAATTTGTTCAGTGAATTTCAATTTGTAAATGAGGATATCATTAAAATATCTTTTTGTAGAATCTTAATCTGCTATAGTAAACAAATACAATCGACTCTAAACGTAATAAAAAGAAAAAAAAATTATATACTTGATAAACTTATGTAGAACAAGCGAATAAATTAACTTTTCAATGCAAATGATATCAAATGAACATACACACCGGCACCATAAAAAATCTTCGCAAAATGTAGGTCGAAAACGTGAAGGAAATACTAAAACGTCTTCCGCTGCACATCCTTATATTAAGCAATAACAAATAAAAAAGTTAGATGAAAAATGTAACAAGCTATATAACTAAAGAATATAGAAAGAAAAAATAAAAAAAAATAGATGAAAGAATCAACACACTAGACGACATCCGGTCGCGTGTTTACCGGCACCTGTATAACATGCGGAGGCAATGGCACTCACCTTATCACTAACCATTCCTCCTTTCTCCCTTCAGTAGAATCTTTTTTTCATTCACAACTTTGGTTTTTGAATAAAAAAATCAAACTATTTCTTCTTTTACAATAAAATTTATCACTGGTACACTAATATGATCAAGACTTATGTGTATATACATGTGTATATATACACCTAAACATATATACATATGCACAAATGTTGAAAAAGAAGAAAAATAAGATGTGTACAGAAGAGAAAGAGAAAGAAACACGAACAAGGTAATCGTCCCAGACGAACGGACGATAGAATACTGGCGCGTACTTCACAACTTCTATATGGCGGCAGCTCTCTGACCGATCTGGGTTACCCGGCCATCCGTCGCCTGCCTGCTTGCTTGCTTTAACGCTCAACTCCACAGGCTCCTTTTCGCTTTATTCTTAATACTTATACTACTATACGTTGCCCCCTCAAGCAATATATATCCTATAAAGACTTTTTAAACGTGTACATGTATATATAAAGGAACTGGCTGTTTATTAGTCATGACCGCCGAAAAAAGAAGAATTCGAGCTATTAAAAGGTAGGGTGCGTTGAAAGAAGAAATTGAGAAAATTGATAGAAAAAAAAGAAAAATAAATTATAGTCAAGATCGAGAGTAAAAGGTATATTAGGTATGTGATGAAGGTTAAGGAAAGGTTGTTGAGTTAATTTGTTGGGAGTAGGATGTTTGAGACATGGATTTCCGTGTTGGGCTTGTAACTGATGGAAAGTGATTAGACTGGTGAATGAATCGTATGGGTCTGTTATATTTTTTTATATTTAAGTTGATTGGAAAGGATATATTGTTAGAATAATTTTATTCAACAACTTAATTGTCTCTATTTATTTAAATTGATTTTTTTATAAAAAGTAGTATAGTCTTTTCTTTGAGTTTATATATAAATTACAAAAGATTGAAAGTGTTGAAAACACTAGATATTTTTTATATTAATAGGATCACTTTTCTTATGGGATCATTTTACATATGGGATCAATTTTTAATTTATTAAAAAATTTTAGTAAACATTTAAGTTTTATTGATATTAATAATGAGAATTATGAACCAGGATTACTAGTAATGTAATCAAATAGAAATTCTTTTTTATACAAATTATTATGATTATAATGATAATCCAAGGATATCTTGTTAGCATAAAAAAAATCATAAATTGTATTCACAGAGAAAAATTATTACGAAAAAATTATTATATTATTTAATTTTGTAAAAAAAATTATTATTTATACAATAAAAATTGCTGTACATATAGTAAAAATTCTATATACATCAAATAAATGTTTACTATGTAAATAGTAATTTTTATACAAAATTAAGTGTTATTCTTAGTTAAAATAAAAATATCATATCTCGAGATTATTATAACAAAATAGATGAATCTCAAAACTGTGTAATTGATTTGAATCAGCTCAAAATTTTTTAATTTTATTTAGAATCACTGTATTTTAACTATCATTTCGATGCTAATTAAAGATGAAAGTTTTTCAGTGTGTTTGTGAACAAAGCACATGTAATGTACAGCGGTGCTTTTATCATTCATCCGAGAGCGGGAATCGAACTCAGGCCCTCAGATTACGAGTCTATCATTTTACCGAATGAGCTACTGAAGACCTCATATAAACCTTATCTTAATCTTAATTACTCGACAAAATGACCCTTGAAAACTAGAAAAAAAACTTTCTTACAATTTCCAGTACTTCAGGTTTGGAAAATAAAAGAAAAATTTGACCTTTAGGGAAAGTCAAAATGAAAGTGATGAAAGTTAATTAAAATGACAAATGCATTTAACGCCTTAAGTAGAATAAGACAGATACGTCAAGACATTAATACGGCACCAGGTCAGCCATTGAATTTACAACTCAATACCGCTATGATGCTTTCAAACGAATTTGACATTGAAAAATATTATTTTTATTTTCATAATGCCAGTCTTTGGAAAATTTTAAAAGCAATAGAATTTAAAAGTTTATGAAAAAGTAAATAGAGCAGTACTCTAATAAAGAGTTATGGTAAGTAATTAAAAATAAATGGACTTTTGATTCTAGGTTTTGAGAATAGTTTTATCCTAAATTTTAACGAAATGATGTATGTGTTTTTAATTTTTTTTTAACATCAACTAATCTACTACTTCTGTTTTATATTATTCTTTCAATTTTTACAATATAATAATTACACGTAGTGTTATTACAGAAAATGAAGGTACTTTTTGATAATATCTGAAGAAGAGACTTCCATTCTATCTAATTCATCATTTTTCGTTTATCGAAAAATCAGTTTCAGAACTTATCATCTAAACTTATCTGATACTTTCATCGAACAATCGTAACACTGATATCTAAAAAATTTTTTACGGGGTCAGTAATATTTGTTATTAAAGATCGTTCGGCGATTGTACTTTTCTATTTGTGATTTAAAACAGTTATACCATACTGTGCTGTATTATTATAAACTTTAGTAATTTTTTATTATTATGATGTAATCAAGATTATCTTTTTTTTATTAAAAGTATTGGCTAAATTTTTGTAACTATTACTATGAAGTTATTTATCATTATCACGTAATTTAACAATTTGACGACACGATCTAAAAAGGATATGTGATTTTACTATCGTTGAAGATATCGGTAAGTAATATATATGAATTCGAATTTCATTAGAATATTATTTCTTGAAAATAATATTTAAAGATTTTCTAATCATTATTAAATTATGAAAATTAATTCTAATAAAATGTTGATAACTAAACATGTGTCTAAAAAATGTAATTGGAACCAATCATTGAAAGGATAATCAAATGTTTCCATTTTAGATTAAAATATTCGTTAGAATTTGTGGTTAGATTCAT
The DNA here is from genome assembly GCA_017163975.1 of Anastatus disparis. Taxonomy (NCBI): domain Eukaryota; kingdom Metazoa; phylum Arthropoda; class Insecta; order Hymenoptera; family Eupelmidae; genus Anastatus; species Anastatus disparis. Next base: position 1,823,832 of record JAFFSR010000265.1, on the reverse strand, counting down.
TGGAAATCAACGATTCGTTACCCCTTTTTTTCTCATCTGCTACACTTTTATCATTAATCGACCTTCGATCATTGAAAGGAGAGACGCTTTGTTCCGGATTTGTAAAATTGTTGGTGAAAGGAGTTATATACTCTCAATGGAAAGTCTTACGAATTTTTTTTTCTGTATAGATGTTCATCTATTGTCTAGTTAAGTCGATTAAAATTCCTCGAATTTTTATTTTCAAATTAAAGCGTTTATTCATAAAAAAAAGTTCATGGTTTATTACAACTAATTACAAAATCATAAAATTAACGATAGATCCGTGAAATAATTTTACAATTAGAACATATTTTAATGATTTTTGTTTAATTTCATCATCAATTATCCGTGAGAGAAAAAAAAGTTCAATATTCTATCTTTAATTGACCTTCCAATTACTTTTTCCTTAAAAAAATTAGTTGCAAAACAGTTATAAACCATAATCAGCATTTAACAAGCTCATTAACATTTAAACAAGAAAAAAAAGGAAAAAAAAATATATGTGAATTATCATTTGAACAAAATCAATGATAATTTATTTAAAAACCTGTAAAATACCGTAAAGAACAAATTAATTTTTATGCCTTCGTACCTGCAAAAGTTCATACCTTATGCAACGTTTTTTTCTTTTTTACGGTAAAAGTACAAGTACGTCGCGACCGTTATGAATTTACTCAAGTCCTCGAGATGTGTGTATATTTTTTTAATTTTATATGTTCTTTAATATTTATCAATTCTGTGTAATTTCAAAATTGTTTAACCTTATAAGAGAAGGTAAACTTTTATTTAGATCATCTTTTATCCTGATTACAGAATAAAAAAGTAAAAATAATCTTTTCATAAAGTAGACCACAACGCATTATATTCAAGGAGATTAAGTTGTGTTGTTAGAGAAAATATATATATAATATTTTATAATTCAAGTAATATTAAATCATGTTACTATTAATATATTATTTATAAAGTTTTGAATTCAAGATTTTTAGTTGAATAAGATATAAACTATTTGTAAGATATTTTGAGAAAAAAGTAAGAAAAAGAAATAAGATACTTGACTTATTTTTATCAAAGTCTTACTTAATAAACATGATCCCAATACATTAAAAAAAAAATTTTAACTTTATTAGAATAACAGCACTACTTTTCATTAACTTAAAAGAAGTTCAGATACCGTGGTTTATTCAAAAAGGAAATGGATTTTCTTGATATAACTATTTAAAATTTACTGTTTGTACTAAATTTCGATACAAAAATTTTTAAATGAATGACGATCACATAGTGATCATATAGCTTTAATCAAACGAATGATTATGTTTAATAATAAAAACGCTTAGTTTTTTTAATTAACAAAAAAATGAAATGACAAAAGAAAAAAATCTGTCGATTAATCATTAAAACAAAGTTACCTTAAATCATACAGTCAACGTCAATTTAACACTTGGTCGTAAAAGATAAAAGAATGTATATTATACTTAAAATACAATGAAGAAAAAAAAAGCTAAAAATTCATGGGTAAACAGAGTGAGAGTAGGGTCTAGCGAGCGTGAAAACGAGATGTATAGCGTACATACCCGTATTATTGTTTTGAATAGATTTTATGCACACTTTCCTAACGACAAAAGCTCGTAATATAAAAATTTAACACAGCATATCGCTTTGCTTTTGTGTTACATCAAACTGCCGCTGATATACGTACTCTAGTTTCGGCTTATGAAGCCTCTCAATAAGCTGTTTATATTTCCGCGTTGAGAGAAATCTTGTCGGCTACGTAGAACTATATATGTATATTTATACATTGTTCGTATAAAATACGTGTTTGGATATAGAGGATTCTATTTGGATGATAGTTTTGGAAAGATTTTTAGCTTAACATGTTATTAGGAAAATAAATGTATGTAATTTAAATTTTAGGATAAAAATTGTTGTTATGATCAATTTTAATATTAAAATAAATACGAATAAATAACAATTTAATGGTTTAATTATAACATTTGTTATTAAATTCAAATTATAAATATCGATCTCTTCATTAATTATGGTTACATTTAATATTTATAGTGATTTTGAGTCTAATTATGATAAAAAAATTGTCTTAAAGATTCGAACATTTTATTAAAAATTGCTCCTTTTTTCATTTCTTTATAATTCTCAATTTAATTTTGTTTATTAATTTATTTTTATATCATAAAATTAAATAATGAAAAATATGATAGGCTACATTATTTTATTCGTAAATAAGTTTTAAAAATTAACGAAAAACATTTACTTGCATCTAAGCACACTGTGTATAAAAATGCAGAAAACCAGGTATACATATAGAACATTTCACGTCAACTCGCACAATAATGAATAAAAATCGCTAAAATACTGGGAATGTATCCTATATGGTACTCGAAATATTAAAAAAATAATTGTAGAAATTATAGTCATAGGGATAAAAAGTTATGGAAAATTTTATTTTTTAACTATTTTTGACAAAAATTAGTTTTTAAATAATTTTTTATTCAACTATCAATTTTGAATAAAAAAATCATACAATATTTTTTATTGGTAATTATAATATGTAGATTTTTCAGCTTATATAAATGGTGGAAAAATACAATTTACTAAATATATAAAATTGCCAAAAGTTTTTCTAATTTTGCAGATTTTTTATTTTTCTTTTCAAAAAGTATTGATTTTCAGAAAAAAATTACAAGAATATTTGGTATTGAAAATTCTGTATAGAATATATTTAAATTTTCGTAGATTTAAATTCAAATAAAAATCTTATGATACAGCCAAAAATAACTATTGTTTTTTTTTTTTAAATAATTAATTTCCGACTTTTTGTTTCATTTAGATTATGGACCACTTCTTTATAATCAAAAAACAAAGTCAATCAAGTGTCAAAAAAATGTATTAAAAAATTTTAATATATTTTTAACTTACTAACTCTTGATATTTTTGACCAAGACCACTAAATTTGTTTTGAATGTTTTGGGTGCCAAATGGAACGCATTCCCAGACCTAGAGCAATTTTTATTTTTTGACCATGCGAGTTAACGTGAAATGTTCCATGTACATATTTGAATTTAAATTTAATGTAGTATGCGTATTTACGTATATATGCATGATAATCACCGTAACGCTATTATTATTGTACACGAATGAGAGTATGACTACCTATGAGTGTAATTTTATGGTTTTTTTTATATGCGAATAACGTATTATGGTACATTTAGAATAGTTTAGAGATAAGTGTTTCATTCATGATTTAAAGATTTATTACAGAAAATTCAAATCCAATAAAAGATTACAAAAGATTCTTTGATACTGTTGTTACTGTTTTATTTTATTTTTTTATTAAAAAGATTAATGTTTTCAAAATATTTTAATTATCGCAGTATGAATGTGTATGAACATATTTTTTATCATCTTTCTACGAGCTCTGCAATTTGTGAGTCTGCATACGTAAATACGTAATTACACCTGTAAGATTATTTGGATATCAATTTCAACAATAATTATATGCGCGTAAAGTTTGTGTAACTATTTAAATGCTTAACTGTATAAAGTTATTATGAATATAATCATATAAGGGATTACGTCTGTGCATGCAGATGCATATTATAATTCGTGAAATTAACGTGCATAAATAGTACAGTGTGTATCAAGTGCTTTTTGTATGCGACTATTATATCTTGTAACGTATGTAAATGTAAATGCGTATACCCGAAGATTAGTGTAAAAGTGCGTGTATATAGTATATTAGATATAATTAATGTGTACAATGAATTTTTATAAAATTACACGATACTCATTAATTCAATTAAAGACGATACGATGTTTTTCAAACTTGTAAATCGCACCAATTATCTCACACAGTTCCACTATTTCACTTTGCAAACATCAAATGAAAATTCTTAAAAGATTTATGAACAATTAATCTTCTCACATTTTACGTTTTATTAAAAAAAAAACTAATGATTCTTATTATTATAATCGATGAACATGATATTATTGTTCATTATTACAACAATGTTTCTTCATTACAGCATAAAACAAGACTGATTCTAGTATCATTACAAACGTTCGACCGTTCAACCGTTTTGAACTTCACTATACTCGCGTCATTTCACTGACATTTCCTTTTCAATGTACATAAATCTACGACTGTTAAAGTCGCATTCTATTTGCAAGGTAACACAACTGGATGGGAAAAGAAGAAAAAATAAATCAGTAATACGTTCTTATAAGGGAGCTTTTACTATAGAATTCCGTTATGTTAATGCGTCTTTTTTTTACGAAACGCGAATACGCATGCGTAACGGTTGAATCGTGGCAAGGTGCATTACGCCGTATCATCAATAAGTAATATGTGAAATTTAGACGAAGATTTTTCACCTTCTTTTATCCTTCCTCCTCGGATTTCCTCTCGTAAAATATCTTTTTGATTAACGTCATTAACACAATTTAGAAAATTATCTACACGCGCGCGTGTACGTGTGGGATATTTGTATTTCTAAATGTGTCTAAATATAAATCTATGCTTGTATAAATGTGTGTATGAATGTAAGTGAATAGTACAAAAAGGAAAAGAAAAAAAAGGAAAAAAAACGAACATATGAGATGGGACGCGTACGTGTTCGGCAATATTCGAACCGACCAGTCATAAAACTATAACGGTCCACTTTGCCAAACCTAAATTCGTAAAGAAGTATACTTTTTCTTTTTTTTCCCGTATACTGATGAAAGCGTGTCACATTATTCGTAAAAAAAACGACTCATATACATCTATGAAATTGCTAGATGTATATGAGTAGATGTGAAAAAATTGGTAAAAGTCAACAATCCAAATTTTAAAATCACTGTATTTAAATAAATAATAACTATTTATGTGATCTTAAAATTTCACATTTCTTTTTTTTTCCTGTATATATCTTTTTTTTAAATTAACGTTGCTGTACTTATGCTATCATTTCGATATAATTAGCGACAGAGGTTCGCAGTGTATTTATGAATAAAATACATATAATGTACAGTGGTGCTTGTATCATTCGGCTGAGAGCGAGATTTGAACTCGAGTCCTCGGGTTGCGAATCTATCGCTCTATCGAGTGAGCCACTGAAGACCTCTTAAATATATAATATCTTAATTATCAATAACGATTAGTTGATAACTTGATCTTAACTATTCAAGCTAATTGTAGAATAGAAAAGGTCAAGAATCCTTATTTAAATTTCAACTTGTTATATTTTACTCTCAGTGAATTTCATATTTTTAATAATAAGAATTTTAAAAAATCCAGAATGAATCTATAAAAAAAGTAGACTGTACTATATAAAAATTACAGTGTAGTTAAGCATGAAACGCATAATATCCTATTATATTATAATATTACGACTGCTGAATTATTCTAAGAATTGCAATTGTTTTTAAATGTAAATAATCACAGGCATATCATGAATATTAACTTTAACGGCATGACGTTATAGATATAATTCTCAAAATTTTTAATTTTTCAAAATTATTTTCAAGAATAATAATTATTTTTTTCTTGAAAAAAAAACAGAAGTTCAATTATTTTTTCTAAACAAAAATTAATTAATTCTTTCGGTCTCAATATACGTTAAAATATATATTGTTTTTCGGTTTTTAACCATTTTTGTTCTCAAAATGAGATTCTAAGTTATTATTAAAATGATTTAAAAATTGAAAAAAACTCGAAAATAGAAAAAAAATATTTTATTGTGAAAATCGATTAAAAAATGTACGTGAATCATTTTAAAACTGTTATAAAAATATTTTTAAAAAATTCAATTCGGAAAGGGTTAATTATTTTAGTAACAAAAAAAATTACAAAGTTTCATCGATTAAACAGAAATGGAGTCAGTGACACCTGATGGTAGTTGAATTACAGTAATTAATAAAACGAAATATTAATTACATACAACGAGGAAATGAAACGAACAACACGTCATTAAGTATTTTTTAAGAATGGACCGTAGTAGTTAATTAGTACGCGGGATATTTATTATAGGTTTAAGGATTTATAAGATTTCATATTTTATTATATTTTCATGTTTTTTTGTCAATTCTAAAATCACAATTAAAACGGTAATATTACTAATTAATTTTTAAAGTATAAAGTTTTAATGTAAATCAATTTCAAATTAGGTACAAGCAGTTAAGTCAATTTGGTGATGTATTTCATTTTACTTAAATCAATTTTTTTTTATTCATAACAATTACAAATAGATAAGTAAGAATAATTCTTCTTATTGTAACTTTGAATTACTTCATTGTTTTCAAAAATTGGTATTTAGAAGTAAAGACATTGACCGGAACATTCAAAGCTGTAAATCGTTAAGATCTTGCAAAAAGGAACAAAATTATATGCTGAATAATTTAAAAAAAGATGTTAATAATTTATTAATACATTTATTGTAAGTTCAATCATATTTTATTATTTCAAGAGAAATATCTATAATTTACTATAATTTACGCTTGTTAACGTTCCAATCATACTTAATTTTTAATCTATTTTTTAAATAAAAAAAATCTTTAATTTCATTTTTGACCTACAAAAAATTATCACACTACTATCAAATTATATAATTTTTCCTATGAGAGTCAATGTTAAATTTTTAGATTTTCAATGTTCATTTTGATTAGATTTTCGATGTTTATTTCGATTAGATATTTTCCATTTTAGTTTGAATAATGACCCTCGATTTTTTAAAAATTAACCAAAAACTTAAAACGCTCAAATTTCTTAGTATTTTTTACCAAAATTTCGATAATTTTATAAAAATTAGTTTCGAGAACCCGAAGTTAAAAAAATAATAATAACTACTGCATAATTCCAATAAATATTTCAAACCTCTCTGGCCACATTCCACATAATAAGATCCTTAAAATTATTTACCTGTAAAAAGAAAGATATAAAAAAATAATCTCGATACTTAAAAAATCCACGATTTTTAAATCCGAACAGGAAGTTTCCGAACATACTTGAATGACGTAGGTGTCACACGGATGTATAAAAAAAACGACGATACAAACAAACTTGGCGCTCTTCCAAATCTGTAAGTGGGTCAATTTCTTATACATGTGTATATAAGGGGCCAATGTACCTACTTATATATATATTCGCTCCAAAGTATAAGCGTGTGTCTTACTTCTTTTATACAAAACGTTTTCCGTCGTATACGACCTTGACCGCAAGAAATTTATCCTACTGAAATGAAAAGAAGAAGAAGTTAAAAATAAAGAAGAAGAAACGAAATCCTTTCAGGACCAACGGTACTATAGCTAATCGGTGCAATTCACTTGGTTTCGTTTGTTATTTCGATGGATTTTCTCGCTCGTAATTTTCAGTAGAAAAGAAAGAGAGACATTTTGTTTTACATTGTAATGGAGTTTTTATGCTTTTTTCATTGTTTAACAAAGTAATTTTGTAAGTTTTATGGTGAGCTAAATTAAAACGTAAGGATGATGGAGAGCATATAAATGGAATAAAGTTAATGAAAAACTAAGTGTAAATGTAAAAATTTATCTTTGAAATTGATTAAATTATTCAATAAATTTTATGTTCGTGTAAAAAGTATTAACTTATAGGAGAAATGAAAAATTTTGAATTAAGTTACTCGAATCTATGTAAAAGACTAAATTTTTTGCATGTATAGTAATTGTTGGAAATGTAGTTAAAGTTTCAGATGAACAAATGATTTTAAAAAGTATTTACAACTTTCTTCCTATCCATTTAGATTTTCTTAATTGAAAAATCATTTGTTTTATTTTCATGATATTTTATAAATTATAAGTAAACATTTTATAAAATGAATTACAAGAATTAATTAATATATGAATTTCGTTTATCATTTGATAGAAACTTTCATGCGTGAAATATATACAAAATAATTAAAATATTAAAAATTAATAAAACTTTAACCAGAAAACATGGTAGGATAAAATTACGTTCTTTACATTTTATTATGTGGTCACCGAAATCACAGTTTTCTCTTTTTCATATGACATTCTCTATGTTTTCGAGAAAATAATGTGTTAAGAATGAATTTTGTTAAATCATGCAGAATCAGTTTTGAAGTAACGGGATATTTTCAATATGAAATTTTTTTCTCAGTAAAAATTATACCTTGTATTTTATAACGTATATTTCTATTAACATTTTTAAGTTTGACGTTATTATTTTTTAATTCTCAAATGTTTGATTATATATTTTATGTGAGCAATAAAAATAATGAATTTGGAGTATCTAAATTAAATTTAAAAAGTACTTCTTGCGTCATCTTACATAGATTTTTATACATATCATTTATTGAGGCTCGCATGATGTCATTCTATAAATTTTTCAAAAGAAAGGCTTAACATACAATGATAAAAATGAGAATTTAAGTCCAGTTGACGTGAACACAAGTGTTTATAGGTTTACTTTTTTAAAGGAAATTTACACCAATTAGATGTCATTTGGATGACCAAAAGAATCTATAATGAGCTAAAAGAGTTTTTCGTATTTTGTTTAAAGACTAAAGAATATCTGATACGGTTTAGCTTACTTAATAATTCATTTCACGTACATTTTTGCATTTTAAGAATACTAAAATCTTAAATGACTGCTGATTATTTTCTAAATAGCGTTATAGTAGACATTAATTAATGATTTTGAAATACTTTTTTCTGGTTTTTTCTTAGAATTGTAACCGAAGTTCTATAGTGAAATAAAGTTTAGAAAAAGAATTTTAATGGAAGATTAGACTTTTACAAATTCTTTATATATTTCATTTATTCATATTTAAATCAATGTTATTTTGATTGTTAAGAAATACTACTATGGAATTAGAATATTTATATTGATCAATATTCCCACTTTTCAAAAACAGAAAAAAGTATTTGCAATTTATTTAAAAAAAAAAGTTGCTACGATGACTGCTGTGCAATTTTAACATATTGGATCGCAATTATCAACTATCGCGTATTTTCACAAATACTTCGCTTGAAGGCTGCAATTTTTTCAATTTTGACTATTTTATAATAGATCAAGGAATTAGAATCTTATAAATGGAATTTGATAAATAAATTCTGCATATCTTTTCATATTTCTAAATTTCAAAAATTTATCCGCAAATCGACTTTATTCTGCTGAAAGATAAAGATTTATATGTTCACAGATAAATAATTTAAAATAAACACAATTTGAACACTGAAAAACTTAGAATTCGTTCTGATACGTATGGAGAAAATAAATATGTATACTTGGAAAAGTTCGTGAGCACAATTTCATATAATAGTATTCCAATGAAATACTTTCCTTTTATCGATGCGCAATAATCCAAATCCAGTTTTATAAGGAGGAATGTGAACGTGTTACTTTCATCTAATAAATGAATCTCACAAATAAATTCTACAGACAATCAAGAATAAAAAAAAGTCACTGAACAATAAATGAAATAGTAAAAAAATCAGAGCTATAAGCGAAAATGATGGTGCATTCTTTAAAACTTAAAAAAATTTTTTTGAATTAAATTTATTTGAGGTTTTTATAAAATTTTAGAGTTTGTTACAATATTAAGATAGTTACATCCTGCTTGACCTCCTAGCTTTTCTTTAATCAATCATTTTTAATTCAGTAAAAAATTATCACTGACGCAACGTTATTTTTGTAATTACAACTATATTTGTCTGTGATTAATAGAGATGACGAAATAAAAGGTATTAAATAGCTAAAACTTGTAATTACTTTGCAAAAACATATTACTAAAACAAATATTGTTGATTAATAACTTCTTAAAGAATTAGATAAGGAATCACCTTCTGCAATTCATACCCAATTTCAGTTACATGTGGAAATTAATGAATCTAAGTACTCATGACAAAATTGATAAAGCTATATAGGGATCTTACATCATTAGTATCAATCGATAAAAAATACCGATCAATTCTTACCATTTACAATGTCAAAATATTACGTGATAAATGATGTGATTTAAAAATATGCTTTAACAAGTGTTATTTGGCCTATATCATTGACCTTTTTGATTTGGTGACTAGCCCTTCAAATTGGAAATTTAGTAAACGTAAATCATTACATGATTTTAAAACCACCATTAACAAAATTATATTTATCAAAACTTTTGATATAATGATTCTTTACTTTTTTTAAATGATTACAACATTTATTAACATATATATACATCATTTACATTAATATTTAGGGAATGTAAATTATCGCCATTACAGTTTCCCAAATTTTTTATTCTTAATCCAAAAGTTTTAATGGTATCTCTTATATTACAACCTTACATTTTAACTGAATAAAGATTCAAAATTCGGGAAATTGCAATGTCGGGAATTATGTATGAATCATATACCCTATAACATCTTTTTAAAAATAAGTTAAAAAAAAAACATGTAACATCTAAAAATTTACGTATGTTTGTTTTTCTTTTCGTTTACAACGTAGTAATATATTTACGATATATATTTACATCGTTATCGATCTTTCACAGTTTGGAATTGAAATTCAATTATTTTTTATTACCTTAATATTGCATTCAAAAATTTTCACAACAACTAAATCTGGTTGTTCCACAGTTTAAGTTGTGATAAAAAAATAAACTTTCTTTCATACAGAACTAGTTCGCTATTTATAATTAAATTAAAAATTTATTTATTACTTGATTTCTCTTCATAGTATAGAGAGATTCTGGTAATTTTATACCATTTGAATATGTAAATATTATAAATTTGAAGCTTATGAACTTCAGCTCATATTTAAAGTTAGAAAAATATATAACAAAGTAGATGATTAAGTCAATTCCAATGAATACCTTTGTCTTTTTTATTTATCACCAAATATTAAATTATAAATAGCGACCATTTGGAAGTATTTATTAACCTACTTAATTATTAATCACTGCATATATATATATAGTTTTTAAATATATCATATTTCGAGTAGATATTTATAAAAATATAAATTAATAATCTAAATTTGGAATTTGATTTTTTAAAAAGACATAAAACGAAATGTCTTTTTAACTTTTTAAATACAATAGAAAGAACTATTTAATCTTGTTTAATTAAAGGAATGTGAATTACCAACATTACAATTTTTCAAATTTTTTTATTCTAAATTCAAAATTTTTTAAAATATCTTTATATTATAGTCTTCTATTTTAAATTACAAAAAAGGCATAATATAGAAATATTTCCGAAAACTTAATAGAAATTAAAAGTTTGAGAAACTGCAATATCGATAACTACACGGAGCGAACAAATCGGGAATACTTCCTTGCGCCCTCTACTGCTACACATCCGTACGCAAGTTTTTGGAAATAGGCCTTGCGTACAAGCAACGATTCCATAAGGCATCGGGAAAAAGTCCGAACGCTCTATAAGCGTTCGGACTTTTTCCCGATGGGTTATGGAATCGTTGCTTATACACAAGGTCTATTTCCAAAAACATGTGTACGGAACTATTGCAGTAGAGGGCGCAAGGAAGTATTCCCGATTTGTTCGCTCCGTGTATTTATGAATCATATATCCTGTTACATCATCTTAAACATAAGATAAGGTTTCATGCATTAGAATCATAAATTTGATAAGTTTTCAACTTAACTATTTAAAAAATTGCAAACGGTCATCCCTACCTATATACCGTAGACCGATACGACTTTTTTATCTCTAAAAAATCTTCAAACAATTAGTATATATTGAGGTAATCAGCATGTATAATTTAATTGTATTTTCTTTTTTGAGCAATCACAATGTATTCTAAACAACTTCGAATCACAAGTTTTATTGCAACAGTATTGTTGCTTTCATGTTTGGCGGACCAAGGTAATCTTTTGGTATTATTAATTTAATTTAATTTTTAAGTTAATTAAATTAATTATTTAATTTAATTTAAAGTTATTTTTATTAAATGATTCAATCAAAATAATAAAAGTAATTAATCAAAGACAAGTATAATATCTGTTTAATAAAATTTAAATATTTTTGCGTCCATTTTTAAAAATTTTTTACAGAATTCTAAAATTATTACAATTAAATTTATTTTTTTTTAATTTTTATTTAACTTTGCTGTATAAATAATTATGATGTTAATTAGCGACAGAGGTTTTCAATGTATTTATGAACAAAGCATATGTATTGTATACAGTGATGCTTATATTAATGGGTTGCTACGAGCGGGATTTAAATTCGAATCCTCGAGATTATGAATCCATAACATAAATATATTATTCACATATAATTGAACCTTTGCGTTAACGTTTATAAAAAAATAATTAATATGTTCAAAATCTCAAACTTTTCTACTTTACTTTTTATGTGTTTATACATTAATCCATCTATAAAATTTATGTAGCTATTTAATTTCTGTTTCAGCATTTTCATTGAAATGTTATACTTGTGAGTCTGAAGTCGGAGGAGAATGTGATAGAAATCCAGAACAAGAAAAATATATCCAAGAATGTAAATTTGACTTCAACTCGAGTTTAAAAAGGGTTCCCACTTTGACTACACTTTTAAATAAATATAAAATGAAATCAACTCTCGATGGTAAGATTTTAAATAGACATAATAGTATTGATATCATATCTTTTATTGGATTGATAATTAACAGTGATGGTCTATTAATTATTATCAATACAATAATATTAATTATTGTTATTTCTAGATTTTCCAATTGACCCTTCTACATTTTTTGATTGTATGAAAATAACTTTAGGTGAGTTTAATAGTTTGTAATCAAATTTGTACTATTTTACAATTTTTTTTATCAATTGAGCTCTTTTAAATATAAGATTATGATTTGTCATTTTTTAGTGTTATAATATTATTTTCGAAATTTTTTGATACTTTCAAATATTATAACGTAACATTATATTTTTTCTATAATATAATACTTCTAAGATATTTTTTTAAATTTTTCTCTTTTAAATTCTTAGTATGAACAATTCTTAAAATAATTAATGATTCTCTACACAAGTATATAAGTAGCTAATATACTCTAACCATCAAGCAAATTATAAACACAAAAGATATAATAAAACATAATTTAAATTACGTCTATTATAATTAAATATTTTTGAAAGACGTGCCTATTTTTTCTAAAATCCAGCCTACAAATTTTAATCTTACTTTATGTTTTTGCTCCTTGAAATAATTATGAAAAACTTTTATAAAAAAATTTATGTAAATAATAAATATCTTGATTTCATATTTTAGATACGTTTGGTACTAAATCCGTATCCAGAACATGTGCACCTAAGATGATTACATGCGAAGCTTTCGATCAAGTTTTCAAGGAAAACTTCCCATTTATTCAGATGGAACAGTGCAGTCGATGTGATAACGATCTTTGTAACTCATCATAATAAATTGATTTAATCATTTGGATTATGAATCTTTATCGCTTTTCTAATAACGATTCTTGTAAATATATAAGATAAAATTTAACGATTTCGAATGTTCTATAAAAAAATATTAATAAATAATAAAAAGAAAAATAATAAAAATTTTGTTGCAATTTTAGAATTTCCTTACCGTTCCTTCATTTGTATTATCAATTATTACCTAATTTACTCCTCCTATTTCCTTACCGTTCCTTCATTTGTATTAAAAATTATTACCTAATTTACTAATGAACATATTATAAAAACAAACTTAATGATATGATTGAAATTTTGATTTTTTACTTATGAAATTTTTTTCAAAAATATTATTTAAAGGGATGTAAAATACGCACATTACAGTTTTCCAAATTTTTTATTACTAATTCAAATTTTCCGAAATATAATTTTTTTTTTTATTTTTTAAAAAAAAAAGATTAATATATAAAGGATATTGTCCTCTATATGATTAACCTTTTTTCATGGTGAAGTCGAGGGAGTCCCCATCCCCGCCCGGTACCTGTTTAACACATTACATCAGGCTAGACTGTCAGACCCACCATACCGAAAACTTTGACTACCGATGGATGGTCCAGCCACTTTTGTGACCAACAATCAACCGATACCCAATGAGGTCGGATTTTTAAGAGTCGCGATATAAATGGCACGTACACAAATCTTCTTTCGAAAAAAAAGTTAGAGGTACCTGGCCAGGATTCGAACCCATGCCCTCCGCGTTGAATGCAAGAGCTCTATCCATTACGCCACCGTGCTCTCATAAATATCTCTATATTACTGCCTTCTATTTTAATTAATAAGAAGCATAATATAGAGATATTTCGGAAAATTTTTGAATAAATATTAAAAATTCGAGAAACTGCAATGTCGGTAACTATGTATTAAACATATATATTTTATTACATCACCTTAATTTATATATATATAATATATATATCGGATTCAGTTGCATAAAATAATATCAGATCATTAGTGTATACATTTTCCTCAGCCATAATAAATACAATGAAATATTCTGCATAAAAATAATAATAATAAAACTCTAAATCAAAAGTTTTAAAAACTTTTCAACTCTTTAACGCCCAGGAGGACGAACTATTTTCATACTATCAAAAACGAATAATAATTAGAACATATTAACAATAATGAACAATGAAATCAATCAAACTTATTGTATCACGTTAAATAAAGTAACCAATCAGGTGTAAAGCATACAACTATTTTTTTTATGACCGCAAAATATAGGAAGATTAAAATATAAAAAGAATTTTTTTTGAAAGGCGGAGAGAGTCTGGGTGTCAAAGGGTTAAATCAATTTTTATATTCTTATAAATCTATTTATACGCAATATAAACAGCATTGTAGTTTTGTAAGATTGTTCTTTTTTTCTATCAGCAGTAAAGTTAGTCATAAAATATTTTTTTGTTGTACGGTAACCCTCTCTTGATAGTTTTGTATCTGTTGTATATTTGATCACACATAGATATAAGTTGTATTTTTAATATGCAAGAATCAGATATAATAATGTTCAGTATTAATTATTAATTTCAAGTAGATACAGACCTAGTTTGATTAGACATTTAAAAGCATTTTTATACAGTAAAATTGTCAGCAATAGTTGAAAATGTAAAAGATATATTTGTGCATTATTAAAGTATGTACATTCCAGCAAACTGTAAACACTAGTGAATACTAAAAAAATATAAAGATTTAATTTAAAGCGAAAGTTTTTTTCAGTAGATAAAGTAGAATATCTTCACATTATTGTATTTTGCTTTTATTGTTTTCAATATAAACAATGGCCAACGGCCATCTCATGTTGAACAGACCGGCTCAGGTTCGATCATCAAAGCAAAATATTTGTTTTACATCTTATTTGCGTTTTATTTTCGTTTTCATTAGTCTATAGAAAACTGAATAATTAATTTTTTATGCCACTACAAAATTCATAAAATTGGCTATCCTTAGATTATTATTTCTAGTTAGCTTTCATTGTACTGTATTTTCTTATTACCTCAAGATTTTTCCACTTTTTCGAAAATATACTTGGGTTTAGAACATCCTAACAGCATCATGAACAATTGATAGGGTAGCAATTTTTTTAAATCACTAGTGAAATTCATCATGTAAAGTGTTACGGCCGTATTGTGGTTTCATTTTTAATCATTCTGTACCTGTTTAACATTTTTTTTTTTCGTCGGAATGCAAAAAGGGTATGTTTTTCGTCGGGAGCGTCGATATATAGTTTTCCTTTTTTTTCGTATTATCATTCACGGAAACATACACCTATTGATACATCATTCCATTGACCTATTGATTCATCAAATTCACTACTTATCATTCCATTAATTCATCGATCCATCGATCTATTAAACAAACTACTCACCTATTCATTAACCCACCGATCCATTAAACCAACTACCCATCATTCCATCAACTCGTCAATACATCATCCCAACAACTCATCGTCCCATCGTCCTATCAAGCCATTGACCCATTAAACAAACTATCTATCATTGCGTTTATCCATCGATCCATTGATTCATTAAACCAACTACCCATCATTCCATTAATCTATAGACCCATCAATCTTTAAAACCAACAAGCTATCATTTCATTATCCCATCGACTAAACTTTCTTTTATTTTTGTTGAATAAATGAGCTATTTAAATAAAATTATTAAATTAATATGTGAAATATATAAAAATATTTATTAATATATTTAATCATATGCAGATTTGTACATTAGTTTCAATTTTTTGTGCAGACCATCCGACATCGTTTCCATCCTGTATCCACACATAAATACACTAAAAACGAACCTTTATCCTTCGATTCAGATCGTGATTCAATTATAAATATAATTGTGTCATATGATGTGGCTTGGAGTAAACGTGGAATTAGTCGTACTTACGATAGTTTGGCTATGCATCGATAATTGGATTTTTCAGTTATAAAGTCTTGGATTATAACAACGAGGAATCGTAAATGCACTAAATGTGATAAAGGACACCTACAATTGATCACAACTGTGGTTTAAATCATGAAAGTAATGCAAAGTCTATAAAGGCTGATGTAGGAGCGCAATTAATAAACAAAAGTAATATTTTGCAAGAGGCGAATTTAAGAGTTGGAGTTTTAATTGGCGATGAAGATAGCAGTACGATAGCTGCTGTAGGAAATAGAAGATTAGATGATATTTTTAAATTAGATAATAATAATCACTTGATAAAACATTTTGTAAATAAACTATATGGATTAGCAAAAAATTTTAAAGAATTAAGAGAAGCTGGAATATTAAGCCGTTTAAAAAATGTTTTTTTTGCCATTCTAACCCCAAAATTGCAATTCCGTTACTCCTTTTCGGCTCTCATGGCGAAAATTACGGTTCGCAACTGGTACGAAAAGGCTTTTTTACGAAACTTGTTACAACCCACACCTTCGGCTCGGGCCGTAAACTTCTCGTTTCGTAAATAAAGCCTTTTCATACCCGTTGCGAAATGTACTATTGCTATGCAATTGCACAAAACCAAGGAAAGACAATAGAATTGGCTAATGTTATAAAAACATTACTGATCATTTGTACAACCACCACGAAAATTGTGGTGAATGGTGTTAAAGAAATAATAATAATATAGATAGACAAACAATAATTTTAAGTGATGAGATTTTATACACTGAGAGAAATTGTATATTAAATATTACAAGAATAAACTAGTAGTCAAGTCACAGACTATGAAACGTGCTCTTTTTTCTAGTGTTTATAGTAAATTTTATTAGGTTCATAGTAAATTTTGTTAGGTTCATAGTAAATTTTATTAGGTACCTAAAATTATTTACAATGCTATTTTCGAAATATTACAATGTCAACATAGTAAAATTTCGAACGTTTTAATTATTTCAATAATACCTATAAATTTTTACTAGTCCACATAGTAATTTTTCTTATATCCATTGTAGAAACCCTATATAATTTCTTGTAAAAATATCCCTTGCGCATGCGCAAGTTTACAAGCAAGAGAGAACGATACCAACAGCTGACGATACCGACATATCTTAACCTCAAAAATCCTGATGCTTGACACGTTAAAATTTGTGTCCAACTCCCGCAAGTGGTAAGAGTTGAGTTTACTTAGTATTGGGAACTCACACGAAGGCGTAACCTATATATATATAGTATACTAACATGGCGACAGAATTCCACAGTACAAGCTGGGCTTAAATGTAATGACATTAGTTTTTTAGTCTAAACAACATCACCGTGAAAAATATTTGTAAATACGCTAACACCAATCGTGCACAACGTAAATTTATACAAGGAGAAATGGTTTATCAGACCCAATTCGAAATAAAATGTGAAATTAATAAGAAATATACATTCAACGGTGAGGTTAACTTCATATAGGTTATTTCTTGCAGACGTCTACTTGTCCACGCTTCATACAAATCTATCTTCGCAGAGTTGTCAAATATATTCTGCTTGTTTACATAACCTCGATTTGTTCTCGGGAAGAGATGAAAACTAACATTTAAATTCTTGACTGCTTAAATTTCACGACCCCTTACTACACAATAATCTCTGTTGGAATCTTTTTCACGCATTTTGAACTCTTTTTATTACATTGTAATTAGTTTTCAATTAAAAAATAAAAATTAAACACCAATTGCTATGCTTCTCAACGCAAAGTTGTGTTTTAGATTATTTCACAGCCTTGCCACGAGAGGTCATCGCAAGTGTGTGAGTTCCCAATATAAGACCGATCCATCCGGCCGTTACTAAAAGGCGCGCATGTTTTCTAGCGATCTCTTAGATGGTATGCGTTTATATTTAGTTTAGGTGTAGGTTAGATTAAATCATTGTTATGCGAGGTACGATAATATAAAATAAACAATTGTATATAAAATCGATTCTCAAAATAATACTTGTATTTGAAATTAATATATGCTATTCATAAAATAAAAATTAATGATCATCAAAAAAATTTTTATTATTTGAATATATATATATATATATATATATATATATATATAAAATTTATTAAGTGGAGGAATAAAATTTACTATGTAACATAGTAATTTTAACGCAGTGGAAAAGTTTAAAAAGCTACATAGTAAAATTTCAAAGATGTCCGTCTGTGAGTTGGTTACCAGCGTACATGGTAAAACGTCTTATAATTCTTGTAATATTTACTATGAAATTTCTTTCAGTGTACGAAAAATTAAATGAAATATTTGTAAAGTATTTAAATAATGCTGAAAAATTTAGTATTGTAGCATTTAGTCAAGCTAATGAAAGTTTAAATCATGTTATAACTACTAGAGCTCCTAAATCAAGATGTTATAGTAGAACAGCATCAGCCGATTTTCGTGTTGCTAATGTTATTATTACAAAAAATTACGGCAATATAGGATTAGTAAGAGTTTCAGTACAATATTTTAGTTTATATACACCCTATACTGAAGCTATTTCTTTTAATATAATAAAGATCAATCGGTCTATCTAAAAATAACGATGCTTTTGATTTTATAAATATCAAAAAGTTAATGCTCTATGTGAAAAAGACGCTTTATTAGCATTGTCAGAAATGTTAGTAATTATGGGTTCATTATGTTTACTTATCGCACATAATGCTCGGTTCGATGTTCCACGATTCATTAATTAGTTCTTAGAAATCGATTACAAGACACGTTTAATATGATAATTGGATTTTCAGATTTGAAGTTTTTGAGGAAGGAATTGCCTAATCGTAAAGTTGAGGTTCATTTAAATTTAGCTCATAATATTTTGAAAATCAAAAACGCAGAATTTCATGAAGCCTTGTCTGGTGTTTCCATTTTCCAAAAAATAATAGAAGTTGTTGGTAATAAACAAAAATTATTTAATAGTAAAAAAAGTATGACAAATTAAGGAGAATACACGCATAATCAACACATAAGTAGTGCAATTTCGCAGTTAGAATCATTGAAAAAGATTGTATCAAGGGGTGTATTAAAAATAATGGCAGATACTCGAATAAAACCATTAAAATGTTAATCTTAACTTTTAACAATACACAAGAAAAAAATAATATTGATTTACTAGCAACGCGGAATCCTTCAAAAACTGTTGTTACTAAAAATAAAAATGTTATTAAAAAGATTATTGAGTTTTTAAAAAAACTTTAAAATATTATCTATAATATAGCGTGATTGCACTATCCATATTGAAAGTTATGACGTTGTATAATTTAATCATAGAATACAAATTTAAAGATATCATGGAGATAATTGAATTTAGAGTCATATATTTGTGCACCCATTTACGTCATTAGGTAAACACAATATTATTTAAAAATAGTGCAAAAATTATTGAAAAACTATTTATTAATTTATCTTTTGGACGTTGATGAGTTGAAATTTGCAAGATTCTTGCTTACTGTTGCTTTTAATCTACCGAAAGATAAAAAAGTTACATCAAAGCATTTAGGATTTCAACTACTCGAATCTTTATGTTCAAGTGATATTAACTTCGTTTTAGTACGCATAAACATAATGAATCGAACACACGTATTATGAAAGATTTATATAAACATGATTTTACATATTAGTATTTTATTGATACAAGATTTTTCAAATAAAAGAATAAGTTCTAGGACACAAATTATTTTCTATTATTTTAATTCATTATCAGTAAAGTGCAGATGTTTCTAAAGATAAATGTAATAGCTATAATTTATATTATCTCTAGATTATGATTTAACTACAGCTTTATAAATATACACTTAATACTTGACAATCATTATTTTTGTATTGTGAATTTCAGCATAGCTAATCTCTTCAAAATCCTATCATAGTAAAGTGATTTAAGATAGTAAAAATTGATAGTCCAGGTGCCAGATAGGTCACAGTGGCCTCTTTAATTTAGATTGACCCACCAAGGTTTTTTTCGTGTATTTTAACCTCCTGAACACGGAAATCGATGGTGGATTTCGATCCGGATGTCTAATGCATTGTTATAAACAATTTAATTGTTTATAACGCTACAACATTCAAACAAAAAGAGATACAAAAATTTTGTGAAATACTTTTTTTTGCGGCTTTTTAAAACAAAAGCTTGCTTTTGTCAAAAAAAAACACATCATGCTGTACTTTTTGTGCATGTATGAAAAATAATACATGTAAAAATAAGTAAATTATCCTTATGTTGAATAAATAAAATAATTTTTTTTTAATATTTCAATGTTACCTCTTTATTTATGTATATTTCTTTATTTATTTTTCATTATTAATAAAAATAAATTGATAGATTTAATTTTTGTACCTAATTTTTTACGGGTTCATACCGATAATTTGCAATAAATTAACAATATTTCAAGTTGTGATTCACGAAACAGTATGATTCAAAATCGGGTGTATTTGTTTTAAAAAGCCGCAAAAAAAAGTATTTCACAAGATTTTTGTATCTCTTCTTGTTTAAACGTTGTAGTGTTATAAACAATTAAAATAGCAAAAAAAGTGCTTTAATTCTCATTTTGATCAGTCTCCCTTTGTTTATCGATGTTTATAAATAGCTTCAAGTAGTATAGTTTTGTAAAAAATACTTACACCTTTAAAATGAGACCTTAATCGATCGAAAATATTTGATAGAACCTGAGATATAGTCGAATTTCATCAAGCGCGACGAGTTTATCTCGTCAATTTGCAATAAATTAGTAATATCTCAAGTTGTAATTATCGAAATAGCATGATTCAAAATCGAGTGTATTTGTTTTAAAAAGCCCCCCAAAAAAGTATTTCATAAGATTTTTGTATCTCTTTTTGTTTAATCGTTATAGCGTTATAAACAATTAAATTGTTTATAACAATTTATTCGACATCCAGATCGAAATCCACCATCGATTTTCGTGTTCAGGAGGTCAAAATACATTAAAAAAACCTTGGTAGGTCAATCTAAATTAAAGAGGCCACTGCGACCTATGTGGCGCCTAGACATCACATAATTAAAAAAGAAACTTGTATATCCCTGGTGGAAATTGGAACGTTTTTTTTACCATCTTATGACCAGTAGAAATGGAAACGCTTATTTTAACATTGTTTGTCCATTTGTTTGGCATTATTATTACTAATAACCTTAAATTTTTATACATCATTTTTTATGTTCACATTTCTACCAGGGATGCTATAACCAATTATAATATGAAAATTGTCATTAATTATGACACATTATTTCGCTTTATTGTCTGAAAAAACTGATTTATTATAGCGTAAAAAAGTAATGTATTTGAATATTAAACGTTGCCACTTTTGTTTGAAAAAAACTAATAATCTATTTTAGCGTAAAAAAATAATGCAGATGTTTGAATATTGAACATTAGTTTAATGCCACTCTTAATACTCAAACTAATGATTTCGTTTAATTTTATCATTAAATAAAAATCTAATGATTTTATTAGTAAACAATAAAAATCACGTAGTAAATGAAATAACAAATGGGCGAAGCTTATAAGCACTCAAAGATAATAAAAATAGTTCATTTGATCATTTATGCCGATAAATAAGTTTCATCATATATAAAATAGTGTATCACTCTCAAGTTCTTCCCGCCATTTTAACCCTCACCTTTTTAATTAGTCAAATTTTCACTGAATCATCAGTGAAATAAACGAGTCACTGTAACTTCAGTTGAATTTTCAATGATATTTCAGTGCAATAAAAGGGGCACTAAAAGTTCTGTTAATTTTTTACTGATTTTTCAGTGAAATAATTTCCGCTGAATCAAATAATGAAATTTTCACTGGATTATATTTAGAGAGTAACTATATCATTATTAATCTTATAAATGATTCCTACAGCATCAAGTAAAGTCATTAATAGCATATAAGACTAGGGATAAACATCAAAGTTGTAATCAATTAACATTTAGCTTGAATCGATGGTGCATTCATAGACAAATTATGAATCTTTAAAACTTTTTAAAAATCAAAAGTGTTTTAGATTTTTAAAAAATGTTGAAGTTTTGTACTACATTAAAGTAGGGATATTATGCTTTCCCTTCATGTTCTTCTTCAAATTAACCATTCTTGATTCGAAAAGATAATAATAATTGACGTAACGTTATTTTTGTGATTATCACGACGTTTCTCTGTGATTAACAGTAATACTCAAAAGAATACAAGTGGAAAACGATCAAACGACAGATTGAAATTGAAGTAGTTACGATAAGATTAATAATTATAAAAATAATAGTGGAATCATATGCCATTAATATTAATTGACACAAAAGACCGATCAATTCTATACCGATCAAAATATGGCTCAAAAAATGATGTCATTTAAAAATATGAGTTAAAAAAAGTGTCATATCCCTGGTAGAAATGTGAGCATTAAAAATGGTGTGTATAAAAATTTGAGGTTATTAGTAATAAAAATGCCAAATAAATGGCCAATAAATGTTAAAAAAAGCGTTTCCATTTCTACTGGCCAAAAAATGTTAAAAAAAACGTTTCAATTTCCACCAGGGATGACCTACGTTAATCTTTGAGATGGTGAACTTTATGAAGCATACAAAGGTCCGAAATGCTTTTGAAATCGTCATCATCAGTACCGTCTACACTGAAAAAAATAAATATCTAACATTTCTTGGTAGCATTGCAACGTATGAAATGTTCTTGTTTCCCTAAATCTAAAGTATTTTTTTGACAGAAATATATATTACAGAAATAAATTTTGTTTCGGGATATAACTAAATGACAATATGAAGATATTTTGAGTGAAGCAGCTCATGATTATTTAGTAAAACTGGTATCGTACACATTTATTGCCGATACGCCCGGTACATGATCATGCGTTAATATTTAATTAAAAATCGGGTTATTTCGAAAATTTTAAACAGAATACAATCACAACATTCACCAAAGATTATATATTTATTTTTCCTCTCGTTTACAAATCAGCTTGATATTCATAAGGTTTTAGTTGAGAGTTGAATAATTTATTATCTTTTATTACCTTAATTTTACATTTAAACATATTCAAAATAACTAAATTTGGTTACGGGTTGCTGTAATTTACGTTGTGGTAAAGATATGTCTTTTATTTATCAAGAATCAATTTACCGTAATTAATACGTGAGAAGTACTAAATATGTATTTATAATAAAATTCCTACATTGATTTCTCTCTATTACATATGAAAAGATCCTGACAATCTCACAATAAAATAAATATAAGTATTACAGTTTTAAAACTTATAAACTTTAATATACATTCAAAATTAGTCTTAAATCCTGAATATTTGAATAGCCTTCAACTCTGAAATAAAGTAGATGATTGAATTAATTATTTAAAATAATATACTCGAAGAAATCCAGACCGCGTAATCACGGGATTCACTCAAAATTTGAGATGAGATATCAAAATATAGAGAAAAACAGAATTTCAGCTTTGAATATTAAAAAAATTAAGTTATTGATATTTTTACATGTATTTTTGAAAATATTAAGGTACATACTATTTCTCAAACGATTTTCGATCAAGAAGTAAACCTTGTGTGAAAAAGCTATTCACTCTTCTTTTATTAATCACAAGATAAGATTTTCTGCGTCAAAGCCATAGATTGATAAATTTTAACGTTGATATTTTAAAAATCACTAATGCTCATCCCTTCCTGTATACCATAGACCGATACGACCTTTTTATCTCTGAAAAATCTTCGAACAATTAGTATATATTGCGGTAGTCGAGGCGTATAATTTAATTGTATCTTCTTCTTCAAACAATCACAATGTATTCCAAACAACTTCGCATTACAAGTTTTATTGCAACTGTACTGTTGCTTTCCTGTTTGGTAAATCAAGGTAATTTGTTTTTTAACGCTAATATACTATTCTCTCTAAATATCACGCACATCGAACAATTTTGCAAGAAATTTTTTTTTATACAAAAAGCTATTGAGTCAAGATACCTCGGGCGTGCTTCGCGCCCTCGGCAACTTTGTAAACATAAATGATAAACATTGTTCTTGATTCATATTCTGCCTGAATACGGCCAAAGGACATATATAACTAATATATATATTTGTACGTTGATGTAAAAAATAACAATTTGCTATAATAACAAAGTTTAATTCTTATTTATATAGAGGGTAAACGTTTGTCCTACAGAAACTTTTATAAAAAAATTAATGCTACGAATTTGAAGCTTTTCTTCTTTATTTTATGTTTATAAGTTAATATATATGAAATTCATATAAATAATTATCAAATCTCTATTTTAGCATTTTCATTGAAATGTTACACTTGTGAATCTGAGGCTGGGGGAGATTGTGACACAAATCCAGAGCAAGATAAGTATATTCAAGAATGTAAATTTGAAACCAACCCGATTTTCAACAGAGTTCCGGCCTTGTCCACAATTTTCAATGATTATAAAATGAAAACTCTCAATGGTAAGGTTCTAATATAAACTCATATTACTGTTAATTAAATGATGCTAATCAAAGAAATCATAAAAAATAAAAAATTGTCGAAATATTTTTTTTTGATTCGAATAAATATTGTTATTATTATTGAAAACAACAATTGGTCAAAATATTTTAAATATCATTGACAATTTTTTATTGTTAGTAGTATTAGATTTTATTTAATTGTATTTTGTTTAGAAATTCCATATATCAATAATGCAGACACTATATTAAGATATGATTAGAGTAGATAGCATTTCTTTGATTGCACCAATAATTAATGTGATAGTTTATTAATCATTATTTCTAGATTCCCCAATTGACTCCTCTTCATTTTTCGACTGCATGAAATTAACTGTAGGTGAGTGCAATAGATTTCGACAAAAATATTTAAGCTTATACGTATATACAAGATTATAATTTGTCGTATTTTATTTTATAATAATTTTTAAAATAATAATAATAATTTTGAAAATTCTTTTGAATCCGGAAAAATTTTAGGTAGCATTAATTTTAATATGTATTATTATAATATTATTGTAATATTATAATATCACACTTTTTCTATAATATAATACTTCTTAGTATAAAAATAGTACATTTCGTAACGGGTGTGAAAAGGCGAGGGTCATAACGAGTTTCGTAAAAAAGCCTTTTCATACCAGTTGCGAACCGTATTTATTGTCATGAGAGCCAAGAAAGTGCAAAGAAGTTGCGATTTGGGGTTAGAATGGCAAAAAAATATTATTTTTTCAAATTTTTTTTTGTTTGAAATTTTTAGCATAAATAATTCTTATTACAATTAATTACTTTTTAAAGTAAATTCTTAGAGATACAAGTACACTGGTGGTCAATACACTGATCAAATGTAATTTACATTATTTTTATTTTAATTTAATATTTTTGAGAAAAACGCTAGATTATTCTTAAAATCCGGCATACAAATTTTAATCTTATCTAATGTTTTTTTCTTAGTAACAGTAATGGTAATTTTTTAATGAAAGAATTCACATAAAATTTTGATTTTATATTTTAGAGTCGTCTAATCAAAAGGTCATAGGTAGAACATGTGCACCTAAGATGCTTACGTGCCAAATTTTAGAAGCCATTATCAAAGAACAGCTTCCATTGGCGAATGTGGAAGAGTGCAACCGCTGTGATACTGATCTATGCAACTTATCATAATAATTTTATTTGATCATTTGAATCATAAAGTTCGACTGTTTTTTGAATCAAAGTGCTTATAGATACACAAAATAAAAACATACGATTTAAAATATTCTTCGAATGAAACGTCAATCGAAAATTGAAAGCATTATGTTGTAATTACAAAACCTCCATATTCACTATTCATTTGTATTATCATTTATTATGTAATTTTCTAAATGAAAATATGAAAATTAATAAAATAAAGCAATTGAAATGTTTATGAATTTGTTTTCTCACGTTATTTTTATGATCCCTTTTTAAACAAAGATAAAAATTAATATAACATATTCTTCTTAAAATATAATTTAAGTTATAAATATACTTAACAGTAATAATAAATGCAGTAAAAGCTTTGCATAGAAATAACACTAGTACTTTAAATTATATGTTTTAAAAATCTTTAAATTGATTTTTATATTGCTTTTTCATAGAGAAAGCATTGTATTGGTAAAAAAAATTTTTTTCTATTTTTTCATTAATTTGTACATATTTGAACTCGGTGAGTCGAAAAAAGTGGTTTCCAGAAAATGTCTATGTATGTGTGTGTGTGTGTGTGGATGTATGAATTCAGTTAGTAAACTGTATCTCGAGAACTACTCGATGGATTTGCTTCTAATTTTGCATGGAATTTAGTTTTGTGACTAACTTGCTGGGAAGCTATTGATAATTTGGTTCTTCCAGCGTAGTTTTCATTTTAAAGTTTTAAAAAAAAAAAAAAAAAAAAATCGATTTTTCGTTTTTTGGTTTTTTTTTGTTTACTACTCGATGAATTTGCTTCAAAATTTGCATGGAATTTATTTCTGATTGCCCGGATAATATAAATTTTTAAAAACTGATTTTCTTAGCTCAGTTTTAATTTTAGAGCATTTTGAAATTTTTGAAAAAAATGTTTCTATTTATTAAGCCAATAAAATCTTAAAAACTACTCGATGGATTTACTTCAAATTTTCCATACAATTCAATTTTTTGATGAACTGGTGCGGAAGCTATTGGGAATAGGTTTTCTTAGCGCAGTTTTTTTTTTTAGAATCATTCTAAGAATTTTAAAAAAATTTCGATTTTTCATTTTTTTTGTATTTTACGTAAACTACTCGAAGAATTTGTTCAAAAATTTGTATGGAACTTTATTTTGACTGACAAAATTATTTAAAATTTTGTAAACTAATTTTCTTAGCGCACTTTTAATTTTAGAGCATTTTTAAAATTTTTTAAAAAATTTTTATTTTTAATTTTTTTCTATTTTACGAAAACCATTTGATAGATTTGCTCCAAAATTTGTATGCAATTTATTCGCTACTTTCTGAAGAAAACAAGCTTTGGAATACTAATTTTCTCAGCGCAGTTTTAATTTTAGAGCACTTTGAAAATTTTCAAAAAAATTTTTATTTTTCATTAATTTTTTTTTTTGCGTTAACCATACTATAAATTTTCTCCAAAATTTTCATACAATTAATTCGCTATTGTCTGAAAAAAATAAGCTTTTGGAAACTAATTTTCTTAGTGTGGTTACAATTTTAGAGAATTTTAAAGATTTAAAAAAAAATTTTGATTCTTCTTTTCTTATTTTTTTTTATTCTACGTAAAGTACTCGATAGATTTGTTCTAAAAATTGCAGGGAAATTATTTGCGACTGCCAAAAGAAGGGAAATTTTCAAAAATTGATTTTCATAGCGTAGTTTTAATTTTAGAGCATTTTTAAAATTTTGAAAAAGAAATTTTGAAAAGAAAATGTTATTTATTTAACCAGTTAGATCTCGAAAATTACTCGATGGATTTGCTTCAAATTTTGTATACCATCTATGTTTTTGTATAACTAGGCGGGAAGCTATAGAAAATTTGTATTCATAGTGTATTTTTTTTATTATAGAGCCATTTTAAGAATTTGAAAAAATTTTCGATTTTTAATTTTTTTTTTTGTATTTTACGTAAGTTAATTGATGAGTTTGCTTTGAGTTTCCATGGGAATAATTTGCATCTGCCAAAAGAAGGATAACTTTTATAAACCGATCTTTTTAGCGTAGTTTTCTTTTTTAGAAAATTTTAAAAATTTTCTTAAAAATTTTCATATTTCAGTATTTTTCCATTTTACGTAAAGTACTTGATAGAATTACTCTAAAATTTGTATACAAGTTATTTGCTACTGTCCTTATAAACCAAGTTTTAAATAAATAATTTTATTAGCGTAGCTTTTTGATCACTTCTTTTGTTTTCTGAGTTACTCTTGAAAATTTATAATATAGTACTACTGAATTTAATTACCGTTACTAAAATTGACTACTTGGATTTACCAAGCTTAGTCGTGATAAAAAGATATCCACAAGATAACAAAAATAATAAATTCAAACCTATGTATAAGGCTAGCTAAAGTCAACAAAATTAAACACTTTAAAAGCTAACATTTAACTCAAACAAAATGTTGAAAAGGCAATCAACTAGCATATATATTCAAAATTTATAAAGTACAAAATGAATAAATATTAATGATGGACAATTTTTTTATATTAAAATCACATTTAAATAAATATAAAAAAATAATGAAACTCAAAGAGCTCTATGAGAAAGCATTCCGCCAAAGCACTTGGCAGCGTTTTTTTTAGGTCATTTTGAGCAAAAAAGGTTCTTATGAACATATTGCTAAAATGCACTGAATCGGCAGAAAAAAATCACAAGGATTGAAGAAACGCTATTTTTCAAAACTTTGACAGCTTATCGCTCAGCTTCTACTGCTTTAATTTTATTTCGAAATCAGGGTTGATTTCAGAAAAACTCTACGCTCATAGTTTATGACTGTAAGCGTATAGATTTCGCGACGCCAACGCTGTTTCGCTATTATAGCAATTACACAATAAGTCGTCGCAGCGCTGTAAGCGCGAAATCTCTACACTTACAGTCGTGAACCTGGCGTCGCGCGGGTGCACGTAAACGGTACTTTTTTGAGCGATTAATGAGTAATGTAATCATTATAAATACTGTTGGTAACTACTGTAATCTTTAAGTTTACGTTTTAAAAAATAATTCAAGCTATTGTGAGTTGAAATTAAAGCAGTAAAAGCTGAGCTATTAGGCAGTTTGCTATGCAATCTCGAAGCAGGTGGCGTTCTGAGCTCTAGCGCTGTCATGGCGGTCACACTACGACAATCTTGCGATGTTAACATGTATGAGTGTATTCATGAGTCTATCCGTGTATATTCAATGACGTCACATCTGAAAGTAGTGGGGAAAGCCCCTTCTCTAATAGCCGCGCGTTGCGCGTCGTTGCACGCACACAGCTACACGTATATGCTCATCCATGCACACATACGTGGAGTGTGCCGCCATGACAGCGCTAGAGCTCAGAACGCCACCTACTCTGAGCTTGCATAGCAAACTGCCTAATAGGCTGTCAAAGTTTTTAGTGCAGGGGCAAACTACATAAGTCGTGACCGATCGAGGTCCTTGATTCTACCCAGGTTTTTTTAATGTATTTTGACCTGCTGAATCTGAATTTTTTGGGTAGAAAGTCTGAAAATGGCGCATTTAATAATTATTAACAATTTTTATAAACAAATTAGAAAAATGCGTTTCAAAAAAAAAAAAAAATTTCTATCATATTCTTTAGGTCATTTTGAGCAAAATAGGTTCTTATGATCATATTGCTAAAATGCACTAAATCGGCAGATAAAAATCGCAGTTTGAAAAAACGCTATTTTTCAAAACTTTGACAGCCTGTAGCTCAGCTTCTACTGCTTTAATTTTAACTCACAATAGCTTGAATTGTTCGTTGAAAAGTAAACTTAAAGATTACAGTGATTGGCGTCAGTATTTATAATGATTACATTACCTATTAATCGCTCAAAAAAGTACCATTTACGCGCGCCCGTGCGCCGTCCTGCGACGCCAGGGCCTGTACGTAGGTAAGTTGTATATAAATAAATAAGACGTAGATCACTAATGTCCTCGATTATACCCAAGCTTTTTTCACGTATTTTTATCCGCTGAATCCGAATTTGTTGGGTAGAAAGTCTAAAATTGGCACCGTTAATTTTTATTAACAATTATTATAAATTAAATTTTTAAATTTTTAATAAAATTTGTCATTGGAAAAGAGAATAAAATTATGTGATTCATGTCCAGAATTTCTTTTGCATACTTACTCACATACTCAACAAAATAGCTGTTATTATAATTGCGGGAAATAATAATAAATAAATACATAATTTCTAAAATAATTTCGCTGGTAATATTCATTTATGTGATTTTAAATATCTATACACGTCTAAAGAAAAAAATTGATTAATGAAAGAAGTCTCAGTAAAAAGTACATTGCAGGTACAATATTTGTATCATGAAAAATTCACTCATAGCACACTTACCTATACATCAAAACCAGTTAATGGTTAATAAAAGTCGCAAAAAACATCAAAACTACGATACTTATCATTAAATTTTCTTAAGTTAGTGAATAATCAGTAAATGGAAATAGTTGCAAAAATTATAAATTAACAAAATCTAGACTCTTTATGAATGATGAATGAAAAAGAAAAAAGAAAATTATAAATAATCAAAATATAGACATTCCGCGAATAATAAATCGAAAAAAGCAAAATCTATAATTTTAAAAGTATACGAAAACGGAAATTGGTATTAAATATTTATTAATATTACTAATATTTTATTTTAACAATATAAGCTTTTACACAGTGGAAATGACGGTCACGGAGCATGCAGTACTCAATGTAAGTCTAGCTTCTAATGTGCGCTGCGATTAACAAGGAGAGTACCCGACCTTCGGGAAACGGATTTGGCTGAAACTGCGAGACATGATTTTTTGATGAAAAAAATAAACCCGTGTTTTTTCTTTTCTTTGAATAGGCCCCATAGACGGAGATATAGGCATTTTTTCGAAAATACAATAAAAAGGAGCATTTATAAGATCTTGAATAACCAAACAACTAAAACTCTTACAAAAAAATGTATAGAAAATAAAATAAAGTACAGACTAAATGCTTTAATTGAAGCTTTGTTGCATTAAAAAAGCTTGTGTTGTTCAAAAGTTGTGCCTAATTCAAAATTATTACATATTTATTAATATTTTTAGCGTGTAACACGACATCATCAATTTTTTACGCTATTTTATTAGCATATTTTAATCGCCTGTAACTTTTGAACCACACAAGCTTTTTTAATGCAACAGAGCTTAAATTAAAGAATTTAATCTTTACTTTATTTTATTTTTTATACATTTTTTTGTGAAAGTATTAGTTTTTTGGTTATTAAAGATTTTATAAAAGCTCCTTTTCATTATATTTTCAAAAAAATGTCTATACCTCCGTTTATGGGGCCTATTCAAAGAAAAGAAAGAACACGGGTTCATTTTTTTTCATCAAAAAATCATAACCTGCAGTTTTAGCCAAATCCGTTTCCCGAAGGTCGGGTACTCTCCTTGTAAGCGTATTTAATAAACCATTAAATATTTGTTTTTTTTTGTTTTAAATTGATCATTAATTTTTGTTAATCAATCCCTTCCGTGTCAAAGCAAAGTTTTTTATTTGATAACTAACTTTATATAAACGTCTTTGTTATGGCATGGGAGAGATGAAGTACTAAGACACATATAAAGTATCTTCTTTTGGTTTTTTATATCATTATCGGTTTCATTTCTGTAAGGTGAAAAATGAACGCTTTATGTTGCGACTATTAAGCGTGAATTGACGTGACCGAGTGTTCTAAAATTAATTAATCTCTTCAAAATTAATTTGTATATAAAAAATTTAATTTTTTAATTAAAAGAAGCTGTCTTCAAATAAAGATTCCTTTCTTGAATTGAATAGTACAGAGCTGGGAAAGTATCTGAGTGCTAAATTTTTCGAGTACTTTTTTTACTTTGTCTGTTGATTGTTTAAACAAATGAAAATTTTCAATTATATGGAGTTTAATTTTACTAAATTGTCTCCTACATCAGTTCTGAACGTTAATAAATTTTCCTTTCGAGGTAGTTGTTCGACCGAAACAGCCCTACCATCAATTTTTCTGGAACTTTGAGTAATAGTTTATTGTAATTATTTATATAAGTTTTGCAAGTTTCAGAGAACTCAATGGTATGATTTTTAGGATAATAAATCTCAAAGTTTCAATATTTAACACATAAATAACCCTATACCAACTCAGTCATAGTGTAACGTATTAACAAATATTTCAAAAATGACACGATAAATTATCCTAAACAATTAATGGCTGATTCCATTTCAAATCGAACAGTCAGTATACACTCAAGTCACCAATTACTGCGCTAATGGAGTATGTTATTCTACCCTAAAAATAAGGGTATACGTATTTTTTTATTTTGCTGAAATATCAAAATTGCATCAGATATGCACTTTTGAAAATTGCATACAAAAACTAAATGTTAAAACTGAAAATGTTGAGAATAACTTTAGAGGGCTATCGTTTTACCAATTTTCAATGAATTTTGGTAAACCTTATTTTGTTTTATTATGTTTTAAGCCCTCTTTAATTCAGTGCAAGAAATTTCAAAAAAGACTAAAAAATGACAAAGATATGTGCATTTTACCAAAAAATGCACTTTTTATGCACATGCATTTTTCTCGAAAAACCCATTTTTTTTTTGCTGAAATTTTTTGTGCTCATAGAGGACCAAATTACCTATCTAATGGTACTTGGTTTATCCCGTACTTATTTGTTTGAAGCGAGAAAAAAAATTCACAAATTTTATTGGTGAAAAATTTTTGTATATACGTTCGGAAATTTTAAGCAATGTAGATTTAAACACTATCCTTCTTTTAGCATTACCCAGGAACAACGACGTGGACGTATAAGGTTTCTGTTCCCTTCGGGGTGCTTTTTTAAAGTGAGTTCGCCTTGCCTCTCACTGTTGGGATGCGTCAAAAATATAATTATAAATAATTACTTTTTTTTATTTTTGCACTTATTATTTTTAGTTCTAAGTGTAGCCTTACGACGTTTGACTTTTTTTTTCTTGTCTTTCACTTTAGTCAGTGCATGTATAGCTGTTCTGCCAACAAATATATGCGATTTCAATTCCCCAAGTTGTTTTAACCACATATGACTTTTTTGAATCCCATTATATTTAGGAACTGTACTCCATTCAATATTTTTTTCTTTTCTAAATTTTTCAATCTCATTTATTGGTAATAATATGATTTTGATTGCACTGGTGTACTTTTGAACCCAATTTATAAAATCGTCAGCATTTTGTATCGATTCTTCATGAACTCTTTTTAAGTTATGTGAAGTAGCATAATGCTTTAGAAGCCCACCTATTCCATCAACGGCTCCTTTCCCATGACCAGTCGCCGAAAGTAACCATTTCATTTGATAAGAAAAATGTTTGAATTTATGTAGCTGAAAACGATTTTTAAATTGGCTTGCAGCTCCATCTGATATAATAGTGACTTTAGTAACTAAATCATTTTTCATAAGATCGATAATTTTATTTTTAACACTCCGTGCGCGAAACACGGTTTCTCATGCTTGTTTTGCGTGTGCGAAACATAATATTTTTTCATAGTGTGCGAAACATGTACGCCATGTTGCTTTTTTTTTAGACAACAAGATTCACATTTGTTTTGCGGACTTAGCCTCGATATTTATGTCATATAAGGTTATTTTGACAGGAAATTCGAAACAAAATTTTTTATTACCAAAAATAAAAAGGGGGAATTGTTTCATATGTAAAAGAGTGGTTAAATGATATTTTTCAAAAAGATTTTACTTTTATCAATTATAAAGTTGATTTAGATAATAAATATTTACTCATAATGTTTTTCACAGGTAGAATTGATGTAAAACATTTAGTCACTTTTAAAATATAACATATATCAGATATAAGAGTAACATATATATAATGTATATATCACTTTTACTATATAACATATATCACAGAATTAAAAAAAAATTAAATTTTTCAAGTATGAATGTTTAATTTTTTTTAAAGAATTTTCTTGAAAAAAAATTCAACTTTTTTGACAGTTAATTCCAGAAACTGTTCTAATGAACAACTAATAACTTTAGCTAGTCAACAATTGATTTAAAAAAATCTTCTAAATAATGAGCGTTTTAATTTGTTCTTTTGAATTTATTATAAATCAGAAATCTTCTCTAATAAGTAAATGTAAATAAAAGTTTTTATTCGCAAACATAAAAATATTTATTGTATTGATGCAGTTGTAAATATTTATGATTTATCATTTATTTTTTATTATTCACTCGTCTAATTGTCACCCTCGCTACGCTCGGGTGACAAATTGACTCGTCTCGCTCCGCTCGGTAAGTAATCGCAAAAATAATCGTGTTTCGCTCACGATGTGTTAAAAAATAGTATACGCAACACGTGCGCGGTACAGGTGATCCACGCACTAGTTGCGTAATATACTATTATTGCTAATAGCGCATATGCAGTATCATGCTTTTTGTCGTTACTAACGATCGCAAAGCTTTGCGTTATCTCTCCTTGATAACAGACTGCAGTAAAAATAGAAATTTGGTTATTTACCCAATGATTTCCCTGAACCGCTTTATTATTTATTACAGACCAATTTTCTGCAAAATCAACGTGGATAATTAACTTAGTAGGATCAGCTTTACCTTCTTCTTTTTCTTTTTTTATAGCTTCACGTTGAATATTTTTTATGTATACGTGAGTACTTGCTTTTAGTGCGCAGATTGAAAATTTTTCTTTAAAAACTGATAAACTTACTGTTTGTTTGATAAGATTACCATTATCCCACAAAGCAAACGTAATTTCATCTTCACAATTTTCTTTCAGTTTTAACAATTTTAATGTGATACCCTCACTACCGGGGCAATAATTGCATTCTTGCAAGAAACACGAATCAGATGGTTCAGAACACAACATTGCGTTAGTTATTTCTGAACGAATTAAATCTAATTCAGAATTATTATCGCCTCTAAAACGAATTAAACTTGTAAGAAACAGTTCAAAATTTTCGCAATGTACACAAAGACAAGTTTCCTTCACAGGGCTTCCTAAGACGAAACTTGGTCTTAGACTATAGAATTTCGATTTTCCTATTTGTAAGTTTGGATTTTCTTGTCTTAATTGACTAAATGTTTCTTTTAAGCTTCGAGTAAGAAACCGTTTAACTTTTTTAGTTTTTGTATTATTAACTTTAACAGTAACAACATCAGATTTATTTGGACTTAATGATGATTTTAATTGTAGTAGACTTTGTCTACTACAATTAAAATCATCATTTAAAAAATATTCCATAGCGATATTTTTTGTATTTTCATCAATAGGATGACCAGTATATGAATCTGGCTCCGAATAAACTCCTTTATTTTTCACGAGATTTCTTGATTTATTTATCATATACTCGCTTATATTCGGGAATAGTGAGCAAATTTTTATTTTGCTTAATTTTGAAGGTAGTAGAGTTAGAAGTTTTATTTTCTCCGAAACAGAAGAACATTTTTCTAAAGCCGATTTAAAATTTTCTACAAATTCGTTCCAATAGTTTTCAGTCGAACTTTTGTCCGATTCTATTGATTCAACTGAAATGCCATATGCATCTTCTAATTTACTTCCGACAGTAGCAGAAAAAGCTGAAATTAAAGATTTTTCTTTTTAGATACGTAATTTTCTGTTAAATTTTTAGGTATTGCAGTTTTTCTTTTTAGCGGCGAGACGCATTGAGGTAAAATTGTATTAATACTCTCGTTTAATTCCTGTATTCGTTCGGGTGTCTTGGGGATAAAATCATGTTTTCCGCTAAAAAGTTCATTGATTTCATTTTCAGATGTAGATTCAAGATCACTTAAAATCATTTTTGATATGCGTTCATGGCAATTTTTGCATACATTAGTAGAGAGCAGTATCTTTAAATCTGGATAAAGCTGTGCCAAATTAATGGCCAAATCTTCCAACGGTCTAAAACGTAAATTTCTGCTTTTATAAACTACCTTCTTATGCATTTGAAAAAAATCGGGACATCGAATTCTTGTAGAAGAGTGAATTTCGGACATCGTAATTTCAGAGTTTTGTTTACTTTTTTACAAGTCCGAAAAGTACCTTTCAAAGCAGACGTAAGAATAACTAGCTTGTATATAACAATTCTAATATGCTGTTTTGATTACGCGAGGTATTTGTCCGCGAATGAGCCTCCTATTGTCTGTACATCGAAACATACATAATATAGATATACACGAATAGAATTATTATTTTCCATTTTTTAATATTTATTTTTAAATTACGAATTTTTATATATATATATATATATATATATATATATATATATATATCACTATTGATGATATATAGGAGCGCGGTGGCGTAACGGATAGAGCTCTTGCCTTCAACGCGGTGGGCACGGGTTCGAATCCTGGCCAGGCACCTCTGACTTTTTTTTCGAAAGAAAATTAGTGTATGTGCTACCCATATCGCGACTCTTAAGAAATCTGATCTCATTGAGTATCGGTTGATTGTTGGTCACAAAAGTGGCTGACCATCCATCGGTAGTCAAAGTTTTCGGTATGGCGGTGTCTGACAGTCTAGCCTGATGTAATGTGTTAAACGGTTCCGGGCTGGGCTCCCTCGACATCTCCATAGAAAAAGGTTAATTATATAGAGGATAACAATATCCTTTATATATTAATCTTTTAAAAAAAAAAAAAAAAAAAAAAAAAAAAAAAAAAACTATTGATGATATATACATACATAAAAAGGTAAACAAATAATGAGCGAAGCATGCGACAACGTTGGAATGAACATTGCTTAAGACTTTCGAACGTATATACAAAAATTTTTCACCAATAAAATTTGTGAATTTTTTTTCTCGCTTTAAACAAATAAGTACGGGATCAACCAAGTACCATTAGATAGGTAATTTGGTCCTCTATGAGCACAAAAAATTTCAGCAAAAAAAAATGGGTTTTTCGAGAAAAATGGATGTGCATAAAAAGTGCATTTTTTTGGTAAAATGCACATATCTTTGTCATTTTTTAGTCTTTTTTGAAATTTCTTGCACTGAATTAAAGAGGGTTTAAAACATAATAAAACAAAATAAGGTTTACCAAAATTCATTGAAAATTTGTAAAACGATAGCCCTCTAAAGTTATTCTCAACATTTTCAGTTTTAACATTTAGTTTTTGTATGCAATTTTCAAAAGTGCATATCTGATGCAATTTTGATATTTCAGCAAAATAAAAAAATACGTATACCCTTATTTTTAGGGTAGAATAACATACTCCATTAGCGCAGTAATTGGTGACTTGAGTGTATACTGACTGTTCGATTTAAAATGGAATCAGCCATACACATAATTACAATACTATTTATATTACAATTTACATTTCCTCGATCTAATTTTCTCAAATTTACGCAGAAGTATATCTTCTGCTTGCCGTGTAATACGGTGCAATTTCTGCAATATCACCCTGCACTCTGGTGACATCCCATCATGTAACTCTTTACATTCATCTGCACTTAGCCGCTCAACAGATCCACTCTGATATATCTATGGACAAGTTAAATACTGATATATTTAATTTTACGTTTTGTTTAAGTCAACTTTGTTTGTTTCCGCTCAATAAGTAATTGAGGTCAGTCTATTCAATACTTGTTTTATACTAATTAAAAATTTAATCAAATAAGTTTTATCAAGTTATTTACTGCAATTAAATAAATATTTATGGAGGCTCAATAGTTTTCTAGTAATGTTATAAGCTGAAAGGTCTTTTATAAAACTTTGAAAAAAATAATCTTTAAACTCTCATCTTTCCATTGCTTTGTAAAAAAATATAGGCTAAGATATGAAAATTTAAATGAATGAATATATGAAATCATTGTTACTATACACAAGCTTCACGTGAAAAACTTATGATCCGACTAAAAATTTTATTGCAATTTCATCACTACATTGTAGTTTTTTATAAAAAAACTGGAGAAATATAGAATTTTTAATTAAAACCACCACACAAAATCGAGAAATTTTAATATATAATATTGGGACTCAAAGTTATTAAAAATTAATGAATGAATTTATTTAAAAATTTAACTGAATAATGTTCATGGTACATACTACAAGCAAATGTATCTATTTTCCTGAAATCTTGCAATAGAATGAAAAAATAGACAATATTTATAAGTACTAATGTAGCGTCCGTTTTGTATCCCCTTAAATTATTAAACTTTTGATTCTTTCATTTTTTTAAAATTAATCTTCATTTACTTTTTTATATTTTGTTTTTTAAAGAAAGTGTTTTTGAAAATTATTTTTTTTACAGTGTATGGGCTTCGGCCCCTTTATAGTTTAAGTGCGAGTGTAATAAAACAGCAGTACTGGATTTACCTATGGGCACTTGGGGCACAGGCCCCAGGGCCTCCACTAGTCAAGGGCCCCCACAAAATATATCTGATTGTTTAATACTTTGAATCTACTATTCGTGAATTATTTTAGATGTTTATTAAAGATTTTACTGGTTATAAAAACAAATCTCGAAGAAAAATTTTTTTCAAATTATTTCAAAATTATTAATTGTTGCCTTGTCAACTAGAGGAAGTATCTTGCAAGCCAAATTTACAATCTATAATGATAAATATAACCATTGCCTTGACTAAAATGTGCCGTTTGGTACTAGTATATTTCGATTATAACATATAATGTGTCTAAGATAGAGATGTTTGTATCTTACTGATGATGAGCTAACAGACAGACTCGTGCTCGAAACATATACTTTTTTAATCTTTTCGAAGTTAGTTTTTTTCTTCTCTGGTTTTGATTCAGTTCTTTAAAAAAACAGAATAGTCATTACATTAAGAGATTCTTTGAAAATAATTTTTCTTCGAGATTTGTTCGTAAAATCTTTAATAAATATCTGATTTTTTCTTTACTTATTGAATTTAAAGATCAAAACTTTTGAGAATAGCATATGCTACACTAAAAAATTACTAAAAATGAGAATACCTATATAAAAATTTATATGTATAACTTATACCTTGTAAGAATGTGTTTCACCTCGTACTGTTTTTTTATCATCCTTGGTAGAAAGTTAAGCATATTTTCAGTATATCATCCCGTATTTTATGGGCAGTCGCGATCATATGCTTTTAGATATCGCGATAAACCTTCATTACTCTTAACGAATTATCGCGATGGTATCGGGAGAATATGCTCAATGTTGAATCATACTATATTCATAAACAGCATATTACAAAGTGCGAGTGAACACGCATATGGGAACACAGTTTATTTTAAAAAATTCAGAAAGTTGTTCATTTTGATTCGCACAAAGTTTTTTTAGATTAATTGAGTGATTCTAAACAAAAAAGTATTTCTATGGTTTTTTCATAAAGTTGACGGTTTTCGAGTTATTAACAAATAAAGATATTAAAAATCACTAAAATGCCCATTTTCAAAGCTCTGAAACGATACTAAAATTTGAATTTTTTTAGGTTGGCAAAGTTTTAAAGTAAAATTTAGATACTCTTTAATAGAATCCCGAAGAGTAATTTCAAATCACTTCATTTTTAAGTGTTATTTTTCAATTGTTAATTAAGCGCGTATACCCAGTATCTCCGAGTCCAAGCGCATACAGCTGAGTATGTCGTCTGCTAAAGTTCATGTCTTAACTCCCGCAGAGCACATCGCTGATTTTTAAGTTGTTCTACGTTTTGGAAGATAATTTATAAGGAACTTATGGTTCAAAATATACTTTAGTTAAAAATTTGTTAGTTAATTGTATTTTTATAATTTACCACATATAATATATGCATTAAAAAATATATGAATATTTAATCAAGAAAATTAGAATTTTGCGAATATATTTGTTTTACTCAAACTTTTATTCATAAATATTTTTAAAATTAATAATATTTTTATACAGATCTAAATTACAACCACATAACGGTACACAATTTACATTATTTTTTTTACATGAACATGCTTTGGTATTATACTTTTTTTGGCATTTACATTGCTTTACTAGCTCCGTAGGATATGAAGCCTACTAAAGTATATTTTGAACCATAAGTTCCTTATAAATTATCTTCTAAAACGTAGAACAACTTAAAAATCAGCGATGCGCTCTGCGCCAGTTAAGACATGAACTTTAACAGACGACATACTCAGCTGTATGCGCTTGGACTCGGAGATTACTGGGTATACGCGCTTAATTAACAATTGAAAAATAACACTTAAAAATGAAGTGATTTGAAATTACTCTTCGGGATTCTATTATAGAGTATCTAAATTTTACTTTAAAACTTTGCCAACCTAAAAAAATTCAAATTTTAGTATCGTTTCAGAGCTTCGAAAATGGGCATTTTAGTGATTTTTAATATCTTTATTTGTTAATAACTCGAAAACCGTCAACTTTATGAAAAAATTATAGAAATACTTTTTTGTTTAGAATCACTCAATTAATCTAAAAAAAACTTTGTTCGAATCAAAATGAATAACTTTCTGAATTTGTTTAAATAAAATCGATTTAAACAAATTGGGACCACTTTTTCGCCAGGTAAACTGCAGATCCTTATTCAAGGACCCTTTACGAAGGTCATCCCGTAAAAATTTTCCCTTCGAAAATTTTTTTTCTCACCCGCCAATTTCGCCTCGACTATAAGTTTCCATATGCATTCGCTCACTCGCACTTCGCACTCACTGATTTTACATGGATATTTTATTCATAATCATATCGTGTATGTTCGCAAATAAATTTAAGTTATACAATAAAGAACAGAAAATTTGAACGCTATTACAATAACAGTATATGTATCTTTAATAATTTTAAAGTTAAGTCGATCTAACCCAGCGTTGGGGTTCGATTATTTTTTTTGTACCACTATGCTATGTTCAGAGTGTACCAGATCAAAAAGTCGATGATATAGCTAAGTTCGAATAGCGCAATTTTTAAATTTGAAATAACTAGATCAAAACTAGTGATAAATTGCGAGGTAACCTGTAAACTCGCACGTGGATTTAAATGTAAACAAATAATAAGATTCAGAAGAAGCAAGAATCATCTAAAGTTAATTGGTATGTTAAGTGTAAAAAATTTAAGTTAAGTTTATTTAATAAATATTAAAATAAAATATAATTATTTTAATCATAGAAAAAACCATTATGAATTAAGAGCAGCACTTGGATGAGTAAGGTAATAATAAATAATAATAATAGTAATAATAAATAGTAAATAATAATAATAATTAATAATAATAATTAATAGTAATAATAAACAATAACCTTAAAAAGAAGAGCTTTTGAATTTATGAAATTAAACTTTCAAAAATTAAAAAATCTACTTTATTATGATTCTAGTGCTATCATCTGAAAACCTGGAAGATACTTGAAATGCGGTGGCACAATTGATTTTTTATTTCTCTGAGAAAAGAAGAAGCTAACTTTGATTATAAATTAATTGAAGCAGGTATATTATTATATTATAATCTCTTTATTTCTCCTTAACCTAATTTACATTTGTTGTTGCATGAACGTGACTAAAGTACATAGAAAATACATACAAAATACTTAAAAATATCAACAAAATAAAACCTTTTTTTTTTTTTGATCCTAAATAACAAAACTTGATTTTTTATTAATATCTTTTCACACTGATACAATGTCTAAAATAACTTGTTTCTTAAATATTAATCACTGAATTTTAACTGAACGATTGGTAATACTTTTATTAAGATAATAATAAACTTACATACGTGAACTGAAGCTAGTATATTTTATTCAGATTTAGTTTTTAAAACATCTAATTTAATAGCTATGCGAATATTAAAAAATAATTTTTGTCTATAGGTAACAAAGACGCTATTGTTTTTCTTGTTTGCCTTAAATTCTAGGACTACTATTACGTAAAAGAGAGGATGCAAATCACATTTATGGCTCTTCACCTTAAGACATACAGATTTATGTAATTTTAATGTACAGGTATTGTTTGTTTTAAAATTAATTTCCTTTGCCACGGAAATCATTAGAATTATTTGAATTTTATTTTGAAAACTTTAACTTTTCGTTTATGTATCTTGAGGGTAATTTTTTTCAGCCAGTCAGCATAAGATAAACTTACACTAGTAGAATTTCCGTAACTTAATAAAATTTTAATCATTATATTCATTAATACAAAATAATGCTAATTAATACTAAAACTAAAATTAATTCTTATATTATAGGAAAAATGAATTTGGAGAAATAGCTGAGCAGCCAAAATTATAATAAGGAAAAAGCAACAATAACTAGAAAACTGTAATAATGCATACATCAAATTAAAAAAATAAGTGGATTATGTATTTAATAGCTTTAAATGTATTGAATGGTGCGTTATTTTTGTGAGATTTATACCAAGGTGCTGTATAGTATAAGTTTCGTATCTTCAAGAGTAAATAAATCAATTAAATTAATTTGCAGTGCAATTTAATTTTTGAATGATATCAAATTATAAACAATTTCTTTTGATTATAAATACATTGTGTAGACTCGTAAAAAAGTCATTTACAATTAAAAACTATTGTTGAAGAATGTTGAAACGGTTATGCTAAATTTTATTTAAAATTAATAATGAATTGATAATAATAATAATTAATAATAATAATTAATGAATGTATATTGTATATTTGTTGAAAATCAAGTTATACCATTTTAGAAATTACATTTTGTATGTATAAAAATTTCAATAACATTAGTTTCTAATAAAATTAAAAAAACTGTTATAAAAAGTCTTATTTATCTCTTTAATAGAAGAGATTTGTATATAAATAAATATATCAAGATATTTCATTGGTCTATGACACTGGGACTTTTTTTTTAAAGTCCCAGTGCAGTCTTAGATAAGCATACTACTCAGTCCTTCAAAAGATTACATATAGCCTCAAGTAACTGAAAATTAATTTAAAATGAGCAGTAATAAAGAAGAACACAATTTCACTATTCAATCATGTAATTTTGCATTTCTATACACTTAACACACCACAATTTAAATTAAATATTTTTGCAATGCTTTCTCATAGAACTTATTGAGTTAAAGTAATTTGATTTTATTATTTAAAATATGATTTCAATGTAAAAAACAATTTCTATTAAAAAAAAATTGAGAATGGAAAGAGTGATAGTGAGTGTGGAAGGACAGAGAGAAAGTGAGAAAGTAAGAAAAGAGTTAGTGAGAGCGTTAAATCAGAAATCAGAATTAATTAATTAATAATGACATAGATTTAAGGAGATATAAAACGGACACTACACCTATACTCATAAATATTAACTTTCTTCCAATTTTATTGTTGAATTTCCAGAAAAGAAATGCATTAATTTGTAGTATGTGCCATGATGATTATTTAGTCAAATTTTCAAATAAATTAATTTATTAATTTTCAAGATATTTGGATTTCTGGTACAAAATGATCGAAAAATTTTAATAAATCATATTGTAACCCAAAATTCTCAATAACTAATGAAACTTATTTGAAAATTTAACTCAATTATCTTCATGGTACATACTATAAGTTAAAGCATTTCTTTACTGAAAATTTTGAATAAAATAAAAGGATAGCCAATATTTATGATTACAAGCCATTTTACATCTCCTAAAAAATATTTACATACATACAGCGTTTTAGTGCTGTCAAATTTTTTCGAAAAGATTACGCGAGTATCTGGAATTGATGTATTTTCACATTAGTTGAATAATGAGCTTCACAAAATAAATTTGAGCAAATAATAATATTTATTTATAATAATTAAATCAAAGTTCCCAATCTAAGTTATTTCAATGATTTTTAAACCGTAAAACTTTAATTTATTTGCGATTTATAAAAATGTCTAAATATCTAATTATTATTTTTAATTAATGAAGCATTTTTATAAGAAATATGTATTCTTTATTAGATATTCATTGGAAATTAAACATCAGCAATTGACAAGCATATTTTTTTTTCATTATACCTACAAATCACTTACAGTGACATTTTATTATTGACATTTTATTTTCTCTATCTTTTCGATAAGATATTTCTTAAAGCATATTGCATGAAAAAAACTTAAACTATACAGCACCTTGGTATAAATCTCACAAAAATAACGCACCATTCAATACATTTAAAGCTATTAAATACATAATCCACTTATTTTTTTAATTTGATGTATGCATTATTACAGTTTTCTAGTTATTGTTGCTTTTTCCTTATTATAATTTTGGCTGCTCAGCTATTTCTCCAAATTCATTTTTCCTATAATATAAGAATTAATT
The DNA here is from genome assembly GCA_017163975.1 of Anastatus disparis. Taxonomy (NCBI): domain Eukaryota; kingdom Metazoa; phylum Arthropoda; class Insecta; order Hymenoptera; family Eupelmidae; genus Anastatus; species Anastatus disparis. Next base: position 1,779,518 of record JAFFSR010000265.1, on the reverse strand, counting down.
TTAGTTTTAGTATTAATTAGCATTATTTTGTATTAATGAATATAATGATTAAAATTTTATTAAGTTACGGAAATTCTACTAGTGTAAGTTTATCTTATGCTGACTGGCTGAAAAAAATTACCCTCAAGATACATAAACGAAAAGTTAAAGTTTTCAAAATAAAATTCAAATAATTCTAATGATTTCCGTGGCAAAGGAAATTAATTTTAAAACAAACAATACCTGTACATTAAAATTACATAAATCTGTATGTCTTAAGGTGAAGAGCCATAAATGTGATTTGCATCCTCTCTTTTACGTAATAGTAGTCCTAGAATTTAAGGCAAACAAGAAAAACAATAGCGTCTTTGTTACCTATAGACAAAAATTTTTTTTTAATATTCGCATAGCTATTAAATTAGATGTTTTAAAAACTAAATCTGAATAAAATATACTAGCTTCAGTTCACGTATGTAAGTTTATTATTATCTTAATAAAAGTATTACCAATCGTTCAGTTAAAATTCAGTGATTAATATTTAAGAAACAAGTTATTTTAGACATTGTATCAGTGTGAAAAAGATATTAATAAAAAATCAAGTTTTGTTATTTAGGATCAAAAAGAAAAAAAAAGGTTTTATTTTGTTGATATTTTTAAGTATTTTGTATGTATTTTCTATGTACTTTAGTCACGTTCATGCAACAACAAATGTAAATTAGGTTAAGGAGAAATAAAGAGATTATAATATAATAATATACCTGCTTCAATTAATTTATAATCAAAGTTAGCTTCTTCTTTTTCTCAGAGAAATAAAAAATCAATTGTGCCACCGCATTTCAAGTATCTTCCAGGTTTTCAGATGATAGCACTAGAATCATAATAAAGTAGATTTTTTAATTTTTGAAAGTTTAATTTCATAAATTCAAAAGCTCTTCTTTTAAGGTTATTGTTTATTATTACTATTAATTATTATTATTAATTATTATTATTATTTACTATTTATTATTACTATTATTATTATTTATTATTACCTTACTCATCCAAGTGCTGCTCTTAATTCATAATGGTTTTTTCTATGATTAAAATAATTATATTTTATTTTAATATTTATTAAATAAACTTAACTTAAATTTTTTACACTTAACATACCAATTAACTTTAGATGATTCTTGCTTCTTCTGAATCTTATTATTTGTTTACATTTAAATCCACGTGCGAGTTTACAGGTTACCTCGCAATTTATCACTAGTTTTGATCTAGTTATTTCAAATTTAAAAATTGCGCTATTCGAACTTAGCTATATCATCGACTTTTTGATCTGGTACACTCTGAACATAGCATAGTGGTACAAAAAAAATAATCGAACCCCAACGCTGATCTAACCCGCACATATATATCTTTATGCTGTAGTAAGCAGTAGAGGGCGTCGTATATAGTAGGCTAGTCAAATGCGTATTGAGGTCTCTTATAGTTGCGCTCGCAGCGCCGCTGTATTTTGTTTATGATATTTTGTACTAAAGTATATTTGCTGTCAGCTTATTTCCCCGGGGATATATGAACAAGTAATATATCCCCGGGGAAATACTCAATATGCTATAGTAAGTTGGGATACAACAAAACTCTTCAGTACGAAGTGAGCGCCGATGTGTTTGGAAAGGATAGTAGTGTAAACTTAAGAACATAAACAGGCGCGTTAGACGATCGGCGCCGCATAGTTAAGTTCCGCGCTTATTCAAATTTCATAATGGTCTTTTTCGTATTAAATACATTTTTAAAAATATACATTAAATAAATAATGGTTCATATTGATTTATTAATAATAAAATTTAGAGTTAATAGTGAAAAAAATCACAGTAAAAGTGATGCAGTGAAAAAAATAGAATAAACATAAAACTTGTAAAATTGTAAGAGAAATAAAAAATTTTTTAAACTTTTCAGTTATAAGTTTGTACATTCATATTTACAAGTACAAACAAACATAACAGAAGAAAAAATTTTATAAACAGATGTATCTATCATATTTAGTAAATCACAGAAAAATATTAAAATAATTGTGAAAGAAAAATTTGTGTATCCCAGCGATACAGTAAGTATCGCTTGCTTTGTTTCTCGAAGCGTCACGCGACAACATGTGGCGCTTGCGCGCGAAAGACAGCTTCGTTTCACGCTTGTTCCACGCTTCTTTAAATTCTACGAAATTGCTTCTTTCGCATTTTATAAATTCATGATATATACATTGAAAAATTGTAAAAAATGTATTCAATTATATACTTATAATTTTATTGTTCCTCTAACTGCTTACAACAGCATAAAATAATCTACGCAACATGTGACGTACGTCGGGAAAATATTTGCAGGGTTAAATGTTTTTTGCTTGAGCAGCAGAAAACATTGACCCCTGCCAATATTATCCCTTCGTACGTCACTTGTTGCGTATATTACTAATATTCATCACTATAGTGATGAAGATAGATGCTTATAGAAGAAAAAGCGTTGAGTGATGCGCGCGCAGCTAACATTCAGTATTCACAACTATAGGATAGATTATACAAACGGACGCCATCGCGGGCAGCATGTAGATATACAGATTCGCTTTCTATAAACGATTTTAATTGAAAATTATTTACAACTCATATGAATTGTAATAATGAATATTATAATATTTATAATTTATTTCAAATCAGAAGAAAAAAATTTTTATTATTTTAGTGATTATATTTTATATCAACTCTGTAGTCTTTAATATATTATCGTGTATATATCGGTCATTTATCGCGATTGCGTAGCGACGAGATATAGCCAACAGTTAGTTACCCGAGCATATCTTTATCCTTAATTTTCTACCAGGGATAGTTAAAATATTTCAGCAACTTTACGTACATTAAATTAATAATTTTCAATTGGTTAAAGTTAAGAGTTATAAATAAAAATATTTTATTTACTAACTACAATTTATTTTCCAATTTTAAATTCCTTACATAGGGCCCCCACATAATTTGTGCCCCAGGGTCCAACAAATCTAAATCCGGCACTGAACATATTATGATACTTGAGTGGTCGAAATATCGATCAGTCCCGTTCTTGAAAGGTTAATTTTTATTCTATCATAACTATTGACTAGCTTGAGCTTTTTAAACAGATTTTTTTTTAATCGAAGTTTCATTTTTGAAAAAAAATTTTACACGGTCCTTTTACTTTAAATGTCAGATATTGTGACGAAGAAAAATTTTTCAAATTTCAAACAATGCTTATTCAAAATTCTATCCTAATTAATAGGCTATTATTTTAATCTTAACAATTTAAAATTCTCATAGAAAAATTTTTCATTATTTGATTAACATAAGTCCAAAAAATTCTAATTGCTTAATCAATTTTAAATAATCCATGCATTCTTTTGAACTGCATGTACAGAACGAATCTGCGGCATAAATCTGACAGATCTTATTATTTTTGTGATAATATTTAATATTATTAGGTTTTAGAATATTTCATGCTATGATGCAAAATTATAAATGGATAAAGATATCATCGTAAAAATTGTACAGAAGATAAATTTAAGAATAAGAATTAAATGCAACTTAAATAAGCCCATGACACTACGGCTTTCAGCATTTGACTCCGCCGTGCAGTGATAAACAATTTAAGTTAGTCGTATTGTAATTTGTGTCCTCGTAAACCGTATTCGTGTCAGTATGTAGACATGCTAAATTTGTATTAGCATCGCTTATGTCTCAGATGCACTCCTCGATTCTTTACAAGATTTATATGTCCTCCTGAGACATATTGAGTATCCGTATATCTCAGGAGAAATAATATGGCATCACCGATCCTGTCATGTTTCGTTCAATGTAGTCAAAGAGCAATCATATTGAATGAAGGTTAGTGAAAAAAATGACTCGCGCTTGGACAGCAGCTGTACTCATTACTAAATGTCATTCTAAAAAACGAAAGAAAAAATTAACAGGACTAAAATTTAATTTTAAAAGTATTGGAAAAAACATTAATGTGTTTTCAAGAATTAAGTTATAGTTCTTCATACGGCCTACTTCAGACAAAAATCATTTACTTTGGCCGTTTATTCAGGTGAAATCTGAATCTTGAACAATGTTTGCCGCTTGAGCAGAAATCTACCTCAGCGCGCTCCGCGCGCCTTCGTTGATTTCAGCTCAAGCGTCAATCATTGTTTTCGATTCATATTTCACCTGAATACGACAATATTTAATATTGGTTATTTGAAATTCAACTGTTCTAAAATCTTGATAAATTTCGTAAAATCGCGATCACGTATGCATCCTAAATTTGACAATATTTTTTGTTTTTATTCTTTTTTATGTAAAATAAGATCATTATTGAATAAAATATATCTTTGCTTTTTATATATTTTTTGGAAATTTCACCTAGCACATATTTAATATTTTAATTTTACACCTGAGTATTATGCGTCATTAAAATCACCAAATATGAATTACTGTGGCATCCTTTTATTATTATAACAAGTGGTTAACCTAACCTCAACTTTTCGAACGTAATATGTAAAAGTGTCAGAAGTAACTGGAACGCAGCATTATTAGAAACACGGCCGCAGCAATAGCCACAAATACATTTTATTTTAAATTCGTTTTTTCTTATTTTTCATTCTATAATTAATGCTGAATTAATTTTTTTCTAGTATATCAATGTTTAAATATTTTATTAAAAATAAAAGTGATAAGTTTTCTTCATCTATAAGCTTTAATTTATAATTTTAAAGTTCATCATACGTCGATTCCGCTGTAATACCCACATCTACCCTACGTAATTTTTAAATTATTCGTTTTATTCATATTATTAAAAATTATATAATTTTTACCTATCACAATTCCCAGGAAAAAAATTTTTATTCTTATTTATATACAAGGTAAACGTCTCCCACAGAAACTGTCATAAAAATATCAATGCTACGAATTTAAAGCTTCTCTTTTTTATCTTATGTATGCTAATAAATTAAGATATACGAAATTCATATAAATAATTATTAAATTTTTATTTTAGCGTTTTCATTGAAATGTTACACTTGTGAATCTGAGGCTGGGGAAGATTGCGACACAAATCCAGAACAAGATAAGTATATCCAAGAATGCAATCTTGAAATCAACCAGATTTTAAACAGAGTTCCAGCTTTGTCCGCAATTTTCAATGATTATAAGATGAAAACTCTCAATAGTAAGATTCTAAAATAAATTCATGTCACTGTTAATCAAATGATGCTAGTCAATTAAAGAAATTATAAAAAATGAAAAAATATAGAAATATTCTTTATTTCTTTATGGATTTTTTTAAATATTGTTATTATGATTGAAAAAAAATGATCAAAATATTTTAAATATCATTGATAATTTTTTAATGTTAGTAGTATACAATTTTTTAAATTGTATTTTGGTCATAAATTCCATATGTCAATAATGCAGACACTATATTAAAATATGATAATAATAGATAGCATTTCTTTGATTGCATCGACAACCAATGACGATAGTTTATTAATTATTATTATTTCTAGGTTTTCCAATTGACCCTGCTACATTTTTTGACTGCATGAAATTAACTGTAGGTGAGTGCAACAAATTGTGATAAATTATTTGAGCTTACATGTATATAAAAGATTATGATTTTTCGTATTTTAATTTTATAATAATTCTTAAAATAATAATTATAATAATTTTTAAAATTGTTTTGATCTGGGAAAAATTTTTGCTAATATTAATCTTATTACATATAATATTATCTTATCATACTTTTTGTATGATATAATTCTTCTTAGTGTGAAAATAACATTATTCTTTTATAAAATTTTTAGAATAAATAATTCTTGTAAAAATTAATTACTCTTTGAAGTAACCTTTCAGAGATACAAGTATTCTGATGGTCAATATACTGGTCAAATATAATTTACATTATTTCTATTTCAATTTAATATTTTTAAGAAATATACTTTAAATTATTTTTCAAATCCAACATACAAATTTTAATCTTAATAATATTTTTTTTTAAACTATAATGATAAATTTTGAATAAAATAATTCACAGTAACAACAAATATTTTGATTTAATATTTTAGAATCGTTTAATAAAAAGGTTGTGTCCAGATCATGTGCACCTAAGATGATTACATGCCAAATATTAGAAGCCATAATCAAAGACAAGTTTCCATCCATGAATATGGAAGAATGTAACCGCTGTGATAACGACCTATGCAACTCATCATAAAAATTTGATTTGATGCTTATGGATATATAAAATAAAATTAAACGTTTTAAAATGTTCTGCAAATAAAATAGCAATAGAAAATTTAAAGTATAATAATACAAATTATGTTGTAATTACAGAGCCTTCATATTGACTATTCATTTTTATTATCACCAATTATGTAATTTCTGAAAATGTGAAAATTAATCCTTTCTTAAAAAATTGATGGAAAGAATTTGTCATCATGATAAGACAGTTTTTATTGGTTAAAATAAAACAAGTGACGCAAATCGGAAATTTAAAATAAAATTTTGAAACTATGGGCGCGCGGAGCGTGCTTAAAATTGCTAGTAAAATAAAATAATTAAAAAGTTTTTTAATTTTGTTTTTTTATGTTATTTTTATGATCTTTTTTGAAATAAAGATAAAAATTAATATAACATTATCTCCTTAAAATACAATTTATTTATAAATATAATTAACAGTAATAATAAAAGCAGTAAAAGATTTTACATAGAAATAATACTAGTACTCTAAATTATGTTTTTATAAATTTTTAAATTAATTTGTATATTTTTTTAAGTAATTATAATATAGTGCAGATCTTTTAATTTTGTTTATAACGAAAACAATACAAAAATGGCCTTTTCGATCACTTTCAAAAAAAGGATTTAAATTTATGATTGAATGATAGTTTATCATAAGATATTAATATTTTCAAAATATAAGATTGAATCTAGCCTCAGTTTGAAAGATATAAAACCTTAAAGATTTACTCATGCACTAAAATGCTGATAAAAATAGTGGACTGAAAATGTGTATAAAAGTAGTTTTGTAGTTTCATACCTTTAAAACCAAGACTCAGCTCAACTCCGAACGTTATAACTTTAAATGTTTTATCATGAAGGTATCATTTAGATAAAAATTTTAATCCATTTTTGAAGATAACCAAATAGGTGATTTTAATTGAATGCCGGCAGCAAATAAAATAGCTCAATGATAAAGCACAAACTTACACGCCTTGAATTGAGTCTCCACCCACGAAATTCTTCAGATCTGTAGTCCTTAACAAAATGCTCTAGGAAAAGCAATTTAGCTCAAATAAAGAGACGATTGCTGAAGTTGAAACATATTCTCAAAGCAAAGACAAATCGTTTTACAAAAAAAGTATAGAAAAATTAGACAAGCGCTGAATGAATGTATCACTCTTGAAAAAGTATATGTTGATGAAAAAAGTTAAATTCAGCCAAAAAGTTGTTGTTTTATTAATTTGGCTTGAGACTTATTGTATTACTTTTATATAATTATACAAGCTTTTACAAGATAAATCATGACTTCGCTGTACCATATATAAGAAAACCTAATTTTTTTATCACATGCAGTTGCCGTATTCCATCGTTAGAAAGATTCTTCTGATTCTAACCTCAGCAGAAATAACAAATTCTCTAAATTAAGCTTTATCTTGTTTTTCTTAATTCTTTCGTTATCGTAGCAAAGATTATATGATTCTCCCAGGATATACCGATGAGGAAGGAAAAAACTTGTAGACAAACCCAATGGGATGAATCCTTAAGAAATACTTACCTCAGAATAATCTGTGTATACGGCGATTTCAGTATTAGGTGCTCTTCTGTCAAAGAACATCTACAACATATTTAGCACACCTCTCGTTTATATTATCAAACGATTAACTCACCCGAACGACCTCATACAAAGCAAATCAGTCCTGACCTGCAGTTTTCCCCGAATGAGCAGTCACCCATCCAAGTACTAACTGCATCCAGTGCTGTTCAACTTTACAGATCACCCGAGATACTTTTGGTCATTCCACCAATACGTCGGTCAAAGATTTTTATTGAATAGCATTATATAAAAAAAAAATTTATGTGGTAGAATGATATAAAAATCTTCGTCAGTGTAAAACTAACATCTTTTCATCTTTTATGAATTTTTGTGATTTTTAATAAGTATATATGGTAATAATCATCTAACTATATTTAATTATTCATAATTTTTAAATTATTCAAATGAATACTTATATAAATGATTATATACAACGTACTATTTATAATAAATACAAATAATTATATTTGAAACGATTTTTTAATTGCTTAATTAACAAATTATATTTAATTATAGATAAGCATAATCGATCATATATAACTTTATATTTGATAACATATAATCATGAATGATTAGACGTACATGATAAGTCGTTTGAGGGTCTGTACGATTATGTGTATCTGCAAATAGTTAATCATGTAGTATTAAGTTATCTGTTGCAAATTGCTATAACTGATTATATATAAGTTGTTTAATATTAAAATTTCTTTATTGATAAATATTGATAATAATAATGTTGATGTTTTGTCGAATACAGAAAATTAAAATGATGTCACAGTCCATATTGAAACTAATGATATCGTTATAATAAAGTCATGAAATAAAAATCTAAAGATATTATTGTAAAAGAATAGAAAATGAAAAATCAACTTTGTCAAACTTATAAATTGCTAAACATGTAAGCTGAAAATCATGAACGCTAATGTGTAAATATTATTGAATAACTTAATAAAGTTATCTTTTGAGCATTGATTAATTAAAATCCAAAAAATTCTTTCTTGAAGTAACTTTCAACTTACCAAAATATAAAAAAGTCGAATTTCAGCATTTCATGTATAGGGAATTTGAAATACGCAAATCTCGGTTTTTTCATGATACTTACCCCGACTTGGATCGTATTAAAAATCAAACACACATGTCACGATGCATTCATGAATATGAGATTTTGATAATTAGTATTCCACCAAAAGTCATTTCAGATAAGTGAATAACTTTTTATTTCATTATCAGTCAATTTCAAATATTTCTTAAGATATATACAATGATTATAATTCATATTATCTTTGAATTATAATTAAATTAGAGCCATTTACAATGTATTTAATACTTATTTTTAAATTTATCTTCTGTACAATTTTTACAATATCTATTTATAATTTTGCGTCGTAGCATGAAATATTCTAAAATAGAAGCATTTTGAAGGTAAATTCATTTAATATAGATTCATCTAATGTAGATTCGTTTCACACGTAGTTCAAAATAATGCATGAATTATTAAAAATTGATTTTATTGCGTTTAGGGATTGTTAATATTTTTACGTTCTTTTAACCTCAAAATCGCAACTTCTTTTCTTATTTTCGGCTCTCAGAACATAAAATACAGTACGTTACTTGGACAAAAAGGCTTTTTAACGAAACTCGTTACAAACCTCGCCTTCGGCTCGGCTTGTAATCTTCTCGTTTCGTAAAAAAAGCTTATCTGTCCACGGAACGTAATGTACTATTAAGCCAGCGATGCAAAGAACAGAAATTCTGACTGAACTGAAAATTTTCATCCAGAATCATACAATTTACAATTTTTAGGAGCGTTAATGTCGACTTGACACACTTTTTTCTGGGAAATTTTTCAAAAAGTTAGCCACTGTACAAAAATAAAGAATCTTATGCTCTGTTACGATACGTTTGTGTAGAGTCGTATTACTCTGAATTTCCAACTTTAAGATATGATTTATAATATATTTATATAATGCAACTAGTATGCATAAGTAACATTACCGCTCTTTAAGAGGCGGTCGGAACCATTTGCCGCTTGGTGGCGCTGCGGTCAGGTGAGAGAAAAATATAAAATATTTTTTATATAGCAATTTAAAATTTACTGAAACAATAATATACTTTTAATCTTGTCATTTCCTCTAGCCATATATATGTAGAATAATTATTAATATTAATTTTGTTTGAAAAGTCTAAAATATTGTTATAAAGCGAAAAATGCGGCGCGAGGTAGAGCCGACGTAAACATTAGCATACATCATTCTTTAGTATTGCTCTCTCTGTCGCACTAAGGGAAGGTGCACGCATGTTTACATCGGTCCTACGTTGCATCGCATTTTTCGCTTTATAACAATATTTCAGACTTTTCAAACAAGATAAGTATTAATAATTATTCTACATATAGATGGCTAGAGGAAATGACAACATTAAAAGTATATTGTCGTCTCAGAAAATTGTAAATAGCTGTATAAAAAATATTTAATAGATTTCTCTGGCCTGACCGCAGCGCCACCCTATATGTAGCGGCGAATAGACCCGACCGCCTCTTAAGGATGTTCCCTTGGAAATTTATTTCCTTAGAATATTAATTTAAATTATTGGATTAAGTAAATTTTAGTACGTTTTTTCCATTGAGCTCATTTTTTAATATCGTTTGCTATATTAATTTTTTAATAATCAGCTCCCAAAGATGCGATTTTTAATTCATGAATACTATAGTCTGCCTCTTTCTGACTCACGTTTTGGTTAACGACTCTAAGTTTTCTTAGAATTTGATTTAAAAACCTTTTTTCATAATCTACTTATAATAACGATTCTATTGGCGTAAAGAAAATTTATGCAAATGATACTAAATTTTGAGTTATTGATATTTGAAAGATAGAAAATGTACGAATTCGAATTTCGCTTCTGCGTGTAGAAGTGTGCTCAACTTATTGCAGTGCTATCATTAAGTCAACTTTATAGAAATAGAAAAGAACAAAATATTTGATTTTTTTATTTCATGTTTTAAATGATCCTTGATTTACCAATCTAAATTCACCATTGATTCACGGTTCTTTTACTTCGGACGTCATAGATCGTTTTTATTTTCATTCCGTATATTTTGTATTTTACCTTGAATCTCTATAGATTATGTTCATTAAAATTAATCACTTTTGTCATCAGCTTCTTCTTTTAGATCTGTTTCGCACTTAGATAGGTATTAGCTGCAGTCCTATAAATATCATGCCATGAGATATTGGTGAACATTTCACTCTAACTCGACTCGTGGTAACACCAAACTGCTGTTATCTTCCAATCAATACATTCTTTTTTTCGTATGCAATTATTATTTTTTCTATTGTGAATTTCTACATTGGAAATTTCATGGTATTAAAAATACATTATTTTTTAAATACTGTTATAGAAATATGATTTGAGATAGTAAAAATTGAAATATACAATTTTAAGAATAAAGTGTAAGTGTTGTAAACTATTACGGTAAGCATGATTTAATCAATTATCATGTGATACACATTCGTAATTTATTCTTTCGTTCCATTTCTTAAACAAACAGAAATTTATAATCTCTAATACATCAAATGATAGTAACGCTATTTTTGAATCAAATAAGAATTACTAATATATGCCTTACTAGCATAAGTAATGACTTTGTTTAGTATCATGATAAAATGAAATCCTAATGATATCATGAGTAAAAAATAAAAGTTACACAAGAAATGAAAAAACAAATCAGTAAAGCTTAATGCATCACTTAAAGATAATAAAAATAATCTCTAATTTATAACCTACGTATTTGTTTCATCATTTATGCTGATAAATAAATATAATTATACATAAAAATAGAATATTAGTCATTGAAAAACCATTTAACAATTAAAATTTTCGATACTAATGACCGGAATCTTCTAAATATGAACTGCAAAGTGAAAAATGTGATTGTTTCATCTGGTGGTGCATTCATAAAAAGATTATGAATATTTAGAAGTCGATAAAACTTTTTAAAAATAAAATTTATCTGAGGTTTTTACAAAAATATAGAGTTTGGTACAGTATTAAAGTAGGAACATAATTGTCTCTTCTTTCTCTCCTCCCAATTGATCATTCTTAGTTCAGTAAAGTATTATCATTGACATAATGTTACTTTTGAAATTATAAAAATGTTTTCTTGTGATTATTAGTGGTATCCAAAAGCATACATATGGGAAGCAATAGAACAGAAGTTTTAAATTTAAGTACTCACAATAAGATTGATAAATATAAAAATAATACTAGAATCATACGATATCAATATTAATCGATATAAAAATTAATCAAATCTTATATTTTTACTAATTACGTTGTATTTTATTGTATCATCAATAAACTTCAAATGTTTCTAAAGATAAATGTAATGATCATAATTTATATTATCTCTTTGTTATGATTAAGTTAGAGCTTCGTATAGGATGTACTAAATAGTTTTAATTTTATCTTTTGTACAATATTTTCGATAAAATCTTTACCCACATGGTAATATATATTATTATTTTGCGTAATATATTATTATATTGAAATAATTACTTGTTCTTTAAGGTATGAGACCATAGTTAATGTCTGAAAACAAAATCAAATTTAAGTGTAATGATAAATTTTTTTCTTATATATTAATTGATGAAACTTTTTTTTATCTTTATATATAATAATATAAGACTATAATCCATGAAAAATCTCACTCGATAGTTGAAATCCTTTTCTTCTGTTGATGACTCGATTTTTTCTATTTTTGTAGTCGTCACAGGATTTTTCAGCCAATTTTCAACAAATTGATTTCCAAATTTCCTGATATCTTCAATTTATATATCTTTACAAGTTTATTGAACTGGAATTCTGATAAGACAAACTCAAATGAATATTGAAATAAATTACTTACATAAAATTTAGAAAAATACCAATTTTTTCTAATATTTTCAACTTTTTCCGAACCAAACTTTTTTAATTCATTTTTTTTAGAAAAATGAAATGATGAACTTGTGAAGATATATCAATTGAAGACCTCTGCAAATTTTTAAGTCAATTTGTTGAAAATTGGCTAAGAAATTCTGCGGCAACTACAAAAATAGACAAAATAAAGTCATCAACAAAAGAAAATGATTTTAACCATCGGATGAGATCTTTTGAAATTATCCATGAATTAAAGTCTTATATTTAACATATGATAACAAAAAGTTCCATCAAATAATATTATAAGAAAAAAAATGTGGCAGTCGTGGGACTGGCTGACAGAAGTGATAACTTTAATTATTGTAGGTTGAAATTATTGTGCGTAAAATTTTTTTTTAAATGTACTGTTACTTAAATATTATTATTATAAATATAGTGATCTTAAAAAATATTAAGATTCAAAGATTTCTGATGAATAGTTATTTAATTATATTTTTGATATAAAAATTGAAATCAATATTAAATATAAATTTGTAGTTATTCACAAAAAATCATTTAATTAAAATAATTAACATTCATGAATATTAACACTTGGTTCATCTACATTCTCACTATCATCATTAGATTCTATAAGAGTAACAATTGATTTATGGTAGCAATAATAAGAAATACAATTTTTACATTGTATATTATCTAAGAATCTTGCAAAAATTGCAGTCGGCTCTAACGAAAAGTAGGGCATTTGAAAAGCGGCCGCGAAAACTAGCACATTTGGCTATTTAGTCATTGCAAGGTATCGCTAACATGTATTATTGTTCAAGGGACAGTGTTGAGATGTGCTACTTTTCCTGGGACAATTGGAATTACTCTTAGCAGCAAAGGGTGCGAATTGTGCTACTCTTCGCCGCAAAAGTGAATCGTGCTAGTTTTCGACGGAGAATTGAAATGTGTTTCGTTAGAGGCGATGATATAATATATATATATAAATATATATATATATATATATATATATATATATATATCTTTCTCTTAATGATATTCTTTGACACCACAGGGTGAGTACAATAGCTGCACTGTACTCACTGAGTCTATTTGAATGACTTTTCTTTTTTCAACTCAAATAAATATTTTCAACTTATTTATTTGCAATAATCAAAATTTCATGACTAGCAATTTTCATTCCAATGTAAGAGCTTGTCTACGAAGTTTAACAAATTTGAATGAAAGAAATCAGACGATTTTTCATGAAATGAAATAAATAATTATTTGACATAATTTATGTAAAAATTGACCGATTTTTGCAAATGAAAATTCACGATGAAGCTCTCGAAGTAAGAAATGCAAATATTTAATAATAAATCTTTTATTTTATATTGCAAATTATTTAAAAATTTTGGTTAACTATGATTGAAAAAGGTTCGACATAAAAACTCCAAAAGTTATCGGGTGTCATTTTCGTATACTTTAGTCGTGCCTACGAGTTAATTATGTGCCTCCTCTCACACACACACACACACACACACATATATATATATATATATATATATATATATATATATAAATGAAACGAACATGCATTTTCTATATGTATTTTTTTTTTAACCATACTAATATTCAGGCCTTAGTTTTTTTTGTTTACATATTTAAGTTTTACGAGCTTGAAATTTAAGTTTTACGAGCTTAAAATTTAAGATTTACGATCTGAAATTTTTGTCTGAATTCCTAAGCAACTCACCGTCCCATAAGAAGTTATCACTTCAAAAAAAATTTATCATTACATTAAAATTTAATTTTTTTTCAGACTTTAACTCAGGCCTGATACCTTAAGGCATTTTAAAGGCTTATCTAATACAAAACAAATCAAATACTGGAAGTTGTCAGAAAAACAATAGGACTCATCAGATGTTATATTATATTTTCTTATCAGGATTGTGTCAGGGGTCAGAATCACCAATTTGGTTCAAATTTTGGGAGATGATCCTGGATGCATAAATACGAAGAAAACCAAAAATTTAGACTTCAACATTCAATATTTCTGTAGCAGTCTTAGATGACCAAAATTAGAGTCGAATTGGCACGATGCGTGTCCGTGCATACTCGCGACTTTAAGCTTTATTATCAACTCCCTGCACTACATGAATTGAGAGAGCGTTTTGGCTCTCATTTTGGGCATTGAAGACATTATTCGTTGTCATCATAAAATTCGCACTTATACTTGAAATTTTGAAGATTACAATACTGGGAGTAAAATTGTAATCCATTTAGTAGTTTTCAAAAAAAAAAAAAATCCCAAAATATTAAATCGCAAATAATTCGGAAAGGAATAATTTTAAAGGTATAGGTATTTTCACAAAAAGAGTTTATTTTAGAAATTCATAAAAAAAGTTAATCAGTTCAAGCTTCAGGGGAAACTACTCGCCTATTAAAAGATGATGATTCATTATATAGTGTAAAATTTAATAATGCTGATTTTATTACTCAACTAAAAATATCAATAACTTGATTTTTTCAAGTATTAGGGTCTAAAATTTTCTAGTTTCTTCATATTTGGATACTTGAAAATTTATCCTTAAGTTTGGACAAAATTCATGATTTGGAAGTTTAAACCTTTTCTGGTTAATCTTTTTAAAAATCAATGAATCTTAAATTATAAATAGTAAACTGATAGAATTAATTATTTACTGACTTAATCACTTCATAAATACAGCTTTTAAAAATATAATATTCCAAGTGCGTATTTATAAAACTAAATTAATAATTAAAAAAGACAGAAAAAAAAATAACCTTTCGACAATTAATATTCTAGAATAAATTTAAAATTCCAATATTATTCATTTAATATTTATAAAAAATCAAAGAGCATTATTTCAAGTTTTCTATTTTCTGGTTTATTTTAGTCTTAATTTTAATACAAGAAGGTTCTAAATAACAGAAAATTGATTTTCACCTTAATGTTCTGGTTTTACTTAAAAATAACAAGTTATTTCGGACAAAGGACAAGATACGATCAAAAAAATTATTCACTTTTTTGCTTTCTTATAGAGAAAGCTTTGTATCGGCAAAAAAAATTATTTTCTATTTTTTCATTCATTTGTACATATTTGATCTCAGACAGTCGAAACAAAGTGATTTTTAGAAAATGTCTGTATGTGTGTGTGTGTGTGTGTGTGTGTGTGTGTGTATTCAGTAAGCCTACTGGATCTCAAAAACTACTGGATGGATTTGCTTCAAATTTTGCAAAGAATTTATTTTTTTGTTCAACTTGGGGGAACCTATTGAGAATTGGTTTTCTTAGCGCAGTTTTTATTTCAGAGTCATTTATAAGAAAAAAAAATTTCAATTTTTCATTTTTTTGGTAGTTTTTGTAAATTACCTGATAAATCTTCTTAAAAATTTACATGGAAATAATTTTCGATACCCGAAATAAAATAAACTTCTGAAAATTGCTTATCTGAAGGTATTTTTAATTTTAGAGCATTTTGAAATTTTTGAAAAAAATGTTTGTATTTATTTTGTCAATTAGATCTCGAAAACTACTCAATCGATATGCTTCAAATTTTGCATGGAATTTATTTTTTTATCTAACTTGGTTGGAAATTATTGGGAATTGATTTTCTTAGCGTAGTTTTAATTTCAAAGTCATTTAAAAAAAAACATTTTTAATTTTAATTTCTTTGATATTTTATGCAAGCTACTCAATGAATTTGCTTAAAAATTTTCGTGGAAATTATTTTCTATTGCTGAAATAAAAAGAACTTTTGAAAACTAATTTTCTTAGCGCAGTTTTAATTTTAAAACATTTTGAATTTTTGAAAAAAATGTCTGTATTTATTTTGTTACTTACTAGGAGAGTATCACATCTCCGGATCACGGATTTTGCTGAAACTTTGGGATAACTTTCCAAATGTCAAAATATGAAAGAAAACAGAATTTTAGACACCAACGCTTAGTATTTCCCTACTTATAAGCAATTAAAGAAAATTACTAACAAAGTTACTAGATTTTTAAACGCACATAGTTTCTTAGTATTGATAGCTAGAAGCTTGAAACCTTTTTTAAATGAAAGCTGAGCTCAAATCCTTTCAAAATAGTAGTTATAGTATGCCAAAATATTATTTTTTTGTAAAGTTATAGCGTAATAAACATTGGACCCAATTTCAGCTTTTGTTATTAATTAATGTTTTAAAAAGCAAAATCAGGTCCAATGTTTATTACGCTATAACTTTACAAAAAAATAATATTTTGGCATATTATAACTACTATTTTGAAAGGATTTAAGCTCAGCTTTCATTTAAAAAAAGTTTCAAGCTTCTAGCTATCAATACTAAGAAACTATGTGCGTTTAAAAATCTAGTAACTTTGTTAGTAATTTTCTTTAATTGCCTATAAGTAGGGAAATACTAAGCGTTGGTGTCTAAAATTCTGTTTCCTTTCATATTTTGACATTTGGAAACTTATCACACAGTTTGAGCAAAATCCGTGATCCGGAGCTGTGATACTCTCTTAGTTAGATCTCGAAAAGTACTCGATGGATTTGCATCCGATTTCCCATATCATTTATTTTTTCAATTGACTAGTACGGAAACTATTGAAAATTGGTTTTCTCAGTGTAGTTTTAATTTTAGAGCCTTAACAACACATAAACTGGCATATGACCTTAAATTTATGATCACTGATGGAAGATTAAAATGTTAAATATCATAAAATTTATATGAAGTATAGACCGGATTGTTTAATTGATTTTTGAGTTATTTATTAAAATATTATAACGACTGCGTACACAGTGGAAAAAAATTTGTAATTTTAACACACATAAGTGTTACAGATGAAACACAAATTTTTTTGTGTTAAAATTTACAAATTTTTTTTGTGTAATTTTCGAAGTTAAAATTTTAACATCAAAATTCATGAATAATACAAAATTTTGAATAATAAAATTTGTAAATTTTACAAATATATTTGTGTTAAAATATAATGATTGAAATAATGATTAGATATCAAATAATGACTTTCTCGTATTTATTTCTGTTAATATATTTAAAAAAGAGAGAGAGATAAAGAAATATAAGAAAAAGGATAAAATGATGGATGTTGGCGTGGATCAATAAAATCATAAACAAACTAATCTCATTTGATAATATTACATTATCGTTCAAAGGCGAACGTAAACGAATGATTACAAAAAGAGCCGATCATTTTTTAATATGAGCACATCATAGGAATAGAGCCGGTTAGTAGCTCAGTCAGTAGAGCGTTGGATTCGTAATCTCAGGGTTCTGAGTTCGAATCCCGCTCTCGGCAACCGATTGATAGAAGCACCACTGTACGTTACATATGCTTTGTTCACAAACACACTAACGAGCTCCTCTGTTGCTGATTAATATCACAAATAGCATAAATTTAGCGACGTTAAAGAAGAAAAAAAAATTCACAAATTTTTGGAGTTACAAAAGGAGTCCATGACATTTGAGTCTCAGATTTTCTTTTAACTTAGAGATATTTTTTCTTATATAAAATTATGAAATAAGCCTTATTTCTAAGGTGCTACTCTCGATTTTTGCCAAATTATCAGCAGATTTATCTAAATTTTTAAAAACTTGCATCTTTTTATAATTATACTTTGCTTAAAGAAATTATTCTAGGTTTTTATTTTATCACGTGAGATCTCATGTGAATTCTCATATGAGATCTCATGTCATTTTTTTTAATAGGGAACTGCTGATAATTTGGCAAAAATCGAGAGTTGTACCTTAGCAATAAGGCTTTTTTCATAATTTTATATAAAAAAAAATATCTCAAAGTTAGGAGAAAATTCGAGATCCAAATGTCATGGACTCCTTGTTAGCAGAAATTAACATTTACAAACTAAAATTTATTTTGCATTTAAGGCATTTTTATTGCATAAAATAATAATAATGCTGATATTGGCATTACAACTCGCGTCTTCTGCTAACTAAAAATACATTTGTTTATATCTATATATATATATATACATAATATATATATATATATATGTAAACAACATGGCCGTTTGATATAGGATAAATATGCAGAAACCTATGGAGAATATTTAGTTTTAGTTGATTATTTTACTAATTAAAAATCCGATTGATGAAAATCCGATTTAAAATGGTACAACCAACAAATGTGCATATTATAGTCATTTACGATTGCATTTTTTAAAATAATAAGTCAAAGAATCAATTAAAATTTAATATTCTCCATAGGTTTCTGCATATTTTTCCTACATTGAGCAGCCATTTTTTAGTTAGCAAAAGGCACGAGTTGTAATGCCAATATAATTATTAAAAGTATGAGATTATTTGAATAACTAAGTACACACATGTTTGTAAAAATAACAAACTCCGTGTGTTAATTCTACAACAATTTTTGTGTTAGTTTTAAAAGTACACAAAAATTTTTCAAATACAAAAATTTTTATGTTGATTTTACAAAGATGTTTGTAAAATTTTAACACAAAAATTTTTGTACAAAAAAAAAATTGACGAATTACACAAAATTTTTTACAGTGTAAATGCTACTTCGAGATCAAAATGGTAACTTGACAATCTTCATTACTTATGATTGAGATACATTTTTATATAAAAACATTATTGATGTTAGATTATTGTTTTTTTTATTAGCTGTGATTTAGCTATGATATTAAGCTGTGAGTTTTTACTAAAGTTGTGTGTTATTTATTTTTACGTGTGAATTAAGAAAAAAATTGTTGAAAATTAAAAATTCAACATAGGCTATTCTGGATAAAAAAAATTTTATGCTTATAAATAAGCATAAAATTTAAAATAAGTAAATTTAAATTTAATTAAAATTAAAAATTTTATTTTTACTAATAAAAGCAAACAATTTAAAATAAGTAAATTGACAATTCATTGCTCAAAATTGAGATTCATCTATTAATTACATCCTTATAGATGTTATATTATTGATTTTTTTTTATAAAAACTTTAAATAATAAAAAAAAGAGAAAAATATGACATAATTTATGGAAAAATATTTATAATGCAATTAAATAAACTGTAAGCATTCACGTAGATTAATTATATTTAGTTTTATGTTTCATGATAGATAATATGATCAATTTCGTAAGCTTATATATAAAAGATATCAGGAAAAATTGCTGATGAATAATTTTTTTTTACATGGAAGTCACGTTTAAAAAATAATAAAATAAATACCATCTCAATGAGCTCTATGAAAAAGCATTGCGCCAAAGCACTTGGCAGTGTTTTTCTATTAATCATGAGATAAGATTTTCTACGTTGGAGTCGGAGATTCGATAAGTTTTTAACTTTGATATTTTAAAAATCACTGACGCTCATCCCTTCCTGTATGCCATAGACCGATACAACTTTTTTATCTCTGAAAAATCTTCAAACAATTAGTATATATTGAGGTAGTCGAGGCGTATAATTCAATTGTATCTTCTTCTTCAAGTAATTACAATGAATCCCAAACAACTTGGCATCACAAGCTTTATTGCAACTGTAATGTTGCTTTCGTGTTTAGCAGATCAAGGTAATTTGTTTTTTAATGCTAATTAACTGTTTTCTCTAAATATCACGTACATAGAAAAATTTTGCAAAAAAATTTTTTTTATATAAAAAGCTGTTGATTCAAGAGACTTTACAGTTTATAAAAAGTTTAAATGATTCTATAATTATAATATAAAAAAATACTCAAATGTGACAAGCAATATCTGTTTAAAAAAATTTTAATATTATTCTATTTATTTTTTTTTATTTTTCTCAAAAATCATAAAATTATTCATGTTGAAAATTTAATTATATAAAATAAGTTTTAATTATTCGTGTTATCCATGTTATTAAAAATTATATAATTCTTACCTACCACAGTTCCCATAAGGAAAAAAAATTATTTCTTATTTATATATAAGCTAAACGTCTCCCACAGAAACTTTCATAAATATAGCAATGCTATATATCTAAAGCTTCTCTTATTTATCTTATGTATGTTAATTAATTAATGTATACAAAATTCATATAAATAATTATTAAATTTTTATTTTAGCGTTTTCATTGAAATGTTACACTTGTGAATCTGAGGCTGGAGAAGATTGCGATACAAATCCAGAACAAGATAAGTATATCCAAGAATGCAATCTTGAAATCAACCCGATTTTAAACACAGTTCCAGCTTTGTCTGCAATTTTCAATGATTATAAGATGAAAACTCTCAATGGTAAGATTCTAAAATAAACTCATGTCACTGTTAATCAAATGAAGCTAGTCAATCAAAGAAATTATGAAAAATGAAAAAATATAGAAATATTCTTTATTTCTTTATGGATTTTGTTAAATATTGTTATTATGATTGAAAAAAAATGATCAAAATATTTTAAATATCAGAGATAATTTTTTAATGTTAGTAGTATACAATTTTTTAAATTGTATTTTGTTCATAAATTCCATATATCAATAATGCAGACACTATATTAAAATATGATAATAATAGATAGCATTTCTTTGATTGCATCGACAACCAATGACGATAGTTTATTAATTATTATTATTTCTAGGTTTTCCAATTGACCCTGCTACATTTTTCGACTGCATGAAATTAACTGTAGGTGAGTGCAATAAATTGTGACAAATTATTTGAGCTTACATGCATATAAAAGATTATAATTTTTTGTATTTTAATTTTATAATAATTCTTAAAATAATAATTATAATAATTTTTAAAATTCTTTTCATCTGAGAAACATTCTTGCTAATATTATATATCTTATATATAATATTATGTTATCATACTTTTTCTATAATATAATACTTCTTTGTGTGAAAATAACACTATTTTTTTTTAATTCTTAGAATAAATAATTCTTATAAAAATTAATTACTCTTAGAAGTAACCTTTCAGAGATACAAGTACTCTGGTGGTCAATATACTGGTCAATTATAATTTACATTACTTCTATTTTAATTTAATACTTTAAATTATTTTTAAAACCCAGCATACAAATTTTAATCTTAGTATAATTTTTTTTAAACAATAATGATAAATTTTTAATAAAATAATTGACAGTAACAACAAATATTTTGATTTAATATTTTAGAGTCGTTTAATAAAAAGGTTGTGTCCAGAACATGTGCACCTAAGATGATTACATGCCAAATATTAGAAGCCATAATCAAAGACAAGTTTCCATCTATGAATATGGAAGAATGTAGCCGCTGTGATAGCGACCTATGCAACTCATCATAAAAATTTGATTTGATGACTTGAATAATTAAGTTCTTCTACTATTTTAATCGGATTTCTTATAAATATATAAATTAAAATTATACGATTTAAAATGTTTTGCGAATAAAATATCAATAAAAGATTTAAAGCAAAATAATACAAATTATGTTGTAATTACAGAACCTTCATACTGACTATTCATTTTTATCATCACCAATTATGTAATTTCTGAAAATGTGAAAATTAATAAAATAATAGTACATTAAGATACAAGTGACATAAGTGTGACCTCGCTACGCTCGGCTGCTAATTTCACGCCGTCAAATAATGGGCCATTGAAGTCACGAGTATCTTATACTATTTTATAGCTCGAGTGATATAAATTCGCCATATTAAATCTGTACTAGTAAAAAACAATAACAAACAAAAACTATGCACTTCACGAATGATAATTCAAAAAATAAAAACGAAAACTGTAAAAAAGCAAGTACTAGGCGTTCCGTGAATGATAAATTAAAAAAAAGAAAGCGAAAACTATATATGAGCCAAAACTAAACACTCCATGAATGATGAATCGAAAAAGATTTTAAAAAATTATAATTTTAAAAATATACTTAAAATGTGTAATAATAATTAATTTTAATCAATATAATTTATATTATGTGAAATTGTTTGTTGAAATTATCTTTTATAAAGTCATAAATTTAAATTTTGTTTCACGTATGTATTAGCGTCGTAGGAGCGATGAGGAGGTAACTTATGTATAGTATAGCAATAGCAATCGTGCGTAGTAATAGGGGATTCCCCGAAGCATTTTATAATACAACGCCGAAATGATTATACCTCTTCGCTTTGCATGTTACACTACTATCAATTTTAGTTTTACTCGTATTTTACTTGCTTATAATTGTTATTTAATTTTTAAATTGTTAATATAAATGAGTTGTAATAATCTAAACCTTATAATTATCAATGAAAACTTTATAAAATAATCAAGATATCAAATTATTGCTTATTATACTGACGTTCCTTGTTGATCAAGTGTTAAGGCACATCTAAAATTAGTCTTTCTTTATTGAACCATACAAAAAGTTAAAAATATTTCACAGTTCTATTTTTTTCACTGTTAAATAATGGGCTATTTTTAACACGTAGATGCGTGGTATAAGTGCGAATTTATGTCACACGGTGCTATAAAATAATTAAAAAGTTTTTCAATTTGGTTTTTTTCAGTTATTTTTATGATCTTTTTTGGAATAAAGATAATAATTAATATAACATTTTCTCCTTAAAATATAATTTTATTTATAAATATAATTAACAGTAATAATAAAAGCAGTAATAGATCTTACATTGAAATAATACTAGTACTTTAAATCATATTTTTAGAAATTTTTAAATTAATTTGTATATTTTTTTAAGTAATTATAATATAGCGCAAATCTTTAAATTTTGTTTATAACGAAAACAATACAAAAATGGCCTTTTTGATCGCTTTCAAAAAAAAGGATTTAAATTTATGATTAAATGATAGTTTATCATAAGATATTAATATTTTCAAAATATTGGATTGAATCTAGCCTCAGTTTGAAAGATGTGAAACCTCGAAGATTTACTCATGCACTGAAATGCTGATGGACTAAAAATAGTGCATAAAAGTAGTTTTGTAGTTTCATACCTTCAGAACTGAGACTCAGCTCAACTCCGAACGTTATAACTTTAAATGTTTTATCATGAAGGTATCATTTAGATAAAAATTTTAACCCATTTTTGAAGATGACCAAACAGGTGATTTTAATTGAATGCCGGCAGCAAATAAAATAGCTCAATGATAAAGCACAAACTTACACGCCTTTAATTAAGTTTCCACCCACCAAATTCTTCAGTCAGTGACTACTGGCTGCTTGTAGTTCTTAATAAAATGCTCTAGGAAAAGCGATTTAGCTCAAATAAAAAGACGATTGCTGAAGTTGAAGGATATTTTCAAAGCAAAGACAAATCGTTTTACAAAAAAAATATAGGAAAATTAGACAAGCACTGAATGAATATATCACTCTTGGAAAATTATATGTTGATGAAAAAAGTTAAATTTAGCCTAAAAGTTGTTGTTTTATTAATTTGGCTTGAAACTTATTGTATTACTTTCATATAATTATACAAAAAAGGTTAAACAAGCTTTTACAAGATAAATCATGACTTTGCTGTATCATATATAAGAAAACCTAATTTTTTTATCGCCTGTAGTTGCCGTATTTCATTGTTAGAAAAATTCTTCTGATTCTAACCTCAGTAGAAATAACGAATCCTGTAATTAAGCTTTATCTTGTTTTTCTTAATTCTTTAGCTATCGTAGCAAAAATTACATGATTCTCCCAGGATATGCCGATGAGGAAGGAAAAAACTCAAGGTTGTATTGGCTATACAGTTTGTGTCAAAAGTTAATTTCTTAGAAAATTGTCTATATTTTTTGATAGAATAGTATATTACGTTCCGAGGCACGGAACAGGCTCATTCCATGCGCGTGTTGGTTTGGCTTCGCCGAGCGAAGCAAAACACGCGCATATGATGAGCCTGTTTCGTGCCGAGGAACGTATACGATTTTCCTTCGTGCCCGGCCGGAACTTTGCCACCCCAAAAAGTGATAAAACTCCATTTTTAATAAAAAAAAATTCGTCAAAAGCGAAGAGTCATCTGTTGCGTTATTTCGTTGTAGCGCGCATGCGCAAGCAATTACAGTATACAGTTGAGTTCGGTAGAGAAAGAGAGAGAAAAAAAACCGAACATAGCAGCACACATAGCAGTTAACATAAGATACACAATAAATATATAAATGATAATTCAAATTTAAAAAACGTGAGAAATAATGAAATGTGTTTATAATACTTTTATATTACTATATTTTGTGTATGAAAACCTTTTAAAGAGCAAAAGAAAAAATTGTGAGTTAAAACAATTGTGTATGTTAGTAAAGATATAGTTCATTTTAATAAATTTAAATGTATTAATATCAAGTGCACAAAAACAAAACGTGTAAAGCAAAAGGTGTAAAAACGTGAATTTAATTATTTTCTTTGTACAAAAACAATCATGAAGTGTTTAAAAGAGTGTCGTGAATTAAAAGAAACGTGTATGAAAAAGAATATCTATTTTAAACGAAAGTTATAATTCGTTATAATTTAAACTATTATATGTATATTAGTGTATTAATATCGAGTGTGTTTGTTTATTTAATAACTACAAGTATGATGTAAGCATTTATCTATTTAATGCTGAGGTTAGACATTCGCGTTGTAACGTCGGGCAATTTTGCCGACTTCTTTTAAACAAAAAAAATTCATATTAATATCTTTTCACGAAAATTTCTTTTTTAAAATACTTTCAATGTCTTTTCCTATAAGACCAACACTTTATTTTTCTGTTAATTATTTTAAAATCATTATTTTCCCATTATTATTTTGTCCGATCTGTATATGTTTCGGTGTGAACTCATTTTCTTTTGAGACAAGTAATTATTGTATCTTTTAAGTAAAACACTACAGCTGTGTAAACAAACCGTAAGGGATACTCAAATCTTGGGTACCTGAAAATATTATGTAAAAATTCACACGTATTTTCGTGTATATTGAAACCACCTGAAAATTTTTACCGTAACAAATTAGAACACCCAGACACAAACTCATTAAGTTAGGCGCCAAAGAAAAATACCCATAATTACCTAAGAAACTCATAATATTCTTCTTACAAATTAATAAATTTTGTTAATAATAATTTACTCACAATGTTTTTTTTTATATATCAACACACAAATTTTATTATAATAAATAATTTCTTTTCTTCTATAAATAAAATATTTAAAAATTAATAGACATTAAAAAACAAATAAATATAAAAACAAATTGTTATTATAAAAAAATAACATTAAAGATCATACCTAAAAAGTTTTAGAAAGAGTATCCCTTTGTTTCAAAAATATGATTTCTTTTCGTTATATTTTAAATAAAACCGATATATGTATATAGATATGAAATTATTCATATAAAAAATAACTAATTCTTTTTTATGTAAAATTTTTATAAACTTCTATTCTTTTTCTTTCTTAAAAAAAAATATATATATATATATATATATATATATACATATAACAGTTTTAAATAGTATTTATAAATAATGTTTAATAATAAAATTGCGTATGCATCAAGCTTACAGCACGCTTGAAATTAGAATACTGCGTTTCTTTTCTTTTAAATTTATTTTATTAAGTGAATCTTAGAAATTAATTTTGGTTTTATTTCTTCGAAAGCGTTAAACAAAAAACCCACAAAACAAAAAAATTACAAAAACAAAAAAATTAAATTAATCATAATTTTTATACTTTATAGTACGTTGAGCGTCCTTTTTTTATTACTAAGCGTCGTTTTTTTTGTGTGTGAAGCGTCACCCTTGTTTTTCTTTATTTTCTTTAGCATTTATTTCATTTATAATAATGTAAACTTTAGTTTTAAGTATTGAAAGATTAGTGATATTAATATTAATATTTCTTCCTTTATTAAAAACTTTTTTTATTGTCAAATTTGCGATAGCGTCTTTTTTTTTTATTGCGTAATTCTTCTTTTAATTTCTGCGTTATATATATATATATAATAAGTTAATGTTAACTGACAATGTTTATTCATTTAATATCTATATCATATTATTCTTTTGTTTTTAACTTTTATATATAAACAAATAATTTTATTAATTAATTAGATTTATTTAAATTAGTTTATTTTATTATAGATATTAGTTTGAAAAACATTGTAAATTAACAACTCTAATTTCTAGTTTATCTTTTGTATGCGCAATTCGTTATATTTTTAATAACAATTAGATTTAAGACAATTTATGTAGCTTACTTTCAAAAGAAAGAGAAAGAGAGAGAAGAAAATCGACACTAGGACAGCCAAGTGACAATTTATGGAACTTTTACGGAAACAGAATTGACCAATAGGAAAATTCAAAATTTTGGAAAACTACCCAAGCGGGGGTGGTTAGTCAACGCCCCAATTCCAGGGTATATAATCCCCAACCAGGGCCTAAAATCTTCAGTGCGCTTTTGAGCGTGTCTCATAAACACGCTCTCTACAAATTCAAATTCTCAGCAATTCACAGATTCTCCAGCCAATTCTCAGCAACTCTCTCTCTCTGCAACTCTCAAGGAAATTGTCAAAAGTAACATTCTCTACTTTCAACTTTATTTTTGAAAAGTAAGTTTTTATTTCTTTTATTTCATTAAAATTCACAATTAAAACATAAAAAGAATTTTTTTTTATTTTTGATTTACCTAAAGAAAAACAACAAATTATCTTAACAATTCTATTACACAATTTTTATATTTTATACAATAACTGTTTTCTACTTAAATATATATATATATATATATATATATATATATATATTTCATTTATCTTCGTAAAACATAACGCGACCCCGATTTTGAGGACCGTCCTCATCAGACCCCAAGCAGAGCGATAGAGACGTGTTGCTTTGCTTGGCTAGGGGTTTAAAAAGTTAATAATCAATTTAAATAAAAATTTTAAAATCGCGACGCGGAAAGGACTCAATATAGGTCCCCGCTTTTCAGTGAACAAATTTGACTCTCGCCCCGCGCAAGTAACACGTGGTCAAACTCGGCGACCATTTATTAAGTACGACGCCGCGTAAGATAATTTACGCATATGCAGTGGTGAGTGGTGAATTATAAAATTAATTCATCTCTCGACATTACAGCGTATATATAGATATAGTTTAAGTATACAGCAGACAGCGAAGCGACCGAGAAGACGTACAGTTCGTAGCTGCGCGGTACGTTCTGCGCACGTATGTAATGGAATAACACGAATGTATTCGGCCGGTTCCCTGCCGCATGAGGAGCACTTTTAGGCAAAGTTTCGGCACGGGTATGAAGGAAAGTAATTATCTAATATTTAGCTTATAACTTATTAGATAATATTAAAACTTTGTTTCATTTAAATATAATGAATTATTAAAGAGTTATAACATTTTAAAGTTTATAAATTTTACACCAATCTAATGCAATCATAAATAATAATGCCAAACTTTCAAAAATAATTATATTTGACTGCAACAAAGTTTATTTTGTTCAGTTTAAAATTTAAAATCTATTGACGAGGATGGAATTTGGATTTTTATTTTTTATTACAATTTATTGCTAATTTTCTATGATAAAAAAGTAAGTACCGTCTGAGACATATACATTTTTTCGCAGAAAATTAGCAATAAATTTTAATAAAAAATAAAAATCAAAATTTCATCCTCGTCAATAGATTCTAAATTTTAAACTGAACAAAATAAACTTTGTTGCAGTCAAATAAAACCATTTTTGAAAGTTTGGCATTATTATTTATGATTGCATTAGATTTGTGTAAAATTTATAAACTTTAAAATGTTATAATTCTTTAATAATTCATTATATTTGAATGAAACAAAGTTTAAAATGATTGTTTTAATATTATCTAATAAGTTATTAAACTGAAAATTGAATAATTACTTTCTACCGAAAAATATAGACGATTTTCTAAAAAACTAACTTTTTACGCAGACTGTATAGCCCATACAACCTTAAAGACAAACCCAGAGGGATGAATCCTTAAGAAATACTTACCTCAGAATAATCAGTGTATACGACGATTTCGGTATTAGGTGCTCTTCTGTCAAAGAACATCTACAACATATTTAGCACACCTCTCGTTTATATTATCAAGCGATTAACTCACCCGAACGACATCACACAAAGCAAATCAGTCCTGACCTGGAGTTTTTTCCGAATGAGTAGTCACCCATCCAAGTACTAACTGCAGCCGGTGCTGTTCAACTTTACAGATCGCCCAAAATACTTTTGATCATTCCACCAATACGTCGGTCAAAGATTTTTATTTAATAGCATTATATAAAAAAAAAGAATTTATGTGGTAGAATGATATAAAAATCTTCGTCAGTTTAAGACTAACATGTTTTCATCTTTTATGAATTTTTGTGATTTTTAATAAGTATATATAGTAACAATCATCTAATTATATTTAAATATTCATAATTTTTAAATTATTCAAATGAATACTCATATAAATGATTATATACAACGTACTATTTATAATAAATACAAATAATTATATTTGAAACGATTTTTTAATTGCTTAATTAACAAATTATATTTAATTATAGATAAGCATAATCGATCATATATAACTTTATATTTGATAACATATAATCATGAATGATTACACGTACATGATAAGTAGTTTGAGGGTCTGTACGATTATGTATATCTGTAAATAGTTAATCATGTAGTATTAAGTTGTCTGTTGCAAATTACTACAACTGATTATATATAAGCTGTTTAAAATTAAAATTTCTTTATTGATAAATATTGATAATAATAATGTTGATGTTTTGTCGAATACAGAAAATTAAAATGATGTCACAGTCCATATTGAAACTAATGATATCGTTATAATGAAGTCATGAAATAAAAATCTAAAGACATTCTTTTAGAAGAAGAGAAAATGAAAAATCGACTTTGTCAAACTTATAAATTGCTAAATATATGAGCTAAAAATCATGAACGCTAATATGTAAATATTGTAGAATAACTTAATAAATTTATCTTTTGGGCATTGATTAATTGAAATCCAAAAGATTCTTTCTTGAAGTAACTTTCAACTTACCAAAATATAAAAAAGTCGAATTTCAGCAGATATAGGGAATTCGAAATACGCAAATCTCGGTTTTTTCATGATACTTACCCCGACTTGGATCATATTAAAAATCAAACACACGTGTTACGATGTATGCATGTATATGAGATTTTGCTGATTAGTATTTCACCAAACGTCATTTCAGATGAGTGAATACCTTTTATTTCATTATTAGTCAATTTCAAATATTTCTAAAGATATATACAATGATTATAATCCATATTATCTTCGAGTTATAATTAAATTAGAGCCATTTATAATGCATTTAATACTTATTTTTAAATTTATCTTCTGTACAATTTTGACGATATCTATTTATAATTTTCCTTATAGCATGAAATATTCTAAAATAGAAGCATTTTAAAGGTAAATTTATTTAATATAGATTCATCTAATGTAGATTCATTTTATACGTAGTTCAAAATAATGCATGAATTATTAAAAATTCATTTAACTGTGTTTAGGGATTGTTAATATTTTTAAGTCAGCAATGCAAAGAACAGAAAGTCTGAATGAACTGAAAATTTTAATCCAGAATTACACAATTTACAATTTTTAGGAGCGTTAATGTCCAATTGACACACTTTTTTCTGGGAAATTTTTCAAAAAGTAAGCCACTTTACAAAAATAAAGAATCTTATGCTCTGTTACGTGACGTTTATGTAGTGTCGTATTACTCTGAATTTCCAAATTTATGATATGATTAATAATATATTAATATAATACAACTAGTATGTATAAGTAACATTACCGCTCTTTAAGGACGTTCCCTTCAAAATTTATTTCCTTAGAATGTTGATTTAAATTATTGGATGTAGATTTTAGTACGCTTTTTTCCATTCAGCTCATTTTTTTATATCGTTTGCTATATTAATTTTTGAATAATCAGCTCCCAAAGTTGCGATTTTCAATTCATGAATATTATAGTATGCCTCTTTCTGACTTACGTTTTGGTTGACGACTAAATTTTCTTAAGATTTGGTTTAAAAACCTTTTTTTACAATCTACACATAATAACGATTCTATCAGCATAAAGGAAATTTATGCAAACGATACTAAATTTTAAGTTATTGATATTTGAAAGATAGAAAATGTACGAATTCGAATTTTGCTTGTGCGTGTAGAAGCGTGGTCAACTTATTGCAGTGCCATCATAGGTCAACTTTATAGAAAAAAAATACAGTTAAATTGAGTACAACTGCGCGCAAGGGAACGTCCATAATAATGTTACTATAAGTAACATTACCATTCGTCTGCCAAGTATTATAACATTTTTTTAACGTTGAAAAACAAAAATTTTCGATTTTTTTATTCCATGTTTCAAATGACCCATGGTTTACCAATTGAAATTCACCATTGATTCACGGTTCTTTTACTTTGGACGTCAGAAATTGTTTTTATTTCCATTCCGTATATTTTGTATTTTATCTTGAGTCTCTATAGATTATATTCATTAATATTAATCACTTTTGTCATCAGCTTCTTGTTTTAGGTCTGTTTTGCACTTAGATAGGTATTAGCTCATAAATGGTCTCATAAATATCATGCCATAAGTTTTTGGTGAACATCTCGCTCTAACTCGACTTGCAGTAACATCAAACTGTTGCTGTCTTCCAATCGATACAATCTTTTTTCCGTATGCAATTATTATTTTTTCTATTGTGAATTTCTACATTGGGAATTTTATGGTATTTTAAATACATTACTTTCAAATACTGTCATAGAAATTTGATTTGAGACAATAAAAATTGAAATATACAATTTTAAGAATAATGTGTAAGTTTTGTAAACTATTATGGTAAGCATGGCTTAATTAATTATCACGTGATACGCATTCGTAATTTATTCTTTCGTTCCATTTCTTAAACAAACAGAAATTTATAATCCCTAATACATCAAATGATAGTAACACTATTTTTGAATAAAATAAGAATTATTATGCCTTACTTACATAACTAATGACATTGTTTAGTATTATGATAAAACAAAATCCTAATGATATCATGAGTAAAAAATAAAAGTTACACAAAAAATGAAAAAACAAATCAGTAAAGCTTAATGCATCACTTAAAGATAATAAAGATAATCTAATTTTTAGAATTTGTTTCATCATTTATGATGATAAATAAATATAATTATACATAAAAATAGGATATTAGTCATTGAAAAACCAGTTAACAATTAATATTTTCGACACTAATGACTGGAATCTTCTGAATTTGAACCTGCAAAGTGAAAAATGTGATTGTTTCATCTGGTGGTGCATTCATAAAAAGATTATAAATATTTGGGATTCGATAAAACTTTTTAAAAATTAAATTTATCTGAGGTTTTTACAAAAATATAGAGTTTGGTACAGTATTAAAGCAGAAACATAATTGTCTCTTCTTTCTCTCCTCCCAATTAATCATTCTTAGTCCAGTAAAGTATTATCATTGACATAATGTTACTTTTGAAATTATAAAAATGTTTCCTTGTGATTATTAGTGGTATCCAAAAGCATACATACGGGAAGCAATAGAACAGAAGTTTCAAAATTAAGTACTCACAATAAGATTGATAAATATAAAAATAACACTAGAATCATACGATATCAATATTAATCGATACAAAAATTAATCAAATCTTATATTTTTACCACTTACATTATATTTTATTTTATCATCAATAAACTTCAAATGTTTCTAAAGATAAATGCAATGATCATAATTTATATTATCTCTTTGTTATGATTAAGTTAGAGCTTCATATAGAATGTACTAAATAGTTTTAATTTTATCTTTTATACAATATTTTCGATAAAATCTTTACCCACATAGTAATGTATATTATAATTTTGCGTAATATATTAATTATATTGAAATAATTACTTGTTCTTTAAGGTATGAGACCAGAGTTAATGTCTGAAAACAAAAGCAAATTTAAGTGTAATGATAAATTTTTTTCTTATATATTAATTGATGAAACTTTTTTTTATCTTTATGTATGATAATATAAGACTATAATCCATGAATAATCTCACTCGATAGTTGAAATCCTTTTCTTCTGTCGATGACTCGATTTTTTCTATTTTTGTACTTGTCACAGGATTTTTCAGCCAATTTTCAAACTTACATAAAATTTAGAAAATCACCAATTTTTTCTAATATTTCCAACTTTTTCCGAACCAAACTTTTTTAATTCATTTTTTTTGGAAAACTGAAATGATGAACTTGTGAAGATATATAAATTGAAGACTTCTGGAAATTTTTAAGTCTATTTATTAAAAATTGGCTGAGAAATTCTGCGGCAACTACAAAAATAGACAAAATCAAGTCATCAACAAAAGAAAATGATTTTAACCATCGGATGAGATCTTTTGAAATTATCCATGAATTAAAGTCTTATATTTAACATAAGATAACAAAAAGTTCCATCAAATAACTACTCACAATTTTGTAATTTTGAAAGTAATTCCATTTCCTTGTTTAAAAGTAATATACACTCCCCTCCACATGCTTTTGCGCACCCAGAGAAAAAATTGTAAGAGCTAAAACATTTTATTACTCAGCAGCTAAAAGTCGTAACTCAAAAATCCAACGGCGTTCGAAAGAGCAGGTGAAAAGCTTTCGAAAATACTATTGTGAACTTTAAAAAACTTAAATTTAAGTCGTTTGGAAAAGTTAAAAAACAACTAAAAAAAAGCAAAAAAATTGGTCTTTTTTTAATTTGCTGCAGATTTAGATCCAATAATCGTAGCTTAAAAAAACAAACTGGGTTTAAAAGGGTATTTATTCAGCTTTGGAATGAGGGTCAAGCATTTGTTTTGTCATTTTTACCAGAGCTACAGGATTTTTTGTTAAAAAACACGTTTTTTTTCAAATGCCAATATTTTGAAAAGTAAGCGAGATAGAAAAAAACTTTAGAGAAAAAAAAGTTACATTTTTACGTATAGAAAACAAACTTGCAGTTTAAAATAGAATTCAAATAAAAAAAATTTTTCGACTTTTTTTTTTATAAATTTTTTATAATTTTTTAGTAGATTTAAAAGTCGAAAAAATTTTTTTTATTTGAATTCTATTTTAAACTGCAAGTTTGTTTTCTATACGTAAAAATGTAACTTTTTTTTCTCTAAAGTTTTTTTCTATCTCGCTTACTTTTCAAAATATTGGCATTTGAAAAAAAACGTGTTTTTTAACAAAAAATCCTGTAGCTCTGGTAAAAAATGACAAAAACAAATGCTTGACCCCTCATTCCAAAGCTGAATAAATACCCTTTTAAACCCAGTTTGTTTTTTTAAGCTACGATTATTGGATCTAAATCTGCAGCAAATTAAAAAAAGACCAATTTTTTTGCTTTTTTTTAGTTGTTTTTTAACTTTTCCAAACGACTTAAATTTAAGTTTTTTAAAGTTCACAATAGTATTTTCGAAAGCTTTTCACCTGCTCTTTCGAACGCCGTTAGATTTTTTGAGTTAC
The DNA here is from genome assembly GCA_017163975.1 of Anastatus disparis. NCBI lineage: Eukaryota > Metazoa > Arthropoda > Insecta > Hymenoptera > Eupelmidae > Anastatus > Anastatus disparis. The sequence continues at coordinate 1,745,341 of JAFFSR010000265.1, read as the reverse complement.
GACTTTTAGCTGCTGAGTAATAAAATGTTTTAGCTCTTACAATTTTTTCTCTGGGTGCGCAAAAGCATGTGGAGGGGAGTGTAAGATCTATAGTTTACTAAGAAATTTATTTATTTGTTTTTCTCTTTACATTATAAGTTGTAAAAACATTACATTGTATTTAATATTGTATGCGATGCACTATGCGCACACGAAATATGTATAATTATTTAAAAGGGATTTACTCCCGTTAATAAAATAAATAAAATAAAAAACAGGAGTGGCAGTCGTGGGGACTGGCCGACAGAAGCTATGCTTCCAGTATATATACATAGAAATTAGGAAGTGTGACATTTGCAAAATTATAATTAATTTTTTAGTGAAAACGTTATTTTTCATTCGATGTATTATGTATTTAAAAATGTATTAATAATGTAGTTTTTTATTAATATCAATTATTAAAAAAACATATATTTAGGTAAACGTAATTTTCGTCATGTGCATTGTAAATAGAAAAATACAAAAATTTTATTAAATTTTATTGAATTTTCATTTTTTGTTATTAATGTAGTAATTAATAACAACTATATAAATATACACATATTAATAAACGGAAGAAGATAATGAGAGAAAATAAAAAATTTCTTGCCAAAAAAATATATTAAGATTATAATATTATAAATACAAACGCATATTTTCATACGTATACTAATTTTAAAATTTAAATTAAATAAATATTATTTACATAATTTATTTATTTAATCATCGTATTCTACGTCTATCCTTCTCTGTCCGCCGGCTTTAAGAATTGACTCTCTCCCTCTCTCTTTCTTTTTCATAAAGAATAGAGAGGGTTGCGTCTATCCTTCTCTGTCCGCCGGCTTTAAGAATTGACTCTCTCCCTCTCTCTTTCTTTCTCTTATATGTACAATAAAGGTAGCCGCGAATGGAGGGGGCTATGTCTAGCCTTCTTTGCCGGTTACAACAAGGCAGTCTCTTTTTCTTTATCTTTCTTATATGTATATACATGCATATTCTTAAGCGGAATGGGAGAAAGGGAAAGAAAGAAAGAGAAAAAAGAATGTTTGTATGTTGATAGCAATAATGGCATCTTGTGCCGTATTCGTTCATTCACGCTGGGTGACATTTGGGACTGTCGATTTTTATACATTTAGTGCCCCTGCCGTAACGTCGCGTAAGAAGCATAGCTTCAAAAATAAAATAAAATTATAAGAAAAAAATATATATCATTACATTAAAATTTAATTTTTTTTTAGACTTTAACTCAGGCCTGATACCTTAAGGCATTTTAAAGGCTTATCTAATACGAAACAATCAAATACTGGAAGTTGTCAAAAAAACAATAGGACTAATCAGATGTAAAATTATATTTACTTATCAGGATTGTGTCAGGAGTCAGAATCACCAATTTTATTCAAATTTTGGGAAATGATCTTGGATACATAAATACGAAAAAAACCAAAATTCAACATTTAATATTTCTCTAGCAGCCTTAGATGACCAAAATTAGGGCCGAATTGGTGCGTGATGTGTGCCCGTGCATAAACTTTATCATCAACCCTCTGCATTACATAAATTGAGAGAGCGTTTGCTCTCATTTGGGGTATTGAAGACATTATTTGTTGTCATCATAAAATTGACACTTACACTTGAAGATTACAATACTGTAAGTAAAATTGTTATCCATTTAGTAGTTTTCAAGAAAAAAATACCTAAATTATCTATAATCTAAAAATTAATTTAAAGAAAATTGAACTTACGTAATAAACAAAATAACAAACCTGCAAAGCTCATTTAGTACTAAATATATCATTCAAAGATTGTAAAAATAATCTAAATAATATGTCACATATTCATTTAATCCTTTATTCTAATAAGGAGCTTTGTTGCATTAAAAAAGCTTGTGTTGTTCAAAAGTTGTGCGTAATTGAAAATTACTACATATTTGTTAATATTTTTAGCGTGTACCATATCATCAATTTTTTACGCCATTTCATTAGCATATTTTATTCACCTGTAACTTTTGAACCACACAAGCTTTCTTAATACAACAAAGCTTAAATTGAAGAATTCAATCTGTATTTTATTGTTTATAAATTTTTTTGTAAGAGTCTTAGTTTTTTGGTTATTCAAGATCTTATAAAAGCTCCTTTTCATTATATTTTCGAAAACATGTCTATATCTCCGTCTATGGGGCCTATTCAAAGAAAAGAAAAAATACGGGTTCATTTTTTTTCATCAAAAAATCATATCCCGCAGTTTCAGCCAAATCCGTTTCCCGAAGGTCGGGTACTCTCCTTATGAGTTGTACATTAGTTCAATTTTTTCTGTTCAGGTTAATACATACTAGAAGATAAATGTGTTTCGATAAAATTATATCAGGAGTAGCAAATTTATTAATTATAATTTCTACTGTTAGCTGTTTTAATATCAGTGATATTGTTGAATGTGTGGCTAATTATGAATTTAAAGTTTTAAATATGAATTATATAATGTTATTTACATTTCCAGCACGGCGTTCTTTTACACTTACAACATTGATTGAGAAATTTATAAATACTTTGCCAGCTTTACACGTAAACATTGGAGAAATAATGAATATCACAAATGACACAAAATTATCAGCTATTAACGGCATGTCGGAGCTGCAGCAATCGAGTTTTGCTTTTTTTATTTTATCAATATCTTTTTAAATTCTTAAATTAAACAAATATAATGACTTGTCCGCACTAAAGCTATATTAATACAATAATTTTTGTTAAAATAATAAATCATTTGGATTTGTTATTTTTTTATGAGCTTGGATTGGAAATTAGATATCAAACTAGACAAACCTAATGTTAAAATACAATATATTGAAAGTTTTTATTATAACTTTGTATGTATAATATTTTGGTAGATTTCTTGAGTTGTCCGCGCTAGAGTTTAATCTTACAAATTTTTTCTTTGTAGCAAAAAAACTCGATTAAACGCATCGTTTATTCATAAGTTAGGATTGGAAATATTATTAGAAGGCGGACAGCTTCGTCATGCTCTTAAAGCATTAATAAAATCTGATCGTGGTGTATTTAAAGTTCTATTCTTTGATCTTAATAATAATAGTAATAACACTTTAAAGCACTTAATATTTTATTTTGAATTTATATTAATGAAATTAACTAAACGTGGGATGCAACCTCACTATCTGATCTTTCTAACGAGTCAAAGGCCCATTCCACAAATACAAAATTTTCTTCATACTCTATGGAAATTTAAAGTTTTGTTGTTTGTTACTGTGATTGAAATAATTGCAAAATCTAACTTTAAAATTAATCAATTTGAAATTTATTTTGAAAATTAATTGCAGGAGGTAGAATTAATATCGGTTTTGTCAATGAACCAAAATATGGTTTTAAAACTAATGATTGGGATGCAATGGATGGTGCTGACGTTTCGATGACTAAAATTATAACTGATTTAATAAATTGCACTGTTGATGTTAAAGAACTAACCCGCATAATGGTAAAGTATTACAGAATCATCTTGAAAGTAGTAGCATTGATTTTTTGATGAATTTTTATCCAATGCATTCCTCTAGACCTGAGGAATTTTGCTGTTTCTTACCTAGTTCAGATCCTTATAATTTATTGATAAAACAAAAGATTTTTTATGAAAATACAACACCTTGGGGTTTAATAATGCAGGCGATTGTTATCATCTTTATGATTGTATTAATTACTATTTTCACACGTTTTATAAAGTTTAACAGAAATGTATGGACAGTCTTTAATATAAGTATTGTTTCATTTGGATTCTCAGGAAAAATGCCACGAAAAGCAGCAGATGGATTAATCTTTTTGTGCTTAATTTTTTTATCTGCAACTTATTCAACACAAATTTTGGAACTGTTATTTGAAATGCAGTTAAGCCAACCAAAGTTTCTAGATTTTAAAACATTTCAAGATGCAATAGAATCTAATATAACTTTATTTACTGGTAAGGATTTGATAGTATATTTTTATGAGTTTCAACCCGATTTATTGAAAATATCTACTGTCGTAAATACATCACAATTTACATGTCATTTATTCCCACTTGAAAATACTAGCAACACTTGCATTACGATGAGTATTATATCAACGGTATTTGCTGAAATATATTCGCAACCTCAAAAGGGCTGGATTTTTAGTAAAGTTCATAAACCTTTTTTCCCTGGATTTGAAAGCAAGCCCTTATCACCAAATTCACCTTTCTATGAGAGATTTAATATGATAATACATCGAGCAGTAGATGCTGGTATTCCAAATTATATATATAATTTATACACGAGTAAATTTTTATTCTTCGCTATAAAACATTTAGAAAAGATGAAATCATGCCATATTTGAATAAGCAGACTGTTAATTATACGAATCTAATTGCAGAAACAGGACTATTGGCGAAAATAGTGTATTTTCTTGGAATTGGATATGTAGCATTGTTTGCAGTTTTTGTATTAGAACTATTATATAATCAGCTAAAAGTAAAAATGAAAAATATATTACGCACATAAACCAACGTTAATCAAGTAAAAATTGACTTTCACGCGTGTTTTAATACACCAGGGAAAAATACAATCCTATTTATTTGTTTTCTTTAATTTTAAAGATTTCGATTCTTAGTTTGCGATTGGAAATCTTCGTTGCAAAATATTCTACTGTGCTTTTACTTTGTGTGTAACCACTTTAAAAAAAAATACTTATTATTCTTGGTGCATACTAAGTTGAAGTAGATATCATGCGAAAATCAAGGTATGCATATTTAAAATTGCCTTTATTTGCTAAAATGCAACTTTAAACTAAGATAATTTGGTCAACCAATTTTTGTCATTTTAAACATGTTTGAAAAGAAAATAAATAATCTAACGACTTGTTGACGAAAAGATATGAAGATATAATAGTATATTATGCATAATATACTATTAATATAATGGTTCATCGATAGATGGTCAGCCACTTCTGTTACGAATAATCCACCGATTCTCAACGAAGTTAGATTTTTAAAAGTCGTGATAATCTTTCGTAAAATATTTCTAATAAACTTTTATTCATTTATAATTTCAATACTAATTATTTTAAAATAGTCACATGCTCAGAAATTTTAAAGATAAATTTACCTAAAAAAATAATAACATTCGTCAAATTTATGTTAGATGCGTTTAACTGAATACATACTTTAAAATAAAGCATGAAATATTAAATATTAATTTAACGGTTAGACTTTTTTACCTGTTCCCTCTCTCTTTTCCAAATTTATCATTCTTAGTTCGAAAAAATACAATCATTGAAACAACGTTATTTTTGTAATTTTAGCGTTTCTCTATGATTAATAGTGGTATTGAAAAGTGTGCACGTGGGAAAATATAAACAAAAGCTACGATAAGATTAAAAAATATAAAAATTATACTAGGATCGTATGTTATTTATATTGATGGACTCAAAAGATTAATCAATTCTTAACATTTTTAACGTCAAAACTTATTTTAACAAATGATGTCATTTAAAAATATGAATTAAGAGTAGGTTCTCATTTAATTTCTAAATACAGAATAATTTTCTTAAATTTTTTTCTATAGAAGAAGTAAATAAACAATTTAATAAGACTTAAAGTATAGAAAAATTTATTTTTCTTAAAAAAATTATATAAAAATTATTTAAACGTATTGTAAAATCGGCTTTATATTGCGACTGCTCCTATTCATAAAATTGTAACTCAGAAAATCATTCAATATAATTGTACTTCAAAGAGCATTCAATATAATTGTTACTCGTCAGAGAATGCAATATAATTGTAGCTCAACGATCGCTTCTATATAATTGTATCTTGGCTGACAGTTCGATAAAATTGTATCTCAACGGATAATGCAATAAAATTGTATCTCTATGGTCATTTATATATAATTGCATCTTAATGAACAATTCTATAAGATTGTATCTCGGCAAAGAATGCAATATGATTGTAACTCCCTGGATAATTCAATATAATTGTTTTTCGGTGGTCGATTTAATATTATTGTATTTTAGAGGGTTCAATAATTTATATAATGGCAGTATATGAATTATTAACAGCACAGTTAATAATTTAAAATGATTTTTAACGAATAAAGCTTAGAATTAAGAAAAAATTACACACGATCAAAGTAAGCAAAAATTATTCAAAATATGTCCGTAAAAAATTATTTAAAATCACATGTTACTAGTAAAAATGTTTAACCAAATTTACAAAGATTTTGAAATTTTGATGTTAAATAATCATTTTGAATTGAAAAATGCTTTCAACAATTTTTCACGAATAATAATTTTTAATCAGCTTAATCCAAGAATGACTTAATGCATCAAAAGTCTTAAAAATTATTATTAAGTATGATTGAATAACATTTGATTATTTAATAAAAATGCCAATAATAAATTATTCAAAAAATAAATTTTTTGTCTACAATTTTTCCAGGGATTTAAGATACAGTATAAAATAGGAATTTCGAATTATTGGAAATGAACCAATGCAAACTGCTACAGTCCTGATTTTTAGTTGTGATTCAGATAGGGCATAAATTTTTTGTTGTTGATAGTCATGATTAACAATTAAGGGAATGTAAAATACCTACATATATCCTATCTCTATATTACAGCTTACTATTTTAACTAATAAAAAGCCTAATTTTGAGATATTTCACTGACAGAAATGATTTTTTGTGAGGAAACAAAAAGTCCATTTCATTAGGGTTTCTCCATGCAAGGATAAATCCACTAGATGTTAGTAGAATTATGCATTCTCATTAACCACTCCGTTCTTGTTGTTAGAATTAAAATCGCTTCCCTTTAGGAGAAATTCACTAATCTGAAGAAGAAATCTGACTGATTATATATTCATTTAGAAAACGCAACATTATTAGCGTTGTGTCAGGTGACAGAGATAGAGATAGGGCAGTCCCACAAAAAGAGTAATACTTCAACTTTTTTAACATTCGGCCCAACGCTCGATTTTTTCAAAGTTAAAAGCAGTTTTGCCTATTTTATTGAAAAATTTGCATCTGCTTTATAGTTTTAGAGTTTTTGAACTACTTATTCTGTAAGCTTTTTACTAATTGCATATTCAAGTTGAGAATAAAATCTTTTGATTAAAAAAAAAAACATGTTCAAAAAGCTCAACCTGTTTAAAACTTATGAAGGATGAAAATAAAAATGAAATTTAGATTAAAATGCAGCATTTATTTTTTATGCAATTTTCAGTTAAATATTTACGCAATTTTTATTTTCTTATAACTTTCAAACAACTTGAGCTTTTTAAACACGTTTTTTTTTAATCAAAACGTTTTAATCTTAACTTTAATATGCAATCAGTAAAAACCTTACAGAATAAGTAGTTCAAAAAATATACATCTATAAAGCAGATGCAAATTTTTTAACGAAGCAGACAAAACTGATTTTAATTCTGAAAAAATCGAGCATTGGACCGAATGTACATGGCTTTTTTTCATGATTTCATGTCAAAAAGATCCCGAAGTTAGAAGAAAAACCGAGAAAATGCACTTTCCTTGTAAAATGTAAAAAAAGAGCTCTTAATTAAAATTTAAATAATTCAGTCTAGAAATGTCTTTAATAAATTTAAAATAACTAAAATAAAAGTAGAGAAAGCAATCTTTAATTTGCTGTTTCCAAAATTGAGAAATAATAAGAATCAAAGTTATGCTTGTTTAAAGTTGAGCAGTAATAAAAGAGTACCAAAAATCATCTAAATTCTGAAGAACAATGATTTTTAGTACTTTCTTGCTGTTCAACCTTCAACAAGCATAACTTTGGTTCTAATTATTATTTCTCAATTTTAAAAACAGCAAATTGAAGCTTTCTTTCTCTACTTTCATTTTAGTTATTGTAAATTTATTAACTTTTCCGGTCTCGAGAAAACGTTTTCGTCCACGTACTTGAATTAGTTCTGTCAGCGATGGCATATAAATTACAAAAACTTTTGAGGTAAAATAACAGGTACAAATTTTAACTGGCAAAATACAAGATCTCGAGCAGATTAGATAATTAAAATATTTAATTTGTTTGTTTATTGCCATAAATTCGACTTACAACATTAATTGCAAAAAAAATTTCAGTAAAAATAATTCGAGACTGAAAGAGTTAAAAAAATTTCTAGACTGAAATATTTACATTTTAATTAGGAGCACCATTTTAATATTTTTTTAAAAATAAGAGCACGAACGACTATAACTTCAGTTTCTCAAAGCGTTATGGTACCTAAAAACATATTCCAAAGTTTTATCAAGATCTGTGACCCGAAGGTCATTACCTCTTCTGGTTAGTTTTGACTAACCTTTTGATTTTGATTTTCATTCGTGCTTCGAAAAATCGGAAGCTTTTGGGCTAAATAAAAGACCGTTTTTCTTGTACATACAATTTATGTACTGTTTTATTTATGTAAGAAGTTAACAATAAACTAAATAGGAGAGTATCACAACTTCGGTTTACCAATTTCGTTAAAGCTGTGAGGCATTTTCTTATACGGAAATATAAAAAAATTCGAAGCTAGGCAGCTCGAGGTCCGTCTTACCTAAAAAACTCAAATATCATCTAAAGCTCAAGAAAACTGCTTTATTTGAGCTTTCTTATTTTATAAGATACCAATTCGTTGTTAACAATAATTAAAACTAAAGATTAGAAATGTATTAATTATATATTTTATAGCCTATATAATTATTGTTAATTTTAATGCATTTTCAATCTTCAGTTTTAATTATTCATATCATTAGAACGAATTAAACGAACAAAAGACCTTCTTCAGGTACAAATCAAATCATTCTAACTGTTCTCGTCGTCTTAACCGGAATTACTTTTCATATTGTTGAAATTTGAAAAAGACTGTAAAGGTGGTCTTCAAGATGGCCAAAGTTTATTTATTTTCTTTGTAAAAGAAAATAAATAAACTTGATAGTACAATTATAGAAAAGAGTACCTTACAGTTTTAACAAAATTATTGATCCGAATTTACGAGTCTCTTCTATTTAGAAAGACGGTATTTTATATAGCCCGAAAGCTTTCGACTTTTTCAAACACGAACAGTATTAAAAATTCTATCTTGAAAAGAAAGATTCCAGTGGTTGCATCATCAGCGATTTATTTCTTTATTTTAACAAAAGCATCATTTCTGCCATCTCAAAAGACATTTTTATGGCCTTCTTCAGGTAGAAATTGAATCATTCCGACTATTGTCGTCGTGGTGGCTGTATATACTTTTTATATTGTTGAAATTTGAAAAGGATTATAGAGATTGTCTTCGACACGGTTGAAACGATGTGTTTTTACAAAAAGAAAAATAAAATTGATAGTACAATCACAATTGCCTTTCTTTTGAAGATGAAATTTTAATTTTCATTCATTTTTCAAAAAATTAAAGCTTTCGGGCTGAAAAAAAGAACATCTTTCTTGAATGTACAATTTATATATTGAGAAAATTGAATAGTTGATAATATAAATAGGAGGTTTAGGTTTACTAATTTAGTTAAAACGATCAAGTTTTTTCTTATTTAAAACTCTATAAATATAAAAAAAGCTCGATTCGATGCGAGGCAGTATAATAACAATTATTCTTTAAATATAATAAAAATCAGTATTTTATCAAGACTAATAATGAGCACGTATTCGTCTTACCTAACATACCCAAATATTACTTAAAGCTTAAGAAAACTACTCTTTTCTAAGCTTTGTTATTTCATAAAATATTAATTTGTTCTAAAGTTATCATCAATCAAAATTAAAAATTATAAATGTTAAATTATGTATTTTATTCAATAGCATATGCAATAAGTGTTAGTTTTAATACATTTTTAATCTTCTATTCTGATTTTTTCTGAAAATTTCTCTAATTTTTTTTAACCTTAATCTTTTATTATAGCATATATATTATAATAATGGCATTATATAAATTATGAATAACACCGTCATTAACTTAACATGATTTTTATTGAATAAAGCTCAAAATAAAGATAAAAATTACACATAAGGTAAGCCAAAATTATCCAAAGATTATCAGTAAATAGCAATAATGTTATGAAATATAATATATAATTTATATTTTGTCGAAAGATCAAAATGAGCACATGTTTGCCATACCCAATATACCCAAATATCACTTGAAGCAAAAGTAAAATGTTTTTATTTGAGCTCTGTTATGTAATAAAATATCAATTCATTTTAAAGCCATCAAAAATCTAAATTTGAAAAATGCATTAAAATTAATAGTAATTACGAAGGCCATAAATATATAATTCATACATATTTTATCTCCAATTTTGATTGTTGATAACTTTAAAACAAATAGATATTTTATAAAATATCAAAAATTTAAAAAAAAAACAAGTTTGTTAAGCTTTAAGTGATTATTAGGTATGTTAGGTAAGACCAACACGTACTCATTATTAGTCTTTTGAAATAATATTAATTTTTATTATATTTATAAAATTATTCCCGTTATACTGTTAAGCTTCTAAACTATCGAGCTTTTTTCATATTTCTATTATTTAAGATACTCTTCTATTTAGTCTGTTATTAACCTCCTGAATGCTTAAATATTATGTAAATTGCATGTTTAAGAATACGGTCTTATTTAGCTTTTATTTAGAACAAAAGCTTTCAATTTCTCGAAGAACGAATGAACATCAAAATCGATCATCAAAGGAAATACTCGAGTGATTATACTATCAGCTTCATTTTACTTTTTTTACAAAAAAATCGTTTTGATCACTAAAAGAAAATCTCTATGGCCTTTTTCATATTTAAACAATATAAAAAGTATGCTTAGCTACCACGACAACAGTCAGAAAGATCAGGTTTTAATCTTAAAGTCATTAAAATGTTTTATAAAATGTCAAAAAGGATGTTTTCGTCAAATAAGAAAAATAAAGCTGATAGTACAATCACCGAACTCTTTTATTTGATAATCGAATTTCTATTTTTATTCGTGCTTCGAAAAATAGAAAGTTTTTGGACTAAATAAAAGACCGCCTTTATTGTACATACAATTCATGTATTTAGACACTTAGGAGGTAAACAATAAACTTAATAGGCGAGAGGACACCCCAAAAAAAGCGTTTAATTTTTTTATTTTTCGAGAACGTGACCGCTTCCGTCCTACGAGCTAATTTTTTTTTTTTAAAGAAAGCTTCTGACCCACAGATAACGAATACAAACTTTTTTTTAGTTCCGAGTCCGGGAACATAAAGAAAATGGCGGTTACTTATAGTGTGCATAGAATTTTTACCTATTAAACCGCCATTTTCGCCATTTTCTTTATGTTCCCGGACTCGGAATTAAAAAAAAGTTTGTATTCGTAATCTATGGGTCAGAAGTTTTCTTTAAAAAAAAATTAGCTTGTAGGACGGTAGCAGTCACCTTCTCGAAAACTAAGCGCTTTTTTGGGGTGTCCTCTCGCCTATAATATGAGAGTACCTAAACTTTGGTTCAAAAATTTTATTGAAACTGTGAGGTGTTTACTTATATAAAAATATAGAAAAGGCTAGAGTTTTGGATGCTGATGGATTCAAAACTAGGGAGTATAATAGCAATAATATTTGGAAATGTAATAAGAATTAATATTTCCTCGAATAATTAATAATCAGCACGTGTTCATCTTACCTAACATACCCAAATATCACGGAGAGCTTATGAAAACTGCTTTTATTTAAACTTTGTTATTTTATAAAATATCAGTTCGTTCTAAAGTTATCAAGAATTGAAATTGGGGATGAGAAATATATTGATTATATATTTTATAGCCTATTTAAATACTGTTAATTTTAATACATATTTAATCTTCAGTTTCGATTGTTAATAATTTTGAGAAATAGTTGATATTTTTTGATTGGACAAATCTCAAATTAAAGCATTTTTCTAAAGCTTTTTGTGATATTTGAATAGGTTATCTAAGACTAACACGTTCTTTTAATACCTTTATGAATAAATATCAATTTTAATTATATTTTATGATAATTATTGCTATTATACTGCTTCTTTTGGATTCATTAACTATTGGCGTCTAAGACTCGAGCTTTTTCCATATTTTTTATAAGAAAACATCTTTCTCAGTTTTAAGAAAATCGGTGATCTAGAGATATGATATCCTAGTAAGCAAAAATATCTTATGCGAAGAACTTCAAAAGTCATTCAATAATGTACGTTAAAATTAAAATAAAATACGTATTGTGCATATATTTTATAAACTAATTAAAAATCTCATATTTTATTTTCAATTTAAAGCTATTATATATCTGAGTAAATAATATTTTATTTCAATTCGAATTAAGTTACTTATGATATTAAAATATAATATAAATCAATTTAACCTTCTTTTTCGCTTAAGTCACTATTTGATTCGTTTCGTTCTCTTTTAACTGTAAATGATGAGTAAAATTCATGATATATTTTTGGTATTACATTTTTCACGCACAAGGTTTTCAAATCTTTTAATTTCGCAGCTGGTAAACCTTGCACCGATTCATAGGCTTTTCTTAAATTATATTTTTTAACATTAGCATGATTTCTATCCTTTCTTGTAATTAAAACTTCATAGTCTTGGTTGTAATCAATTTTATATTGTAATACATTATTTTTTTCCTTTGATACAAACACTTGTTTAAATTTCGAAATTCCAACAGGACCTTTGCTTTTCTTATTTTGTTCGTTTGCAGTTTTGTTCCAATTTTGATTTTTCGCTAGATCTTTAAAATCATAAACAAGATCGAATGTTATTTTAATAACTTTGTATTTTGGCTCGTTTTGTTTTGCTGATTCAATAATATTACACCATTCATCCACCGTAAATATTTTTCTTCCTTCAGAATATCTTTCTATTCGAGCATGTACAGAGTCACCTTCGTTTTGAGTGTGTTCAGCTTCCAAAAATGTGTGTTTTATATTAATATTATAATTGCTTGACGCGTAAACAAACATAGAAAATAAATTTTTATTTCTATTTTGTCCGCCACAATTGTCAGAATATAAAAAAAATCTGTAATGCCTTCATTAACCATTTTTGAGATATAATTAAGAATACAGCTCGCTACTTCGTTTGATCCTTTTTTGGCATCGTTCTCACTCCAAACGTAGCAAAAGGCTTGATGACGAACAACATCGTAAATCGTAAAATTATATACAGAGAGTTTGCGTTTATAATACAATAAACTAGCATCAGTCTTCGGAGTCGTTAATACCTTTTGGAAGTCGAAACATATCATGCTTATATGAGGGTTCTCCTTTGCTAGCTGCCTGTCATCGGCCTTTATTCTCCTTGATTCCTCCTTATTTTTTAAATGAGTCTCATATTTTTCTTTCAAAGCATTTTTTTCTGTCTCATCTGAAGCGTTTTTGTAACCTTCACATAAATCGCATAAGTCCTTTTTTGGTTTAAAAAAACCGATATTAAATTCATTATTGAATATATCCGAGTAGTGATGCTTAGTAGCTACTAATCTGTCATTTTCTTTTGCCCACTCAACATACATTCTGTACATTTGGCTTAACGATAACTTTTCTTCTAAATACTCTCGTTTTGAATTTTTTCGCGTATAGTGAGATTCAACTCTAGCAAACATATTGATATGGTCTATAACACTATCGGTTTTGTCTTTTGCCAATTCTCGTGGCCGCTTCTTGGATGTGCCTCTCTGATCGACAAGAACTGTATCACCATTCCTAACTTTTTTCAAAGCTGTAGTTATCATCTGAAAACTGATACTAAATGTATTCAAAAACATCGTTTGACATACAATCACTTTTTCATTAGAGCCATTAATGAGCGAATACGTTCTAGAAAAATTTCTTTTATTGGTTTTGTCATTTTTTTCTTTCGGTTTTTCCGCTACATGTCGAATTATAAAATCATACTTCTTTGAATGATCTGGTATGTTCCAGAATTCTATAAATAAAGATTGTCTTCTCTCTTCTGTAATTTTTTTTTCACACTTGTACCTACATCCGGGACCACAACTTTCTTTTAAAGAACGTGCTGGAACGATTTTTTTTGTATACGATGATTTATACTGAAGCCCCTGATTTTTAAATTTTTTTGTCACGTTTCGTTCCCATTTATCGGGGTTACGAATTCTTTTTCTTGTTAATTTTTCTTTCTCTACATATTTTCTTTTTTTTTCATTAACAGAAGAGCCTTGCAAATTTAAATCATATTCTTGATTTATCTCACCACTATCATTTTTTTCTTCATCTGAAATTCTATCACAATCATAAAGTTGATTTTGTTCTTCATCACTAGTCGAATAAGCTTCTTCGCTCTTGGAATCATCAATAGATTCATTATCAGAAAACTTTACTTTTTCTAAATTACCATCTAACGCCTTAGAAGTACTTTCAAATTCGATCTGTTGCGTGCCTAACGTATGTACATTATTGATGTCATGAGTATTTAAGTTAACTTCTTCAATGACATAATTATCAACAAATAAAATTTCTGAGTTTTCTATAATTTTTGAAATATTATCTGATGCCTCAGAATTGCCTTCAAAAGTGGTTTGCAGCGGGTCTGACGAATGAGAATCACTAATATCTAAACTTGAATAGCTTTTATCGGGGTCTTTTTGAGAAAACATATCAGGAACATGAATTTTTACTTCAGACGTATTGTTATGAAAATTAATAAGATAATCTTGATTAATTTCTTCTGAATCCGTAAACGAATCTACATAAAAAATTTTAATTCAAGTAAAATAAATAACAATCCAAATAAACAACATAAAAATGTAATAGTTTTTTATATTTATTTTATTTATATTCTATTTCTTTTTAATTTTATTTTTTAGTTGAAACTATTATTTAGTAGTATCAAGATAATAATGAATATTGATATTTTCAATGCAATAAATTATGATTATTTAATTTCTATGATTATATTTTTTTTAATTAACCTCCAGAGGTCTGGAGAATCACAAAAATGGCTCACCCTGTGATCAATACTTTGCCTATGATCAATCAATGATTTAAGATACCTTTTATACCACATTTCTTAGGACAACAGGTCCACTGAAATCTCGGACCTCTGAAGCTTAATAATAAGAATGTATACGATAAAATATATTTGAATTTAAATAAAAATTAAAAAAAATAATCTCAAAACTTCACATACGTAAACTATCATATAAATTTTATAAAATAAGTAAATAATTGTTCAGCAAATAAAATAAATAATAAAAATACGATTTTGATCTTATTAATTTATTGATTACATGAATCGTATTTATTTAATTGACATATGACTTCTACATACCTTCATAACTATTCCAATTTAAATCCATTTTCCACCGAATTATGTCGTATGAATCATAGATGTTAAATTAATCATAGATGTTTAATTTCATTAAACCATGTATTATTAAATGGAAGACTTCAATCAACTCTTATCATATTTAACCCAATCATTTTTTTTTAAACGAATAAGAATCAATATTTACAATTTGTAATTACAAGAATTATCCAATCTATAAATAAGAATATAATCGTATTTATTAATTTTAACTTCAATTTTAATATTATAAATTTAATTCCTCATTATAATTTCTGATAACTTTTATAGAAATAACGAGTAGAGTTCATATAAATAAATAAATCACAGAAAATTCTAACTAGATGAATTACTTACCAAATAATGTTGATTTTTCCCACCTTTCTTTATCGGCAGTGTCTAAAATTTTTTTTAGGTTTTTTTTTTTTCAATAATATTACGTGATAATCCAAGAAAAATAATATGTCTTATAAAAGATTGATTAATAATCAACTGAGTTAATGACAGATAGGGTTAAGCATAGATAGAGCATCGACATGCGAGCGCAAGTTCACGTCGAAAACAAAAAACGAGATATTTAAATCCTGATGATGCTAAATTCTTAATTGACAATCCTTATAAAATTTACAATGTTACTTTTTGTAGCAATTAAGTGTTGTATTAATTATGATTTAATAATCTTCAAGAAAAATAAATAGAAATAAATAATAATTGTTAATTCTATGCTTTATTTGAAAATATATGTAAATATTTTAAAAGTTCTTAATAAAACTACTTTCATTAAAGATTAATAAAATGTTGAATATTGTTAATAACATCTTTATAAATTAATAATAATAGTAACAGTATTAGAAAAAATAGTAAATAAACATAGTTGTAATTTCTTTTGCCCTTTTACAGAAAAACTTTTTATCATTAAATTTTTTTTTAAATCATTGATCATTTCATAAATCAATAAACTCGGATTATAAATAAACGATTAAAAAAATGTAATATTTTCTAATGTAAAAAAGAATTTTCATTGGATTTATAAAAAAGTTTTGATAAAATATTTGTTCGAAATTAATGAATAAATAAATAATTTAGTATTTATTAATTTCAATTGAAAATTTTAAAATAATGAATTATTACCCTTGGTAGCAATTTATTAAATTGGCAATAATATTTTTTCAATGCACACTTAATGTTGTAGATTTCAAGATAAAAGGCTATAAAAATAAGAATATTTTTCCTACTACTGCAAAAAAATATATCTTTGAGCCCAATCAATGATTTTATCTGAGTATAATTTAATCAAGTGATTTTATTTCGTTAAAATATTAGTTATATTTAATTTAAAAAACTTGCCCAATTAAGTATTTGCTGGATGGCATAAAATATTTTGTTTAAGAAAATAATTTCTTTGTAGATTAAGATGATTTTTTTAATTAAAAGATATAATAGTAGATTACTCAACAAGCGAGCAAAATAGGTCATTCCCACGAATCCTTTGTCACTCGAGCGTCGCGAGAGTGACAAAGAAGACGAGTGGGGGACCTATTTGGCCGCGAGTCGAGTATAGAATTTTTTCCAACAAGGTGAACGGAATTCGATTTTCATTAGCTGTTTTGCTCACGCAAAACAGCCAACGAAAAATCGATTTTTGTTCTCCGCGTTGGGAAAAAATTTTTGAATCGTTTATTTATAATGCAAATTTCATGGATTTAACATCACAAAATATCAATTCATTCTGAACAATCAAAACTGAAGATTGTAAATGCATTAAAATTAAAAGTAATTAAATAGGATATAAAATATATAATCAATACATTTCGAATCTTCAATTTTGAATATTGATAACTTCAGGACAAATAGATATCTTATGAAATATCTAGGATTAAATAAAATTAGTTTCTAAAGCTTTAAATGATATTTGAGTTAGTTTAGTAAGACGGAAAAGTATAATTTGTATTGTATTCGAAAAATTATTGCTATTATACTACATAGCATTGAATGCTATCAAACTTTTCTCATAGTTTCATATCAGAAAATACTTTATGGTTTCAATTAAATTCGTAAATCGGAGTTGAGATACTCTCCTATTTAGATTCTTTCCAATTCTAAATATATAAATTGTACATTTAATAAAGATGTTCTTTTATGCAACTCAAAAGCTTTTGATTTTTAATTGATCAAATTAAAATTTGTTCATCAAAAGAAAGGCAATTATTATGTTTATTTAAAGGCTATCGGGTTTATTTTTCTTTTTTTACAAACATCGTTTCAGCCGTGTCAAAGACAATCTCTGTAGTCTTTTTCAAATTTCAACCATATGAAAAGTATATCCAGCTACCAGAATGGCGACAGCAGTCAGAATGATTTGATTTCTACCTGAAGAAGGTCGTAAAAATGTCTTTTGAGATGGCAGACACGATGCTTTTGTTAAAATAAAGAAATAAAAAGCTGATAATGCAACCATTGGAATCTTTCTTTTCAAGATAGAATTTTAAATACTGTTTGTGCTAGAAAAAATCGAAAGCTTTCGGGCTATATAAAAGACCATCTTTCTAAATAGGAAAGGCTTGTAAAAAAGATTTAATAATTTTGTCAAAACTGTATGATACTTTTTTATATAATAATATGAAAAAAGCTCGTGTTAAAGATACCAAAGCTCGATAGATTCGGCGCCTGCCAGTAGAATAGCAATAATTTTTTAAATACAATTTAATATTAATATTTTTAAAAGACTATTAACAAGCACGTATTTGCCTTACCTAACCAACCTTAATATCACAAAAAGCTCAAATAGAATGCTACAATTTAAGCTTTGTAACGTTAAAAATATCAATTCGTTTTAATGTTATGAACAATCAGAACTGAAGATTGAAAATGCATTAAAATTGACAATAATTATATAGGCTATAAAATATACAATCAATACATTTCTAATCTTCAGTTTTGATTATTGATAACTTTAAAACGAATGGGTATCTTATGAAATAAGGAAGTTTAAATAAAAGCACTTTTCTCGAGCTTTAAATGATATTTGAATTTTTTAGGTAAGACGGACCTTGAGCTGCCTAGCATCGAATTTTTTTCATAGCTTTAACGAAATTGGTAATCCGGAGTTGTGATATTCTCTTATTTAGTTTATTGTTAATCTCTTACATGAATAAAACAGTCTTTTATTTAGCCCAAAAGCTTCCGATTTTTCAAAGCACGAATGAAAGTCGAAATCTAAACCAAAAAGAAATAAAATTGAAAGACAATATAACAATTTGGTATCACCCATAAAATAATTTTTTAAAATTATTTCCTTTTATATTTTTGATAAAAATAGAAATTAATCATTGAAATTTTTTATCATAGTTTACGCAGGATTATTTAAAAGTTGCACAAGATATTAAGTAAGTTTTCAACAAAAATATAGTTACAAATTTTTTCTAATCTTAATCCATTAACGCCGAATCGCTCGAATTTTTATGCGACTTTTCGACGCGATTATTTTGTATATTATTGGCGTTGAAAAAATTTTATTTTCACATATTTTGACGTAAAATTTAATGCTCTTTTAGAATCTATTGGCCAAATTTTGATTAGATTAATTGGCAAAAGTTATGACCGATTTTTGCACAAAAAATACCAAAATTTTCGGAACATTTTTTTTTTTAAATTTTTTTTCAGAATGTTATCGCTAATAATATATATATATATATATATATATATATATATATATATATATATATATATATATATATATATTAAAAATCTACAAAAAACTTTGCGACGTGCGTTGAAATAGGCAATGAGAAATACCTGTAATATATGAAAATTTATAGATTTTAACCATTTTTTGTACAAATGTTTATACATTTATTTACATATATACATATAAATCTATGCATAAATACTTTATAGAAATGTAAAAATTAACGTTTATACATGTTCAGTGGGATTTATTCGTTTATAAAATATTCATGGCCGTGAAACTTGTAATTGATTCAGCAAAAATTTATATTTTGATTTTGATTGTTTTTCTTCGTCTAAAGTGCAACATACTAAAAAAGAATATTTTTTTTACTACTTTGTTATCTTAAATAAATGAAATTCGTTGCTTTTTTATATGAAACGTTACTAAAAAAATTTCATGTTATCATTGATTCATTAATGTTTTACTGTGTCATTTGAAAATGAGTAAAGATTGAAGAAAGCTTGAACATCAATTTTTCTATTTTCATCGTTTTTACGAGTTTCTATCATATCACGTAAGAGAGCAAGAACATCTCCACACGGAAAATATGAAATCGATACATCAAATGCCGATTTCGATGTCGTTATTGGGATACCGAATCCAAATGATTCTGGTTCTGACGATTCAGGTTCTGATTCTGAAGACAATAAAGAACTATCAAAGATCACATATAAAAGAGCATTTCAAAATTATTCTGATAATCATGATAAATTAGAAAAAGATTCTGTTTATAACTGGATCGATGGTGAAAAATGTCATTCAGATACTGTTGAAGATTCGTTATTGTTGAAAGAATCAGAGAAAAAAACTATTCAATATTCTGAGCCTGTGAAACTATTTGAAAATTTCTTTTCTGACGATATGAAATATCATATCATCGAGGCTATCAAAGAAAACGGATTCTGTTTGAAACTTGAGGATTTGAATACGTTTATTGGTATAATTATTTTGAGTGCCATCAATAAAAGAAAGTCTCAAAGAGACTACCCACATAGCACGAAAGCTTCCAAGCTTCCCATGAAACTTTCACGTGATATTCCAGCGACAGCTTCCATTAGCCTTTCTGTAAGCTTACTGAATCTTTCATTAATATTGAATTTCAATATTTTACGTAATCTAAAAGTAAGCTAAACGTAAGCATGAATAAATGGCTAATGAAAGCTCACGTGAAATATTTCACAAAATCTTTTAAAAATCTTATAGCAACCTTTCAGCCAAGCTTCCATGAATGGATCCAGAAAAGTTACATGTAAGATAATGAGAAAGATTACTGTAAGCTTTCCGAAAGATTCATCGGTTAGGTAATCATGAAAGCTTACAGGAAGCTTACTGAAAAGATTCGTGTCATCTTTCATAGAATATTCCGCTAACGTTTAATACAATCTTTCATGAAAGATAACTGCAAGCTTCCCGAAAGATTCATTTGTAAGCTTTCGCCAGAAGCTTTCCTAAATCTTTAAAAAAAAAATTAATCAAAGCTTTCACGTAATCTTTCATGAAACATAAATGGAAGATTTAATGAAAGATTAATGTAAATATAGATGGAAGATTACAAAAAGAATTTTCACCACCGTAAATGTAAGCTTTCTAGAAAGCCTTAAAGGAAGACTCCACTGAAAGATTTCATGAAAGTTTACAGTTAGCTAAATGTAATCTAGAGAAAAGGTTACTAAATAATTACGTGCAAGATTCCTTGAAATATTTTTACAATCTTACAGTAACCTTTCAGCAAATCTTCCATGAATGTATTCAGAAAGGTTACGTGTAAGATAGTAAGAAAGATTACTGTATACATAATTTAATACATAAAGATTCCTGTCATCTTTCATAGAATATTCCGCTAACGTTTAATACAATCTTTCATGAAAGATAACTGCAAGCTGCTCGAAAGTTTCATTAGTAAGCTTTCACCAGAACCCTTCGGAAATTTTTCAAAAGAGATTAATAAAAGCTTTCACGTAATCTTTTACGGAACATAAAAAAAACTTTCATAGAAAATTAATGTATGTAACGATGGAATATTACTTGATGGATTTCTACAACTGTTAAAAATAAGTCGTATTATCTGTTCTTTTGTAATCAAAGGATTGATTTTTTTTAAACTATCAATTTTGACAAACAAAAGAGAAAACCGCATCCCGTGTTGAAAAAAGGAATATATTATTCGATGATAAAGAACTGATTTTATCGTGGTCGAAAGATCCTTATTTATCCTAAAAAAATATACAATTATATGGTTTCTGGAAAACCACATTATCAATTGAAGGCCCGGATGCAATAAGGGCATTTACGCTCGGAGCGCGCAAAACTGAAGTCACTTGGTAGTAAAAATTAAATTTTCTTCAAATAAATTTCAAAAAATTTGACGTTGTAAAACTCATCATGCCGCATCTTTTTTATATTACCAGTTTTTTTATAAAATTTTTATTTTTCAAGAAAAAAATTAAAAACAAGAAAATTTTTTACATTAAATTTTAATACTTTTTTAAACTTAAATCGTTGTAATTCGAGTAAATATTAACCGATTACGCTGAAATTTGAAATATATTTTCTAAATATCATAGCGAAACTTATGATGATTATAAAAAATGTTAATTCTCAAATTGTTAGTCGCAATTGTTTATTAATTAATACAAATTACAAATTGTGCGTTTATAATGTACTCGAGAAAAAAGTATCGAGGGAACTTTCAAGTACAAGAAACTTGTAGCGAGAAAGTTTTTGGTTTTTGTATAAAGAAGATTTGTGGAAAGTTTCAAATCGATTGATAAATAATTAAAAAAGATATAACGAAATTTACAAGTAGAGCGCATGCGGTCGAGCGCTACAGTTTTCTTATAAGTTAGATTCTCAGTGAATATTACGTCAACTGAATGACTCTTGGTAATATTATTTGGAAAAAGCAATAAATACAAATATAACAATATGATATTTATTAAAAGTAAATAAACATATAAATAAACAAACAAATAAATACATAAACAAAAATCTGTAATGTAATTATTTAATAATTAAATAATTACATTACAGATTTTTGTTTAATACTGATTTTTTGGATTGTTTCAAAGGATTTCTTTTTTATTTTGTCTGTTAAACCTTTTTTTCTTTCGCATTAGTAATATGAGTTTTCTAAAATACAAAATGTCATATTTTTAAACAATATAATGTTGGGATTTATATTTATAAAAGTAAAC
The DNA here is from genome assembly GCA_017163975.1 of Anastatus disparis. Lineage (NCBI taxonomy): Eukaryota > Metazoa > Arthropoda > Insecta > Hymenoptera > Eupelmidae > Anastatus > Anastatus disparis. Next base: position 1,723,108 of record JAFFSR010000265.1, on the reverse strand, counting down.
ATATATATGCGTGTGTACGTTCACTCTTCTTCTATATAAACATTATTATGAATTTTGTTCGTATATATATATATATATATATATATATATATATATATATATATATATATATATATATATATATATATATACACGATTTAGGCAAGTGCTGTAGTCTTAACATATAGGAATATTTTGCTACCAGTCTTCTTTTGTTTAACGTTTAGACTTGTGAAATTGTACACCATGGGAATAATGGAATCAAAAACGATCGAAAAAGAACAAGAAATGATACATCGTTCTTTTCCGACCGTTTTTTGATTCCATTATAAGTATAAAATAATTTTCATTCCTCGTAATGAACAATTTTACAAGTCTAGTCGTTATACAAAAGAAGACTGGTAGCCAAATATTCCTAAAAGTGAACGTACATACGCATGTATGTTTACTTTTATAAATATAAATCCCAACATTATATTGTTTAAAAATATGACATTTTGTATTTTAGAAAACTCATATTACTAATGTGAAAGAAAAAAAGGTTTAACAGACAAAATAAAAAAGAAATCCTTTGAAACCAAATCAAAAAATCAAAAATCTGAATCAAAAAATCAGTATTAAACAAAAATCTGTAATGTAATTATTTAATTATTAAATAATTACATTACAGATTTTTGTTTATGTATTTATTTGTTTGTTTATTTATATGTTTATTTACTTTTAATAAATATCATATTGTTATATTTGTATTATTGCTTTTTCCAAATAATATTACCAAGAGTCATTCAGTTGACGTAATATTCACTGAGAATCTAACTTATAAGAAAACTGTAGCGCTCGACCGCATGCGCTCTACTTGTAAATTTCGTTATATCTTTTTTAATTATTTATCAATCGATTTGAAACTTTCCACAAATCTTCTTTATACAAAAACCAAAAACTTTCTCGCTACAAGTTTCTTGTACTTGAAAGTTCCCTCGATACTTTTTTCTCGAGTACATTATAAACGCACGATTTGTAATTTGTATTAATTAATAAACAATTGCGACTAACAATTTGAGAATTAACCTTTTTTATAATCATCATAAGTTTCGCTATGATATTTAGAAAATATATTTCAAATTTCAGCGTAATCGGTTAATATTTACTCGAATTACAACGATTTAAGTTTAAAAAAGTATTGAAATTTAATGTAAAAAATTTTCTAGTTTTTAATTTTTTTCTTGAAAAATAAAAATTTTATAAAAAAACTGTTAATATAAAAAAGATGCGGCATGATGAGTTTTACAACGTCAAATTTTTTGAAATTTATTTGAAGAAAATGAAATTTTTACTACCAAGTGACTTCAGTTTTGCGTTCTCCGAGCGTAAATGCCCTTATTGCATCCTTCAATTGATGAAATGATGGCCAAGTCGTATGCAAGGACATCTCTGAAACAGTTTATCCGAGGAAAGCCTATTAGATTCGGACTAAAATTCTGGGGCTTGTGTAATGCAGACGGATATTGACTAAATTTAGATTTATATTGTGGAAAGGATTCATCGACTGAAGGTAAACTTGCAAAATGTTTGTTGGGCTCACGCATTGTAATGAAATTATTAGAAACTTTTTTAAAAATGACAAATTCAAAAAGTATTACACAATTTCATCTGTATTTTGATAATTATTTTACAAGTTTTTACCTAATATTGCGTTGGGAAAAGGATTACCAAGCACAGGAAGTATTCGAGAAAATAGGGTGAAAGAAAAAAATGTACTTGATAAAAAATCTCCACGTGGGACGTTCGCAGTAAAACATGATAAAGTCAGTGGTATCAATTATATAAGTGTAGTTAATTCAAAGATAGTTTCGATAGCTTCCTGTTCAGCAGGAGTAACACTCCTCTTGATGTCAAAAAATATACAGCTCTACTACCCGTACAAAATCTGAAATACCGTTTCCTCATGCATTTCATCTGTATAATAAGTTCATGGGTGGAGTAGATATCCACGACGGACATTGTAATAATGTCCTTCCATCAATTCGTTCAAAAAAATGGACGTGGGTTGTTTTTATTAAACTGATACAAGCTTCCATCACTAATTCAGTAGTTTTATTCAATGCAACTAAAGATCAACCGAAAAAAGTTGGGACGAAAGAATTTGCACTGTCAATAGCAAAACATTACATAGAAAAAGCTAAAATAAACCGATCATCTCATAAAATTTCCAATAACAACAAAAATGAAGCCATGTTCCAAGTGTCCTATAAGAACAAATATATTTTGTCACACTTGCAACTTATATTTTTGTCGAGCATGCAGCAAAATAAACCATTAGATTACTTATGAGAGGCGAGGGGACTTACTCGAAACAAGCACCCCGAATAGTGAGAGGCAAGGGGACTCACTTGAAAAAAGCACCCCAAAGGAGAAAAAATTCTACCACGTCCAAGTCGTTTTCTCTGGGTCGCGCAAAGAGTAGATACTGGAATTCTCGAATTCAGTTTTCCATATGTATACATAAATATGCACAAAAGTGTGTGTGTGTGTGTGTACCTGTGTATAATTTTGAATGACGTGCATTGAAGTAGGCAATGAGAAATACCTGTAATACATGAAAATTTACAGATTTTAACCCTTTTTTGTATATTTACGATCACCAAACTACTCCTGTCATGTATAAACTACAGTAAGACATCAATATTCATTGTAGAGGCAACAATATCTCATTAATTTTAATTATTTATAGTTATTTATTCAATAAATTAACAGAAATATGAAAAAAACGCAGATTATACGGTTTCCAAATTTTTTTTTCGCAAAAATCATCATATCTTCCATGAATACAATTTTTTTTCGCTAAAACAAAAAATACAGTCTTAAAGTACAACTATTCCCTGCACCCCTCTGCATATTTTGAGCATAAATTATTAGCGATAACATTATGAAAAAAATCGAGAAAAAAAATTTTCCGAAAATTTTGGTATTTTTTGTGGTTTGGTAAATTTGGCCAGCGGATTCTGAAAGAGCATTAAATTTTACGTCAAAATATGTGAAAATAAAATTTTTTCAACGCCAATAACATACAAAATAATCGCGTCGAAAAGTCGCATAAAAATTCGAGCGCTTCGGCGTTAATGGGTTAAATACAAAAAAAGAAAAATGATTGAATAAACGATTACAAAGGACTATTGAGTCGAATATACAAAATCTAATTACAAAATTAGATTTTGTTAAACCTTTTGTATATTCGTCTCAATAGTCCTTTGTAATCATTTATTCAATCATTTTTCTTTTTTATATTTAAGACTAGGAAAAATTTGTAAAAAGATATTTAAATTTTTCATTATTATATAACTAAAAATTTTATAGGACTTAACATGATCCTATAAATATACAGTAATATCAATTTATTTATAATTGATTTAATATCTTTTTTTCTATAAAACAAAACTTAGTAGTTTATTGTTTGATAGGATTTTATATTTTTAATATGATTATAAATTATTTCGAAATCTGATCAATTATTAGTTTTTGAAAAATAAAAAGTTGAATAAATAAACAATAATTAAATTAATTAAGTATTGGATAGCATAAATACAGCAACGTTAAATAAAATTTAAAAAAAGAGTTCTGTAGTGTCCATTTTACATCTCCTTAACGCTCCTAAAAAGAAAAATAAACCAGATTTTTTATAATAAATTAATTAATTTATTAATTTTTTTATTTAACCCTTGCTTGTTACATGTGGTAAATAATTCTCCAGGCCTCTTTTGTAAAAATAGTCATTTTCGCACTTTTGTTGACTTCAGTATTTTTGTTAGTATACTTAAATTCAATTTTTGGCTAGATAATTGCACGATTTTGTAAAACCAGCTTTTGGTACCTTATAAAAAAATTTTCAAGTTAAAATATTTAATAGTTTATATTTTATAATAATTTTTTATTTAAAAGGGTGTGACAAATAATGAGTGTTAAGTTAGATTTAACTTTTATAATGACTTGCAGTGATCTCTAAACACGTTGCAAGTAATGCAATGAGCAGTCAGCATCATGAGAGATCAGCCGACTGCGAAGAGTAATGGAAGAGAAATTACTACATTATTTTGAATATTTTCATTGAGAAGAATGTATAAAAATCTTACGTAAGGTGTACATATTTGCACTCCCCTCCCCACATAAGATATAATAAGAAAACACCTTCCTCCCTATTAACCTTACGAAATTTATGCACAGTCCCATAAGAAAATATTTTACGGTTACAACCAAATTGGTGATAAAACTTTTAAATTATGAGTTAAATATTTGGAAAATATGATTTTTAGTTATCATCATAGGATATCTTTAGGAATCATAACTAAAAATCAGGACTGTAGCAGTTTGTAGCAGTTTGTAGCAGTCAAATCCCTTATTATGACTTTTGATCCATAAAGTCATTCTTGGATTAAGCTGATTAAAAATTATTTTTCGTGAAAAATTGTTGAAAGCATTTTTCAATTCAAAATGATTATTTAACATCAAAATTTCAAAATCTTTGTAAATTTGGTTAAACATTTTACTAGTAACATGTGATTTTAAATAATTTTTTACGGACATATTTTGAATAATTTTTACTTACTTTGATCGTGTGTAATTTTTTCTTAATTCTAAGCTTTATTCGTTAAAAATCATTTTAAATTATTAACTGTGCTGTTAATAATTCATATACTGCCATTATATAAATTATTGAACCCTCTAAAATACAATAATATTAAATCGACCACCGAAAAACAATTATATTGAATTATCCAGGGAGTTACAATCATATTGCATTCTTTGCCGAGATACAATCTTATAGAATTGTTCATTAAGATGCAATTATATAGAAATGACCATAGAGATACAATTTTATTGCATTATCCGTTGAGATACAATTTTATCGAACTGTCAGCCAAGATACAATTATATAGAAGCGATCGTAGAGCTACAATTATATTGCATTCTCTGACGAGTAACAATTATATTGAATGCTCTTTGAAGTACAATTATATTGAATGATTTTCTGAGTTACAATTTTATAAAATTTTTTTCGATTTAAAAACATATTTATACTTTAATAAGATGCTGGATGAATTTTTTTTCGTACCTGGTTACTTATGGTATCTTATTTTCTAAAAATGTACGGATAAAAAGAAATTCGACGAATCTTCAACCGAAACTTTAACTAAACAAGGAGAGTATTTGACCTCCGGGAAACGGATTCAGCTGAAACTGCAGGATATGATTTTTTGATGGAAAAAAATGAACCCGTGTTTTTTCTTTTGTGCTAATAGGCCCTAGAGACAACGATATAGACATTTTTTCGAAAATATAGTGAAAAGAGGTCTTTATAAGAACTTGAATAACTAAACAGCTAAAATTCTTACAAAAAATTGTATGAGAAATAAAAGAAAGTACAAGTTAAAGGCTTTAATTTAAGCTTTGTTGCATTAAAAAATCTTATATGGTTTAAAAGTTATAGGCGATTGAAATATACTAATGAAATATTGTAAAAATTTGATCGTATGTTACATGCTTAAAATATTAATAAATATGTAGTGATTTTCAATTAGACATAACTTTTGAACTATAATAGCTTTTTGATGCAACAAGGCTTGAATTTAAGCTTTTAACTTGTACTTTCTTCTATTTTTTGTACATTTTTCTGTATAAGTTTTAGTTAATTAATTATTCAAGTTCTTATAAACGCTTCTTTTCTTTATATTTTTTAAGAAATATCTATATCTCCGTCTATAGGGCCTATTAGCACAAAAAAAAAATACGGGTTCATTTTTTTTCATCAAAGAATCATATCGTGCAGTTTCAGCTAAATTCGTTTCCCGGAGGTCAAATACTTTCCTTGTAAATAAAAAATTTAACAAAAAATCTTTAATTTGAGCTTTATTGTTTCAAAAGTTAATAATAATCAAAATTGGAGATTAGAAATACATTAAAAATTATACATTTCATAGCTTATGTAAAAACTGATAGTTTTCATAAATTTTTAATTTCTATTTTTGATTGATAACTTTTGAACAAATAATATTTTTTGATGCAATAAAGCTCAAATTAAACGATTTTAGTTAAACATTTGTATTATTTTGGTAGATCATGTAAGATAGACACGAACTTATTTATGGTTCTTTGAAACGATTTTTCATTATGTTTAATAAAATTACTGCTAATATATAACGTGCTCTGAATCTATTAAATGTTAGCGTCTAAAACTTTAACTTTTTTCGTATTTTTATGTAAGAAAACATCCCTCGTAGGTTTAACAAAATCGGTGATTCAGAGGTCTGATACTCTCTTAGTTAGTAAAAGGGACACTTTAGCTGTATTTGTGAATATTTGTTATCTTTTTATTTTATTGCGGAAAAATGCTGCCAAGAGCTTTGGCGCAATGCTTTCTCATTGAGTATACGTAATTTGGTTTCATTTTTTAAAATGTGATTTTAATGTAAATGGCCGGGAGAGACAGAAAACTACTTCTTCAGGCGGTAGCGAATAAATTGTATACAAATTTTAGAGCAAATCTATCAAGAAGTTTAAGTAAAATAGAAAAAAAACGAAAAATGAAAATTTGTTTCAAAATTTTCAAAATACTCTAAAATTCAAACTGCGCTAAGAAAATCAGTTTTCAAAAGTTTTCCTTCTTTTAGCAGTCGCAAATAATTTCCATGCAAATTTTAGAGTAAATCCATCGACTACTTTACGTCAAATACAAAAAAATGAAAAATCGAAATTTAAACAAAATTTTGAAAATGGCTCTAAAATTAAAACTACGATAAGAAATTATGATTCTTTAGCATTATTTCAATGATCCGAAAACATGCGGAAAGTTTTAGTTCAGCTTTGTAGTTTTCTCTGTTATTTATTATCTTGTTTTCGATAAAAAAATATCGTAAATGACACAAAATATAATTTTACCATTCAGTTCTAATTTCACTTGAAAATAAATATTTTTAAAATAAAAAACAAGATATGATCAAAAAGGTTATTTATTCTTTTTAATATAAGATAAGTCTTTCTGCATTACTACTACAAATTTAATACGATTTTATGATTAATATTTTAAGATAACCATCGTTTATCCCTTCCTGTTTATAATAGACAGATACCACTTTTTTATCTTCGAAAAATCTTAAAACAATTCATATATATTGAGGTAATCAATGCATATAATTTAATTGTATTTTCTTCTTCAAACAATCACAATGTATTCTAAACAACTTCGCATCACAAGTCTTATTGCAACTGTATTGTTGCTTTTAAGTTTGGTAAATCAAGGTAATTTACTTACTAATATTAGAAATTTCTTTTTTAATATTGCACATAAAAAGTTTTCAAAAATTGAAAAAAATTTTTCTTTTTTCATAAAAAAAATTGTGTTTTAAAATAACTTTATAAACGTTAAAAAATGTTAAAAATTATTTGATAAAAATAATATATAATAATAAAAATACTGAATGAAATATTACAAACAATATTAGTTCAAATAAGCTCTAATAATATCGTATCGATTTTTTCAAATTTTTTTTCAAGAATTATAAGATTATTAATTTTCAAAATGTAACTATATAAAATAAATTCTTAACAAATTTTTTCTAATACCATAAAATATTTTGCCTAGTTGATATTCACTTTATGTAAACATTCATAAAAAATCTAATATATTATGAATTTTAAGTTCTTCATTTATTTTTTACATGTTTATACGTTGTACAATTTTCTTGATCAGTTATTAAATTTCTGTCTCAGCATTTTCATTGAAATGTTACACTTGCTCGTCTGAGGTTGGGGGAGATTGTGACAAAAATGCAGAACAAGAAAAATATATCCAAGAATGTACACTTTCCACCGATTCAAAGACGATCCCAACTTGGTCCGCCATTTTAAGTCAATATAATATGAAATCAACTCTTGATGGTAAGACTAAATAGACTAATGTTATTGTTAATTAAGAAATGCTAATCTTCGAAATTAACAAAAATTACAATATATGTATGATTATTATTATTGATAAATGAATCGCTCAAAACGTTTTAAATATCATTGACAATTTCTCATTATGTTAGTAATATTAGATTTCATTGAATTGTATTTTGTTCATTAATTCTATACGTCAATAATTTCTTTAAACGAATTGAAAATATATAATGATAGTTTATTAATTATTGTTATTTCCAGATTTCCCGATCGACCCATCTACATTTTTCGACTGTATGAAAATGACTACAAGTAAGTTTAACAATTTATATTTATAAAATTGATTAAAATCATTCCTGCAATCGTCTATATTTTTTTAAAGTATTTCAACTTACGGATATACAAGATTATAATTTATTATATTTTAATGTTCCCATATGGAAAAAATTTTTGGATATAATTGTAAATAACTGTTAATAACTGTAAATAAATGTAAATAAATGTAAATAACTGTAAATAACTGTAGAAAAGTGTTAAAAAATGTGGGAATTGAGACATAAATAACAGTTATTTACAATTATTTACAATTATTTACTGTTATTTACACTTATTTACAGTTATTAACTGTTATTTACACTTATTAACTGTTATTTACACTTATTTGCAGTTATTTATATTTATTTACAGTTATTTACATTTATTCACTTTTTTCACAATTATTTACAGTTATTTACGATTATTTATAGTTTTTTACAATTATTTGCAGTTATTTACATTTTCGAAAATTATCACGAATTTATTCAATAATTTTATATATAGGCGAAAATTTTTAAAGATGTGAATAACTGTAAATAATTGTAAAAAACTATGGAAAATTGTAAATAGTTGTAAATAATTATAAATAACTGTAAATAACTGTAAAAAACTGTAAATAACTGTAAATAACTATAAATAATTGTAAATAATTATTAATAACATTAAATTATCCACTAATTCAAAAATTTTTGAAAATGTAAATAACTGTAAATAATTATGAATAACTGTAAATAATTATGAATAATTGTAAATAATTATAAAAAACTGTAAATAATTGTAAATAATAGTAAATAACTGTAAATAATAGTAATTAATAATAAATAATAGTAAATAACTGTAAATAACTATTATTTATGTCTCAATTCCTACATTTTTTAACAGTTATTTACAATTATTTACTATTATTTACAGTTTTTCACATAAATTATTTCCATATGGGTTATAATAATATTTTCGAAATTATTTCGTATTATGAAAAATTTTAACTCATATTAATTTTATTAGAATATTACATTATTAAAAAAAATGTATTTTTATTCAATTCTTTTCTTTAAAACTTTTAGTATAAATAGTTTTTAAATTAATTAATCATCAAAACATAATTTACATTATGTTTATTACGATCAAATAATTTATAATTTTTATTTGTTTTTAATCTACCATACAAATTTTAATCCTACTTAATGTTCCGCAACTTTTTTGTGATCTTTTGACTTTCAAAACATAATCTACAGTCCGTTACTTGCGGAAAAGGTTTTCTAACGAAACTCGTTACAGATCTTGCCTTTGACTAGGCCGAAAATTTTATGTTTTATATAACGCGCTGCTCCTTAAAATAATAATGACAAATTTTTAATAAAAGAATTTTATTAATAATAAAAAAATTTTTATTTCATATTTTAGCTGTGTTTGATAGCACCAGCGTTTCAAGATCATGTGCACCTAAGATAATTACGTGCCAAGCCTTCGATGAACTTTTCAAAGAAAACTTTCCAGATATCCATATGGATAACTGCAGCCGTTGTGATAATGACCTTTGTAACACATCATAGTTATTTAACTTGATGATTTTAATTATGAAGTTTGACTGCTAATGATGATTTTTTGTAAATTATACTAAATAAAACTTTGCTATTTAAAATATATCGTCAATAAAATTTTAATAAAAACTTCAAAGCAGTATAATGAAAATTGTGTTATAATATTGTAAGACCTTTATATTGATTCTCTAAGCATATTATCAATTATTACTTATGATTAAATTATTTATCTTTTTTATATCATTTTTTATTAATTTGAAAAAAATGGAAGAAATTAATATGAAATTTTTTTTTTAAATTATGATTTAATTTATAAATATACTTATCAAATTTAGATGTATAGAATATGCAGACGGTTCTGTATAAAATTTTTAACAATAATAATGGATGCAATTACAAATTCCGCAATGAAATAACAATATTACTCTGAATCAAACGTTTTAATAATGCAGAATTTTCTTTCTTTTTCGACCTCTTAGAGAAATAATAACTCCAATAAGAGGGTTTCATCGATTTAAAAATTTTTTCATTGTAAAATATAGATATTAATAATGCTAATGTTTTGTGAAATATAAAAAATTTTAAACGATGTCATTGTCCGTACTGAAACTGATGATACCGTTTAATAAAGGCATGAATCAGAAATTTAAAGATACCATAGTAGAAAAATGAAATAGACATAAATAAGAAAACTGGAACTTATTGAGCTTACAAAACACCAATATATATTGGCTGAAAATAATGGGGATAATAAGATTCAAAGTCACATATTCATAAAATTATTTACGTCAATAGGTTAATATATTCCCTGGTAGAAAAAAAAGGATTTACGGTGTCATTATGGTGTATTTTATGGTTTGCAACCATAATATGGCCACAAACCTAGTCTTATTTCGACGGAATATGGCCAGCTTATGGACTTGCCAAAAAATAAAAATTTATAATTTTGAAAAGATGATTAAAATTTTGGAATGATAATTAAGGAAATTATAATTTTGAATTATTAGAAAATGATTCATTTTAATGAATTATCATTATATATTATTTATTTTAGTAAATTATTTATTTTATAACTTATTTTTCATTAACTATTTGTTGTAAACTATTTATTTTTATAATTAACAACATATTTAAGTTTCACTTATAAAGTTAATCTGACATTATTTACAATTAATAACAATAACTTGTTAGTATATCACTCAAATAGACAAAGTTTATAATGAACAATACAAACTTTATAGGTTATAATTTATGTCAAAAATAAATTTTGTATTAATAAAAATTAATAAGATATTAGTATTATTAGACACTCATATAAAATATCAATTACAGTCGACGATCTGAGTCCCGCCGCCTTCTCCTCCATCGACTCACTCATGCGTTACCCCCACTAGCTAAGTAAAAGAATTTGTTTCCAAACATTCTGAGTCCCGCCGCTGCTCTATGCAACTTTTTAAATTGTAAAAATGAGTTTATTATAGTTTATTTTTTCTGTTTATAATACAATAAATATTTATTGAAATAAAAGGTAACGAAAAATAGTATTATATTGCATAATTCTCATTTATATTTACGATAAAAAATATGAAAATATAATTTTTTTATTTATAGGTAACATAAATTTAAAATTAAACAATACATTATTTATTGATGAACTAAATATTCATTGTTATTATGAAAATGAAATAAAATAAGATTCATTTTATCTTTTATTTATAAAAAGATCATGTAAATTTTTAATTAAATAACATTTTATTGAATAATAAAATATATCTAGTTTAATTTTTATATTTTTTTCAATAAATATAAATGAGAATTATGCAATATTGTATTATTTTTGTTACTTTTTATTTTTATAAACATTTATTGTATTCTACAAAAAAAAATTGAACTCATAAACCCATTTTTATAAGTTAAAAAATCGCATAGTGCAGCGGCGGGACTCAGAATGTGTGGAAACAAATCCTTTTGGTCAGTGAGTGGGGGTAACGCACGAGCGAGTCGATGGAGGAGAAGGCGGCGGGACTCAGATCGTTGACTGTAATTAAGAATTTAAGGTATCAGGCCCAAATTTATGCCTAAAATAAAAATTAAATTTAAATGTCATAATTATTTCTTTTTTAATAATATTATTTTTAAAAAGTTTTTTTACCTTAGATATATAAAATACAAGACTTTGGCATATTAATAATTTTAAGTAATCTCATCAAATGATTGAAATCCTGTCCTTTATTCGAACACTTGATTTTGGTGGTCACTGCAATCTTTCTCAGACAATTTTCAACGCATCGACTTCAAAATTTCCAGAGATCTTTAATTTATATATATATACATGGTGATTGGATAACATCGATACATATTTATATCATTGGATTCAGCGCAATACGCTGACTCCGAAAAAAATGATAAGAATGTATTTTAAATTTGACCAATATATTGCTAATATATTGGAGATATTAGAGAAAATTTTACCAACACGTTGCGAATATATTGGCAATATATTGGTAGAATTTAAAAAAATTTTATATTATTAATTTCGGGATCAGCTCATTGCGCTGAATCCAGCGATATATATATGTACTGATGTTATCCAATTACCCTGTATATATTTGCAAAATAACACTTTTATTTAAAAAAAAAAAAGGATTTCAAAATTTGTCTGGCAGTTTGTTGAAAATTAACTGAGAAAGCTTACAACAACCACTAAATTGAAAAAATCACATTTTTGACTAATCAAAAGGATTTTAAGCATCGAATGAGATATTTTAAAATCATTCATAGACTTTGTGAATAAGTTTAGAATATTCTTTCTATTATAATATCAATAAAAATTAAGATTTTGTACCAGCAATCCAAATATCTTAAAAACTAATAAATGAATTTAGTCGGAAATTTAACTAAATAATCATCATAGAAAATACTACAAGCCAATGCATTTCTTTCCTGGGAATTAAGCAATGAAATGTAAAGAAAGTTAATGTTTATAAGTTCAGGTGTAGTGTCCATTGTACATCTCCTTAAATATATATATTTTCAAAAATACCCGCGTCTTCCGAGCGTGAGAGAGTCTCGGCGAATGTGCTCTATAATTTCTTAATTTTCTTTAAAATCAATTAAATCAATTTTAACGATTTCGGGTATTGAGGAGACGTCGCTTCGAATAATCGCCACAACTTATTATTTTAGAATTTCTGGTCAACGAAAGTTAAAATGACACTTATCTAGAAATCCAAAATATGTTCAATTTTCTACTAGGGATCGTTTTAAACTAATGCGAAAAGTTACTCTACACTTTTACACTAAATTCTGTATCATAAATAAAAATAAATAAAATTAAAAATGTTTAATTTGATTATAAAAAATTTAATGCGTTGTAATTGAAGTTTGGTAAATAAAACGTAATTACGGGAGTATTCTTCGTAATAAATTAAAATATTTGCAAAGAAAAAAACATTTTATCGCACATATTTTTCTATTATATTTAACTTAACAGGTAAGAGCTGTAAAATGTTATGTAATTGCATATATAAATTTTGATTAATGTATATAAATGAAACTCCCTTAACTCTTCCTATGTGGGTAAAACCCGTATTTAAAGGGACAAACCCACAATGAAAATCTTTCCTGGAACGGCTGATATATTAAATGCATTCGATATTTACTCTTATAATCCATTTATTGCACCTCCGATTCACATTGTCAATTAGTTAAGCTACCCTAATTAATAGAACATTACTTGAGATTTAGAGGGCTAGATTAAGAATTTTGCCGCCCCTTTAAGGCAATTGAATCCTCAACAAATTTAAATTGACATACATAAATAATTTATTTTATAAATTAATAAATTAATTTATAAAGTAATTAATTAGTTTATGCAAGTTGGCGCATAAAAGACTAAGAGTTGAAAATTTTATTCTTTATTCATATAGTGTTTATATGGTCAAGTTAAAAATTATTTACGTTCGACATTAAACAATCTACTGAACAATCTTGCAATATTATGTATAGAAGCTGAGCTTCATCAAACTATGGATTTTGATTGACGAATTGGCAAATAAAAAAGTAAGAAAAGTAATGATGAAAAATGTTATATAATCATATTTTATTTGTAAATTATATTATTAATCAGTGTTATTTATAAAATAAATAGTATACTATTGAAAAAAAATTAAATTTTACTTTCAGTACATTTATCAAATTTTTATTATTACTTGAAATTTCATGCAATTTCACAGTAAAATTACGGTAAAATTAATTATTTTCATGCAATTTCGTATTAAAATTACGGTAAAATTTTTTATTTTCATGAACAAACTTGAAGCAAATTTTCAGTTTTGCATTAAATTTAAATTGAATTTCATGTTTTTTAACAATGTATTTACAAGAAAAAATATAAATTTTCAATTAAAATAATAATCCAATTTAAAAAATATAAGGATCTTGAGTATAAATTTTTATTGTTTTCAATTTTTAATTGATATAATAATCTAATTAAAAAAATATAAGAATTTTGAGTGAAAAACAAATTTTAATTATTTTTAGTTTTTAATTATAAGTTTTTATTGAATTGCCGCCTTTTCAGATGCTGCCGGCCTTCGCTATACAGCGTTTTGTGTATATACGGTGATCCGGCCCTGGAGATTTATGAAAATTATCTAAATGTATATTATATAAACAACTTTTTTCTAAGGTTAAAAAAAGGCCGCCCATTCCTATCCCCAAAGCAATATAGACAATGGATTTACATCAGAAACACAAAAATTCATTATAAAAAATAGATTATTAAATATTTTACCTTGAAAATTTTTTTATTAGTTCTTAAGATTACTTTTTAATATTATATAGTTTGACTACCTACGTTGATGAATGTAAAATAATCAATTAAAAAATAGGTCTAACAGTCTATAGTTCTATCAATCAAACCTTGCTTTTTTCATTTTTTGTTTTTTCATAGAGAAAGCATTGTATTGGTAAAAAAAATTATTTTCCTATGTTTTCACTTATTTGTGTATATTTGGACTCAGGGAATCGAAAAAAGTGATTTCCAGAAAATGTCTGTATGTATGTGTGTGTGTGTGTATTCAGTAAGCCAACTGTATCTCGGAAACTACTCAATTAATCTGCTTCAAATTTTTCATGGAATTTATTTTTTTGCCTAACTTGGTGGGAAGCTATTGAGAATTAGTTTTCTTAACGTAGTTTTAATTCCAAAGTCATTTTTAAAAAATTTCAATTTTTTATTTTTTTGGTATTTTTTGTATACTATCCGATGAATCTGCTTAAAAATTTGCTTATCGATTCCCGATATATAATAAGCTTCTGAAAATTGATTTTCTTAGCGTAGTTTAAATTTTAGAGCATTTTGAAATTTTTGAAAAAAGTGTTAGTATTTATTTAGCTACCTAGATCTTAAAAGCTACTCGATGGATTTGCTTCAAATTTTCCGTAAAATTTATTTTTATGATTAACTAGTGCGGAAGCTATTAAAAATTGGTTTACTTAGCGTAGTTTTAATATAATAACCATTAAAAAAATTTTTTTTAATTTTATATTTTTTATTTTTTTTTATATTTTACGTAAACTACTCTATGAATTTGTTTGAAAATTTTCATGGAAATTATTTTTGATCGCCACAATAAAAAAAACTTTTGAAAACTGATTTTCTTAGCGCAGTTTTAGTTTTAGAACATTTTGAATTTTTGAAAAAAATGTCTGTATTTATATTCTATTACTTAGATCTCGAAAAGTACTCGATGGATTTGCATCCAATTTTTCATACCAATTATTTTTCAATTGAATAGTATAGTTTTGATTTTAAAGCCTTAAGAAAACATCATGAGAACATTAGTGATCCACGGTATGGCATTTGTCCCTAAATTTTTATCAGTGTAGTTTTAATTTTAGAGCCTTAAGAAAAATGATCAATTTAGTAAGCTTACAATTCCGTAAACGGCCAAAGGACATAGATGGTTTGATGCCCGAAGTAGGCCGTATGAGGAACTATAACTTATTAGTTGAAAATATTAATCTTTTTTTCAATACTTTGAAAATTAAATTTTAGTTCTATTGATTTTTTCTTTTGTTTCTTAGATTGACATTTTGTAATGAGTATAGCTGCTGTCGAAGCGCGAGTCATTTTTTTTTTCACTAACCTACGTTCAATATGATTGCTCTTTGACATATTGAACGAAACATAGTAGGATCGGTGATGCCATATTGATTTCTCCTGAGACATATTGAGTCTCAATATGTCTCAGGAGGACATATAAATCTTGCAAAAAGTCGAGAAGCGCGTCTGAGACATATGGGATGCCAATACAAATTTAGCATGCTCTTTACATACTGACACTAATACGGCCTACGAGGACATAAATATATATATATATATATATATACATATATATATTTTTTTCAATTTCAGCTCTTAAAAGTACTCCATATACAGTTTTGACTAACAAAAATTTTCAAATCAATCAAGAAATTGTCAAGTAATTTTTTATTTCATTTTATTTTAATAATATAAAAATCATAAAATGCATATAAATAAAATGGTTTATTGTTTTAAATAATTACTTTTTAAAGATATATATGACCCCTGTTATTATTATATGAATTAAAATTTTTATTGTTTGTATTTTAATTATGGCATTATACTATATTTTTGAAAAAAAATTTCAAGCTGTCAATCTAAAAATATTTGAGATATTAAATTATACAACCAAAATTTAAGACTTCTAAGGAAAATCTATCTTTTTTTTCATGTTTCTTAAAGTTAATTAATTATAATAATACACTATTGTATTTATAGTATAAATATTTAAAGAATAATACATTTCGTAACGTGTATGAAAAGGTTTTATTTACGAAACAAGAAGTTTACGGACGCAGTCGAAGACGAGGGTTGTAACGAGTTTCGTAAAATAGTATATTACGTTCCGAGGTACGGAACAGGCTCATTACATGCGCGTGTAAGTTTGCTTTGCGAGGCGTCAGCCGAGCAAAGCAAAACACGCGCATATGATGAGCCTTTTTCGTGCCGAGGAGCGTATACGATTTTCCTTCATGCCCGGCCGGAACTTCGCCATCCCAAAAAGATAAAAATTAATTTTTAAGTAAAAAAATACATCGAAAACGACTTCTAGTGAAAAGTCATTTGATGCTTTAGTTTGTTGTAGCGCGCATGCGCAAGCAACTATAGTATACGTTGAGAGCGTGAAAGAGAGAGAGAAAGAGAGAGAGAATCGCAAATAAAAGTCCTATAGCGGTTAACATAGGATAAACATTTCGTTTTATTTAACAATTCAAATAAATAAAACGTGTAAAGAAACAAAAAAAGACATAAATATTCAATTATTTTATTGTATTTTTATTTTTTAAGTGTCTAAAAGCGTGTTGTGAGTGTCGTGAAAAAATATCGCGAGTTAAAAAAAAATTGTGTATGCATGAAAGAAATGTGAAAAAACGGAACATGTGTATCCTATAGCTGATAACATAGGATATACAGTAAATATTCTAATGATAATTCATATAAAAAAAACGTGTGTAATTATCATGTGTGTGTGTATTTCATAATTTTAACAGTCATGTCTAACGATGTTTGATGTATAATAACAGAGGTTAGACATACTGAGTATATATAGATATAGTCGGAACATGCAGCAGACAGTGAAGCGACCGAAACTGTTGTAGTATGAAGGTGCGCAGTGGCTTCTGAGCATGTGACTGTAAAGAAAATCACAAATGTAATTTGCCCGTTCCCTGCCGCACGAGAGGCACTTTTAGGCGAAGTTCCGGCACGGGTATGAAGGAAAAATCTTTTCATACAAGTTGAGAACCGTATTTTTTGCCGCATGAGTGCCAAGAAAGAGCAACGAAGTTGCGATTTTGGGATTAAAATGGCAAAAAAAATATTATTATACTATGTTACACGAGATTAACCCTTTGAAGCATAGTGGTAGACTATTAAAAAACAATATCATTATATAATGATTCTATGATTCGTTTTAACCAATATATTTAAAAATAGAAGAAAGAAAACGTAATTAAAGTTTTCATAGAATATATAAATCTATCACCGCTTTAGTTTAACTTTAAATAAAGAACAACACTAACGACTGAGAAAAAAGGATTTTTATTCTTTCATCAGTAAAGACTAGCAATAGAAGGCTGGTCTATAGATAATCAAATTTATAGCTTTTGTGGATTAAGAGATCGAGATTTTATTTTCTCATAGTAGAATCTGTTAAAGTCACCTATCGGAAATTAAGGTTTAAAAATAAATTCACATGTGGATGTGTAAGATTTTGTTCAAGGATGAAAAAATAGTGAAAATAAAAACAGTTTATTTATTGGATTAACATTTATTTGATCATTTTAACAATTTATATTACATGTTTATTTAGCTAAAATTACAATTATTTTGATGTAGTTTAAACACACATAGTAAAATTCCACCCGAAGAAAAATAAAAAAATATCGTATAACATTTTTAACACATTCAAAAAAAACAAAAGAAAAACTTTTGTGAAATCTTTAGTCGGTCTATTTCCCTCTAAAATCAAAGTATTAAGACCGCATCTCTTGAATGGTCACTGTAAATTGTTCCCCTTCGAAGCATAGTTGAGTTTCATCAACTAAAGGATACACTGTAGCAAATTCCATTTTTTTTAACAGTGTAGAAAAAATTAGTTAACTGAAGAAATGGTGATGCAACCGCATTAATATAATCGACATCAATGCCTTTCAGAGACACATGCATTTTAAGAACAACATTGTTGGTACGATTTTTTGCGGCTGTGATTGCCACTTTGACTAATTCGTAACTCACTTTTGTACAGTCAACGACATTAAGTGATTCAAGATAATGCGATTTTCTGATTAAGCGACACAGGCCTTGATTTTTCACTTTTCCACAACCAGAGCAATCCAGTATACGTAAATTTGGCATATCTGTAAATATCTCATCGGTAATTTTGGGTAGCTTTTCTATGAAGAGGTGTTGAAGTTTCGGTAATGCGACGATATGAGCCAAACCTTCATTACTGATTTCGAAATTTTCTGCAAGCATAAAATGTATACATAAATAAAAAATTATAATTCCAAATACATGTTTACATTTATAAAAATAATAAAATATTTGTTCAAATTTACTCACCCGAAAGACATATTATTTGCAATTCTTTGCATTTTTCTCCAATTACTTTCAAAGTTTGATCATCAATATTGTTTGTACGAATATCCAATTGTATAAGATTACTAAATCCCTTCATTTGCAACAATTCATAATTTTCTAACTTTAGTCTTGGATATTCACGAAATTGCAGAACCTTTAAACTTTCAGCTAGAAAACATATTGTGTTAAAAGTTTTGTAAGTTAAACCTGTACAATATGTTAGCGATAAGGTGTGTAATTTTCGGAATTTCTTCACAACCTGTTAATAAACAAAATATACAGATTATATTAATTGAATGATGTTTAATTAAAATATAGAATACAATAATTAATTAAAATATAAAATTAACTTACTTTTTCCAAATAGCACGGAGATATATTATAACTGATTGTTATGATAAGTATTTCCAAAGAGTCTGCGGATAGATTTAATAAACATTCCCCAGTGATCGCGGTATCCTTAAGTCTAAGGTATCGAAGTTTCTTGTTATTCAAGAATAATTTTGATAACTCCTTTTCATATGATGGATCGTGAGTAATTTCACATGAATTTGAATTAGTTATATCGATATGCTGTAAATTTTTACAATGCCTAGCAAAGACTGATACCACTTTTGCATCTAATTCTGAAATATACTGGGTCCTTTCAGAAAAATCGATATGTGTCAGATATGAGCCACAACGGTATAATACTTTATTAAGGGTTACCATCTTCATGAGTCTTAGGTTTTCACATGTGCTATTATCTCCCCATGTTTTTTCTTTCAAGTCAAATTTTTTGAAAGTGCGCCAGGTAAGTTGACTAACAGTTTCCCATCGTCTGCAAACTATAATGCAAATATTACGTTAATAATTAGAAATCGAATTTATGTTTATGTATGTTCTTATAAATAAAAAATTATACATGTTAGGTAAGTAAATTTGATTTTATAAATACCTTTTTCTAATACCATACGATTCCCACGAGGAATATAAGAAAAAATATTCATCAAGCAATCATCATTTAGTTTATGTATTTCTGTTACATCATTTACTCTGCTCCTGGTAGAAATATCTATAATAAAAAAAAATATTAAAAAATTAGAGAGATGAAATATACTGACATTACAATTTTTCAAATTTTTTATTCTTTATTCATAAATACTATATGATAAATAATATGTAATAATATAAAATTATATAATTATATAAAAATTTATGATTATTACTGAACTAAATGAAGGTGATGTAATGGGGGAGATGATTTATACGTAATTACCGATATTGCAGTTTCTCGAATTTTTAATCTTCATTTTTGAATTAAGGTATTTTATATTCAAAGTGAAAATTACAGATGCATAATCACAAGTTTATTTTGCACTATAATCTTCTAATCACAAAATCTAACGTGATGAATATTAGTGCAGAATAATAATTTTAAAAAAAGTGATACCGAGAGAATCATATTGCTATTTTTCAAAATATTATTGATAATAAAAAAAAAATCAATGCAATGTTTGAAATTGCATATTATTTTTGCTAGTAAGGGTAATACAAATTTGCGATTATAAGTGTGTAATTTTTACTTAATTTAAGTTTACATTTATTTAAAAAAAAAACAAAAATAAAAATACATAATTATTTTCTCGTTGTTTTAATAAAAAAATGCTTGCCATTCATTCATAAAAAAAAAACAAGAAAATCTGTTAAACTTACCACGAACAGAAGGCGAATTATCTATATGATTCTTCGATTTTTTTGATTGTTGATTAACAAACAATTGAGAACTCACATCCGACATAAATTCCGTTTTTAAAACTTTTGTCATATTTATAAAATTTAAAACAAATGGTTTAATAATTTCACAAAAAAATAAATTAAACTTCTTATAAAGACGTTATTTATCAATAAAATTTGTACAAAAAGTGACTCAAAAATAAATTGTCACTTGTGTATAGTAAAAATTATGATATAAGAGAGACAAATATTTATAATAAAATCGTGAAAAATTTTTGCAAACTTTGTTTGAAACTGATCTGAGCTATAAACTTATGTATAGTCATACTGAGTGTTGTCTCCAAAATTCATTAATTATATAGTGTTCTAAAAGGGCGGTTAAGGGGATTTGGGGATTAAAGGATTATAATTTTAAGAATTAATATTACTGCATTTCTTACTAATATTTAAAAAAAAAACCCTAGTGTTTTAAAAGGTATTAAGAGCGGATTATATAATTTTAAGAATTAATTATAGCTAAGTAAGCTGTTATAAAGCCAATTAAGCCGTTATAAAGCTAATTAAGCCGTTATAAAGCTAATTAACCTGGGTAGAGTTTAGGTATATTAAGGTAGTATACCGTCATGGATATGTGTCATTAAGAACATCATCAATAGTATATTTATCTACGAGGGCAGAAATTAGATATTTTTGCCGTGCGTAGAATTGTCTCTCGAGGCTTTGCCTGAGTGGATAATACTACTTTTCTTTATAGCTGGCCGAAAATTCACCACTCTAATTAATAATAAATCTAAAAAAATGTAAAAAATGTCACGCATCTGGATATACCAGCTAACGACAGCGCGCGGCCATGACTTTCTTTTCTGATTTGCTCACGCGCCATCTGTGGGCCAGCTCTGAAGAAAATTCGAAGGTGCACGTCACGCCTTGATTCAAATACACTTTAAAAATCACGAATGATAAATCTAAGGATTTACCGAAAATACAAATGATAAATCTAAGGATTTACCGAAAATACAAATGATAAATCTAAAAAAATATTAATAATAAATCTAAAAACAAATACAAATGATATATCTAAATAATACGAATTATGAATCTAAAAATAAATACGAATTATGAATCTAAAAATAAATATAAAAGATAAATCTAAAAAAAATAAAACTGATGAATATAAAAATTTATCAAAAAATATGAATAATAAATCAAAAAAATTAAACACTAAAAATTTCGGTCAATTGCAAAATGACGCATTATACGCAAAAAATGTAATCTATGAAACACTATTAAAACGAATGATAAATCTAAATATTCATCAAAAATATGAATTATAAACAGAAATTATTTGAAATATTAATAACAAATCAAAACATTAAAACACTATTTAAACATCGTTGTCAATACTCAGAATGTACTTCATAACGATATATTATATATAAAAATTAACATACACACACATACGACACTGCATCAACATAAAAAATAGAAAAGAAAAATATATAAAAAAAAGATTCATATGCGTGTATAAATACACTGAAAAAAAAACCCGAAGCCAGCGCTGCGAAGTTAATCTGAGCGGTTGCATGCGAACAACATTCGAAGCGAGTGATTACAGAAAATCGTAATGTATGAATGTGTAACCATGATAATGCGTAACCATGATGTGCAAATAGTTTTTCAAAATATATTTTGAAAAACTATTTGCACCAATATTAATAATTTTTCAAGGTACCCCAGATTAAAAAAAGAAACATCAAAATCGGTCCATTATTTACAGAGATACGGTTAATTTTTACGAATTTTATTGGAATGGGGTCCTTTCTTAACTCTCCTCAGGCGCAAAGATAAGCATTCTCACCAAGACTCCGACTTTGACGTTATTATTTGTATATTATTATTTTAGTTTTAATAATAAAGAGTCGCATTTTTAAAAATCTAATATCATATATTTTTAAAATATAAGTCTTTAACTAAAAAATGACGCTTGATTCGTTTCTTAATTCTTATAAACAAAGTGGCTGTGATTTAAAAAAAGAAAATCTTATCTCGGCACCTATAGGCCTTAGAGAGTTTTTTTTTTTTTTTTTTTAATTTTCGTTTCGAACACAGCTATAACAATATTCGAATAGCAAATTCCTAAAAGTTATAAATAAAGCCCCAGCTTCATTTATTTATAAAAAAAACACCCTCTTTTTTGAAGGGTTATAGAAAATATTGCAATTCAATTTTCTCATTTGCTCTCAACGAAATATGAAAATTTGAGCCTTTATGAAGAGTTTAAGCCCTTATGCAACTCAATATGTTCAGCCAAAAAAAAATTATAGCTTTATTAATTATAGTTTTATTAAATTTATTTTTTAAACGTGGACAATTAAATCATGCTCTAAATATTTTCAATTCTGTATTTTAACATCTTTTAAATTATGTAAAATAAAATTAAAAAAAAATATTTATAATTTATTTAATATTATATTTTTGGAAAAGTTGCGCAATTAGTTGCGCAAAAAGTTGCGTCACTTTTGGCTTGATAAAGCGACACGAAAAGTGATATAAAAAGTGACGCGAAAAGTGACGCAAAATATTGCATCATAAATTCCGCGATCATTTTCAGGAGGGAGCTTATAGCATTAAATTATCATTTAGTCAAAGAATGACTCAAAAATAATTCTTTTTAAGTGAAACATTAAAAAAAAGCAAATCATATACCTGTTACACTTATATCTAATTCCTTAAAAAACTTGACAATTTCTTTTAACTTCATATTTTTAGCTGATGTATCAAGATACTTAGGGTCACCTTTGTCATACAATTCTGTATTGTTCATAAATGTATTGATAATTGTATCAATTATAATAGCTTCTGTAGGCTGTTCCATCTTTTTGTTGATGACAAAACTGCAAATGAATAAAATCGTTTATTTTTAATTTTCTAATCTAACTTTACCAGAAATTCATTAAGAAAAACATTCAATGAATCTTAATTTTTGATAATTAAAATAAATAAAAATATTAATAAATTTTTAACACAAAATTACAATAAAAATGATGCCTTACTTGGTTTATTCTTTTTCTTAACAATTGAAATGAAAATTCGTTTTGTTGTTGCTCTTTTGTTTTGTCAAAACATATGTGTATATATATATATATATATATATATATATATATATATATATATATATAAACTATAATTTGTTATAGATTAGTATGGTACAAGTTATACTTCAGTGAGTTTTCAAGACTGTTGAGGAATTATTTTAACTATTTCAGAAATTTTGCAAGTACAAATGGATATTGTTGAGAAGACTTTATTGAAATTATTTATTTCTTCTGATGATTTCCAATTTATGTATGATGAAAGAGATGTTGACCATGGTAATTCAAAAAGAATGAGCAGTTTTTATGAAGTTGTAAAAAGAGAATTACAAAAATCTAATTTATTTTATGAAGGTAAACAGAATATTAATATTTATTTAATTTATAATTACATAATATGTGTAATTTTTGTTTAATTACAGAATTAGAAATAAAAAAATAATGGAGCAAAGTGAGAGAAAAGTTTGTCAAAATAAATTTGTCTAAGGCACGTTTATTAAATATTTCAAAAAGTAGTGATGAGTTTTACAATAAATGGATATTTATGGAAAATTATATTTCCCATAAACATTGCAACGTTTACAAAACTTTAAATAAACAAGAAATTTTAGATAAAGTCTATGATGAAATCATGGAAAATACATATTCATATCAAGATGATTCCTTAACAGATGAGTCTTTTGCTTTTGATAAATATGAAGAAATAGAAATTTTACAAGGTTACGAAGATATTATTAAACAAAATTTGGAAGCTGAAAATAAAAATAAAAAACAGCAAAATGAAGATAAAGAAAATAAATTATGTATGCCAAAAAATGTTGTAGTTGGTGAGAAAAAGGACACTTCAAATATAGAAAAACCTGCAATCATGCCAAAAAATCCATTAGGAAAAACTACATTTTCTCCACTTACATCGATCATGTCATCGTTGGAAAAAGTTAGTAAAACAGAATTAAGGCATGGTTGTAGCAATTGAAAATAATTTATAAATAATTCTATTACTCCAATGACTTCATTATAATGATCTATTTAAAAAAAATTATAACCCTTTCTATTAAAGAGTAAGGAAAAAAATTGTTAAAAAATTGCCTATTGTAAAAAAAATGTTATTTCGTCAAAAGTAGGTTATGTTTTTCTTACCTTATTCTTCTATTTGTTATAAATAAATTTTTGATTTGGAGTTAAAAAATCCATGACTTGCAGAAAGGCCTCTTTTATTTTTATATAATATATTATTATATATTATAAAAGTTAAAATACAGCTGATTCTTTACTTTCAAATTCAATAGGTATGTTATATTTTTTTCATTACATTTACGACAGTTGGCTCTAAAAATTCCCTAGGCACGATCTAGTGAATTGGCGTGTCCGCCGAACAAATTGCGGACTACTGTGTTTGGGGCAGTAAAAACGGTGCCGCTCGAGCGCCGGTCGGCACTATATAAGCTGACATCTCGCGCGCCGCCACAGCCATACCTACGTGGCGGTTATTGTCCCTATGTCTTTTCAGTGTGATAATAACCAACGTTCTAATATTTCGAGATAAAGGACCGCAGTCAATCACTCTGCTACCTCCACAAGATTTTCTGGACCCGATACACTCATCCAGCCCCAACACTGTATGGTATGTCAACCACAGTGATGCTGTAGTATTACATAATGATCTTCATACCGGGTATTGATGGGCCGCCAAACTCTACAGCGACTGTCCTTCTGGGAGCAAAACACCTTTTCATCCATGTAGACAGTCCTGGACCAGTGCTCTTCGTATGTCCAATGCCCGTGATTGTCCACGAAATCCAATCTCGCTAGGCGATTGGCATCTTGTAACGCTGGTTTTTCAGCAGCTTTCCTATTATATAAGTGCAGTCGCTCCTTTACACTTTTTTGCATAGTCTTTTCAGTGACATTTATATTTAGCTGCTCTGGAAGACTTTTTACTGCAGAAAATGGATTTTCCGTTAAGACTTCAGCTACCTCTTCCATTTCCTCATCAGTAACTTTATACGGCGCAGAATTGTTTACTCGTCCGTCTTGCACTATAGCACCATCATCCAGCTCATCAATAAACCTGCTAATCCACTTCTGAACTGTATAATAATTACATTTGAAATGATTGGCAATTTGACGCATCCTCATGCCATCATTATACATATGCCACATTAAATTTAAATTCACAGCAGTCGGTTGAAAAACCATATTGACCAAGTAAATTATTTAAACTGATTTATATTTTATTTATTATTATTTTTTAGTTTATTATTCTTTCAATATATTTCACCACAAATTATATACACTTATAATATGACACTAGTAAAAATACATTTAAAAGCTTTATTGATTTTTCTCTTGATTTTGAATTGATCAACAAACAATATCCTTTTGTTTTTATATTAATGTCATTTCAAACAAAATTTTAATGTCTCTTAATTAAAAAAATTTAGTTTGTTTGAAATTAAATTAATTGCAAAAAATATTTTTTAATAAATAGCAAAAACAAGGACATTACAACTCCGATTTAAAATCTACTGCGATGTAATTGGTAAATGAAACATACTCTAGCGCCAAAAGATGTTAACAATTTCCATAAGGTGGCAAAGTTTGAAACTAAAGGAAACGCCGAATTGGAGTATTTATTTATATATATCGATATAATACTTGGATACTTTATGGCAATTCCATATTCCCGATCGATTTATATTCCTTGTTATTTCATTTAATAAAAATAAGTGAGCGCCAACTTCGATATTCATATTTTTTTCAATAATTACTTTCAGACAGCAATTGAACGCGTCAGTGTAAGAAACAATAAAGTTAATCATAATAAATTATTGAAAAATGAATGCTGCCAAATTTTTAGTGTGCAGAATGATACGTGAACATCAATTAATTTTTAATTACACTTACGTCTATTATAGAAACAATGATCGTAGGATGATGGTGTTTTATAATATCAGCGAAGAATTGAGGCGACTACATGGAGTTGAACTTGATTGTAAATATTATTAAAATTATTATTTTTAATCATTATTTCTTAAAAATTTTTTTCTTTATAATTTATTAAATTATTTATTTAAATAATTTAAAAAATTATTGATCTTTTACTTACGTATGTTTTTTACGATTTTTAATATGATCTGTGCGTAATCTGTTAACTTTTTTCAACAGATTTTTTTTTGTTAACATTTTTGTCTGTAAATAGTTTTTAACAGACGTGTCTGTTAATATTTCTAACTGTAAGGAACATATAACATAATTATTACATTGAATTTCATGCCATGGGCTTATAAAATATTTTTATTTATCATTTATTTGCTACAGAGCAACATGTTAAAATTATTTGGGGAAGGTGTAGACAACAATACACAGCGCTGCAATTAGAATTGTCAAGATATATCCTTAAGGAAGCAACAACTTTTATTTGAATTGCATTATTTGATGGATTTTACCCATCATCGCCATGGGATTAATGTTGATTGCAGCTTATTATTACGTGAAATTTTAAATTATAATTAATGTAGTAGAAAATTTAATAATTATATTAAATATGTTTTATTAAAAACTATAAGCAATTAATTACTTTTTTTTCCTCATTCAAAATCCATAAATTTTTTTTTCAGAGCAAGCTTTTACAACCGTTATTCAATTGAGACTTTTCTATTCCCTTTTTATTGATCTTCAATCAAATGACAATTAATTTTAAAATTATTACTAACAAAATAATTTTAAAATTAATTGTCATTTGATTGAAGATCAATAAAAAGGGAATAGAAAAGTCTCAATTAAATAACAGTTGTAAAAGCTTGCTCCGAAAAAAAAATTTGTTTTTATAAGCGCTAGCATTGCATGTCGCGCTTGCGCATTGATGCGCATTACGCATCTGCAGTTGATTGAATAGCGATCTAACCTATACAACCAGTACGGCTTCAGAAAAAAGCGGTCTACCGTTAATGCAGTAGAAGAGGTAGTGAATGTGGCGAGAGAGGCACGGACTGGAAACCATCACTCCCGTCTTATTGCGTTCCTCGTCATGTTGGATACGAAAAACGCTTTCAACTCGGCAGGATGGCCTGATCTCCTTGCTGCGTTGAAAGAGTTTAATGTACCAGAATACCTTATGCGAGTGATACGTGACTACCTGAAAAACCGTATCCTCCGCTATGAGACAGAAGAAGGCTGGCGTGAAAAGAACCTCAGCGCAAGCGTGGCACAGGGGTCGATATTCGGCCCAGACTTCTGGAACATCCTGTTAGATGCATTGCTCAGACTTGCAATGCCGGGTGGGGTGGAAATGTTCGCGTACGCCGATGATTTCGCTTTAGTCATCACCGCGAAAAACGTGAACATTGCACAGCACATACTAAATACGGCGATGAGAAGAATCTCCGAATGGATGGTGAAACGTGGTCTCGAATTCATATCAGAAATAGTGCCCTTAACCTGGAGACACATTAACATCGAGTTTCCCATGACAGTAGGCAAAAACGTGGTGCAGACAGCGAGGGAGGTAACGTATCTTGGCATAAAGCTGGATGCAAAACTAACCTTTTTGTCGCACCTAAAATACTTCGCCAACAAAGCGATAAAGAAAACGTTGCAGTTAAGTCATCTTATGGCCAACGCCAGCGGCCCAAAATCAAGCAAACGACGACTTTTAATGTCAGTTACAACGTCTATCTTATTGTACGGCTCTGAAATATGGGCTGACTCAATGAGAAAGAAGACGTATCAGAAAACATTATTTTCTATTCAAAGGAAAGGGGCTCTCAGAGTCACCAGCGCCTATCGCAATGTCTCGGGTCCCACGGTGCTAGTCATCGCAGGAATCATCCCGATCGAATTACAGGCGATGGAACGCAAGCGAACCTACGAACGAAAGAAACAGGAAGAAGAAACTGCAATAATCCAGAAAGAAGAAAGACAGGTAACCATGGAATCCTGGCAAGAAACATGGAATCAGGAGAAAAAAGGCCGATGGAC
Organism: Anastatus disparis; assembly: GCA_017163975.1. Classification (NCBI taxonomy): domain Eukaryota; kingdom Metazoa; phylum Arthropoda; class Insecta; order Hymenoptera; family Eupelmidae; genus Anastatus; species Anastatus disparis. The sequence continues at coordinate 1,694,384 of JAFFSR010000265.1, read as the reverse complement.
CCAGGCACTCATTAAGGAACTGGCTCCATGGGTTGAAAGAAAGCACGGAGAGGTAAACTATTACCTCACCCAGTTCCTCAGTGACCACGGGTATTTCTGCTCCTATCTCAGTAATATGGGAAAGGCTCAGGATCCGGGCTGCATCTTCTGTTTCGCTAATCGCGACGATACGTATCATACGTTTTTCGTCTGCCATTGGTGGAACGAAAAAAGACGCCAGGTCGAGGAAATTGTCGGACGACTAATGCCAGAGACAATTATAAGCGAAATGATCTCGGCTGAAGAAAGATGGGATGCTATAACACTTTTTGTCGAAAGCATCCTTAGACAGAAGAAAACGTATTTAGATTGGGAGATGAATCGAAGTACGAATGATACCACGGGAGCCATGCTGACATTTCTGCATAACCAAGAAACATTAGCCGGTCCTATAGGTTTGGGGCACGAGGGTGACGACGAGGATTCCTCTTAAATGAGAAAACCAAATCGTGCACCATATGAATGTCTGATAATGCGTAAGTGCAAGATTTTGCTGTTGTGTGACTGTCGCGGGAGGTTAGTGTGCCAGCGGGTTCGCTCCCTCTATATGCGTAAATATACCACGCACGTCCGAGTGTGAGGGTGAGTCAGACGCGATAGATTGGCTAGCCTCACGTGGGGCATAAGACCATATCTAGTCCACGAGAAACAAGACTGATGTAAAAAGGATTGATTTTGCTCCCCTCTACAGAGCCAGTCCTCTAGGTAGATGTTGCCTTCCTGATTATGCGATCGACGGAAGTATGGATGTTTTGATGGGAACCAAAGCCGACTCTCTTAGAGCGTCCAATTTAGACTCCCATAGAATGTATGTCGCGGGAGAAAGTCACCGGACTTAACTCCTAACTAAAGTTTTTCTTCACGCGCGTGGCTATGCATGCATGTGAGAATGTAACGAGTCAGATTTATTTTGTATACACCTCGTAGGTTAAGGAAACGAATCTAGTCAAATACCAAAGAAACCAGGAGAAAAGATTTGAAACGATCAAAGACCGGCGCCACCCTGAAGTAATGTGATAAACAGATTCTGGAATGGGGAAACGCCCTAAGTGGTCAAGTCAGAGTATCCCTCGCACTTCAAATGACTTGTCATTCGTTGGGTAAGGGGAATGCGATTTTAGAGAGTCGCTAGACGTGAACTAGTAACCCCTTACAAACCGTGGTTTTTCTTCCGCCTGTATCTTTTTCCAGGCCCAAGAAACTCCCGGCAGTCTGTTTGCAGATTTTTATCGTCACACTAAATCAAAACAAAGGCAAAAAAAAAAAATTATTTAGTATAAGTCTAATTTTTAATATTTATAAAATATGCTTTCAATTTAAGCTGAAAAAAAGGAAGAATCCGATCTCTATTCTTGATAAGGAAATTTCGAAAGAAGTGAAAAAAAATGTCAAAATAAGTGAAAATGATAAAATAAATAAAAATGACAATATTAGTAAAGAAGGACCGAATGATTAGATTAAAGATAGTATTGAGCACGTAAAAAAGGATATTACTTTAGAATTTGAACGTGTTCAAATAAAAATACTTTCAGTACGTTTGCACATTTTGATTAATAAAATAATTTTAATTTTTTTTTTAATTATTAAAATTATTTAATATTTTTTTAGAAAATAGATTTTTTAAATAATAGTTTGGTGGTAAAATGTCTTTTGCAGCAACTCAAAAAAAAGATTTTAATACTTATAATTATAATTACTTATAAATAATCAACAAGAAGATCTTTTAGCATGTCTTTAGATGAAGGTCGTTCCAAAATGTCATTTAATATTGATGACATAATTTCTGATGAAACACCTTCATCTTCAACAAAAAGACAACTAGTCCAATCAAGAGTTGTTAAGGGCGATGAAAAAACATACCCTATATAAAATGTAACCAAAAAAAACGGTAGAAAATGCTCCAGGAGGCTGCAAAGTTGGCTAAAAAAGCTTTTTTAATTCTCTGAAGCAACCTATGCATTTTAGCAAAAAAAGTAAATAACAAAAGCATTGGAGAATAAAAAGGCCTACAATTTAATTAATTTTTAGTTTCAATGAATAAAAAAATAATTATTAATAATTGCAAAAATTTTAATAGTAATAATGAAAATTGTTATCTCGATTTTTTTTTCTTTTCTTTGTTTTTTATGCAAAAAAATGTTTTCATCATTAAATATATTTTTATTTTCTTTCTAAAATTAAACTATTAAGATTTTCATGTAAGGATTATTTCTTAAATATAATAGAAAAATTTATACGAAAATTGGTCTTCGATTGGAACTATTTTTATTGTTTATTTCAAAATAAAATATTAATATATGTCGAGAAAATAATTGCTAGAAATAATAACTTTAATTTATATAATATATGAGAAGCTGTTGTTGAAATTCAATGTTTATTTAAATACAAATTTAAATTTTCTGATTATCCTTTGTTTATCGATTTTTTCTGTGTTATTTTAAAAATGTTTCTTACATCAAAATCTTAGTGGTTTAGTTTTAGAAAAAAAATAAAAATATATTTAATGATGAAAACATTTTTTTGCATAAAAAACAAAGAAAAGTAAAAAAAAATCGAGATAATAATTTTTATTATTACTATTAAAATTTTTGCAATTATTAATAATTATTTTTTTATTTATTGAAACTTAAAATTAATTATAATAATTAGTTAAAATATAGAAACAATAAAAATTTTAATTAAATTTATCTCAAGGTTCCAAATGTTATTATTACCAGGAATAATAAGGTAAGTTCATTTACAACATTTACGTAAATCCGCGCTCATTTAGTAAATATTGATCGAAATAAAACTCATGATATCTCATTTTAAGTTTCTTTTTTTTAGCTTTAAAATGAGACATTACACGTCTAAAAATATTGATTTAGTGAGCCACAACAATCATTTGCGTTTAAGGTGTCCGTATTAGGTACAGTTGTTTTAACTTAAATACACCCTATTTTGAAAAACTATTTGCACCAATATTAATAATTTTTCAAGGTACCCCAGATTAAAAAAAGAAACATCAAAACCGGTCCATTATTTACAGAGATACGGTTAATTTTTACAAATTTCATTGGAACGGGGTCCTTCGTTAACTTTCCTCATGCGCAAAGATAAGCATCCCCACCACGACTCCGACCTTGACGTTATTATTTGTATGTTATTATTATTTTAGTTTTAATAACAAAGAGTCGCATTTTTAAAAATCTAATCATAGATTTTTAAAATATAAGTCTTTAACTAAAAAATGACGCTTGATTCGTTTCTTAATTGTTATAAACAAAGTAACTGTGATTTTTTTAAAAAAAATCTTATCTCGGTTCCTATTGGTCTTAGAGAGTTTTTTTTTTTTAAATCTCCGTTTCGAACACAGTTATAAGAATATTCAAATAATAAATTCGTAAAAGTTATAAATAAAGCCCCAGCTTCATTTATTTATAAAAAAAAACACCCACTTTTTTAAAGCGTTATAAAAAATATTGCAATTCAATTTTCTCATTTGCTCTTAACAAAATATGAAAATTTGAACCTTTGTGAAGAGTTGAAGCCCTTATGCAACTCAATATGTTCAGCCAAAAAAAATTATAGCAATAAACATGATGCGTGTTGGGATAAATAATAGGGAATATCTCAGCAACAAATTAACCAATTTGCTTTTACAACCTCTCTTTCTATTCGTATCCTTTTAAAAGTTTAAAAATATTTAAAAAATTATTTTTGCAATAAATAATTGATATCCAAGAAATGGCCATTTTTTATGGTTTTTTGGCTTTTTTGCAATAACTAATTGACGGAAATAATCGCGGCAGTACTCAAATTGTAGGCTTTTTTATTCTCCAATGCTTTTGTTATTTACTTTTTTTGCTAAAATGCATAGGTTGCTTCAGAGAATTAAAAAAGCTTTTTTAGCCAACTTTGCAGCCTCCTGGAGCATTTTCTACCATTTTTTTTGGTTACATTTTATATAGGGTATGTTTTTTCATCGCCCTTAACAACTCTATAAAGGTTTCATTAAGCCCCTAATTAATGTCTAAAATAGCCTTTTTTTGCTCTATTGATTGGACTAAACGTACATCTTATGATGTACCATCATATGAAGTAAGCAAGTTTTAAAATCGTTATAAATATTACATCTATTCAAATAATTATGTGTTTAATATTTCAACTTTTCATTAATATTTTATATTCTGTTTTACAGCTTGAAAAAAGGATGGATTTTCTGATGAAATACGGAATTCAAAAATGCTTAGTTTTGAATCAGAATTAGATAATTTCGACAGTAATATAAAGGGCCTTGGTGATGATGTAAGAAAAATTTAAATATTATTTCAACCTTGATCTTTGATAAATATTTCAATTCAAATTCATAACATTATATTATAGCTCAAACTTGAAGGTGTTTATGCAGATTATAATGATGACGTAGATAGTATTATATCGGAAAGTAATTAAGAAGAAATAAATGATGACGACATTAAGATTATAAAAAAAAATGTTTGGGTCCCTTATGCGTTGGATGAAGATGAAGAAAAAAAACTAAATGTTATTTCTATTAGAAATTTAATAAGAAATTTGTATTAAATTTGTTTAACATAATAAAGATAATCGAGCAGTCAACGTCAATATTAAAAAAGAAAGCGATAAACTAAAAAAGGATTCTGATAATATTTGGACATTGCGTTACACTAAGCAAGAAGACGAAGTAAAGCATATTGATATTTATAAATTTTTATAAATATAACCTATTTTTAATCCATCTTAAATTTTATTAAATTATCTTTATTTTCAAGGTTTCAGAATTAATAAAAGGTTCTTAAACATTTGTCGATCGATGCGAAATGAAAACGGCAATAAATATATGTAAAACGGCTACCGAACACCAATTTTCTGCAAAAAAATATATATGTCTCAGATGGGATTCACTATTTTATCGTAGAAAATTGGCAATAATTTTAAATAAAAAATAAAAATCGAAATTCTATCATAGTCAATAGATTTAAAATTTTAATCTTTACAAAATAAACAAAACTTTTTTTTCAATATGGAACTATGGTTTCATACTATAAAGCAAAAGAGCACTTTAACAACCACAGTTTAATCTTTTGCTTATCGAACGAAAAAGAAAACACGTAATTAAATAAATTAATCCAAGGCAGAGATAGCAAACTCCATACGTACATAAAAGCTTTAGCTGATTCGAACAATAACTTTTATGTCAACTAAAAGTCTCAAAATTTCAAAAAATTATAAACCATTATTTGTTAAGGTTGTACTATTTTCAACCTTATTGGCATTGATGTTTGAATTTACTTTATCATCATTAATTGTTTTGTTTGTCTTATCGTTTGTCCCCTTCATACGCTGAGTAACAGAATTTTCCCCAGAATGATCGGAAAATCCATGTGGTATTAAACTATCTTTTACTTCAGTATTCTGTTGATCCACTGCGGAATCAAGAGGTGTTTCATTTTCAGATAGATGTGTTGATGTTGACGAAGATGCGCATCTATTCTGTTGTAACAGCTGATGATACTGAAGATTTTGTGGTTAAAAATTAACTACATAACGAGGAGTTACATTATGTAGTTGAACATTTTTATCAGGTTGATTATTTATCAGGTTTTGCATTAGGTCACTTGAAGACATGTCTTGAGATATTATGTTTCGAGGCTCGTTCTCATGATTACATGGTAGTAGTGCTACTTCCCGCCGGTCGCGCCACATGTTTAAAGTAAAGAAAAGGGACTTGGATCCCCTCTCGTGTTCCTATCTACTTACCTCATATTGTTTCTTTGTGCCGAACGCGTCGCATCGCTAGAGACTAACAAAGTTTAATTGCAAATATTTAACTATAAACTTAACAATAATTCATAAAGGTTTTAACAATGGGTAAGCGCAACAGATCAAGATCTGTAGAGTCGTATCGTAAGGAACGCAAAAGAGCTAAAAAGCATAAGAAAAGAACGCGGTCTCGTTCGCGTCGCCGGGAGCGATCGCCATCATACAGTCGACATGGCTCACACAATACACGCTCGAATACTCGCTCTCGTTCTCGATCAAGGTGTTCGTACACACGCTCACGTTATCGTTACAGTCGTCATTCAAGAGAAGACACATATGATAAATATCATTCTCGATATTACGAAGGAGATTATTCCCCAAGATCTTTGAGTTATTGTAGCGACAAAAATTATGATGAAAAATCAAAACGGTCCGAGAGCGGACATGACAGCCGGGCTTACACGAGAGGTAAGACGAGCGCTGATCGACAAAAATCTGACGAGCTTGCACGTGAGGCAAGACAAGTTCAGAATCTAAATATATTTAATGTTTCAGGGGAAAAAACAAATAATGCCAAAAATGAAGAAGAAAAAGAAACAGGAGAAATCTTAAATGACAATTCTAAAAAAGAGCATGGAAAAGTAACTCCGCTTGACTCAGATGACTTAAAAATTTTGGGAGACGACCCAACTACTAAAAAAGACACAGGCTCCCTCTTACATAATGACGTAATGACACGTTGGTCAAACTGGATATTAACTGGTCTCGAAAAAGAAACGAAAGAAAAATTATTAGAAAAATACCCTGTCATTGATGGCTTGAAGGGACAAATATTAAACCGTGAACTCACACTTTTAATGTCAGCGAATGCAGTAAAAAGAGATTCTCATTTCGTTAATTTACAAAATTTAACAGCTTCTGCTATGACAGCGTTAGGTATTGCTATTTCAGAGTTGCTTACGAATAATGATTATAATAGAAAGAAACTATTGGAAAATCTCTCTGACTCGGGCAAATTATTATCAGAACTGCATTATGCTCAATTAATCGGACGGAAAGCCTGTATAACTCCGGGTTTAAACAAAAACATGTTAGATATCCTGGAGGAATGTAAACCCGATAAATTTTTATTTGGTAAAGACCTTGCAATAAAAATAAAAGAAGCTGAGTCTGTCGAAAAAACGAGCCAAGCACTAAGAATACCTGCGCCTAAGAAACCAACTGGAACGTATTTAAACTCAAAGCGCCCGCCTGTGAGGAAAACAAGGATGAATCAGGTGGGCCACAGAACAAAGTATCCGTCGCAAATGAAGGAGTCATATGGGAAACCACAGAGACGCTACGCGCAGAATCGGCGATCACAGAACGATCGCAAGAGCAAATATTAAAGGTAAAAAATGCCGCAGGGCGTCTTCAATATTTTTACGAAAAGTGGAAAGGTATAACGAGCGATTCTTTTATATTAAGATGTATAAAAGGAGTTGAAATAAAATTTTATAAAAAACCCACACAAAACCGCATACCGAAAGAACCTAAGTGGTCAAGCACGGAAGAATTGACTTTAACTAGAGAAATATTAAATTTACAAAAAATGGGTGCCATTGAAGAATGTTCTTCAGAAAATGAACAATTTCTTTCACCGTATTTTCTAGTTAAAAAGCCCAATGGTAAACACAGATTTATACTGAATTTAAAAAATTTAAATAAATTTATTTGTCCTAAACATTTTAAAATGGAAAACATTCAAACGTTATGTAAAACGATTTTTAAAAATGATTTTTTATGTGCTCTTGATTTAAAGGACGCCTTTTTTCTTGTTTCCGTAGCTAAAAAATCTAGGAAATTTTTAAAATTTTCACATAATAAAAAATTGTTTCAGTTTACTTGTTTACCCTTCGGGTTGAATATTTGCCCTTATATTTTTACAAAAATTATGAAACCGGTTATAAGTAAACTAAGAGAAAAAGGATTCAGATCAACATCATATCTAGATGATAATCTTTTATTCGGAAAAAGTTATAAAGAATGTGTAACCAATAGAGACGAAACCATAAAATTACTTGAACACTTAGGGTTTTAATTAATTTTAAGAAAAGTACTCTCGAACCAAAGCAGAGGTGTACATTTTTAGGGTTTGTCATAGATTCGAATAAAATGTCCGTCGAACCTACTAATGAAAAAAGATTGAGATTACGAAACATGATAAACATATTTAACGATAGGAAATCTTACAAAATCAGAGACGTGGCACGTTTGCTCGGTTCTCTCATTGCTTGCTGCCCAGGTATAAACTATGGGAAATTATATACTAAAAATCTAGAAATTGATAAGAATACAGCTCTCAATGTAGAAGCTCGTAATTATAATAAAAACATGATCTTGTCAGAAAAATCATATGAAGATTTAAAATGGTGGAAAAATAATTTACAACACTCCAATAATCCCATTAAAAAATCGAGTTACGCTTTAAAAATAAATTCAGATGCTTCTCTATCAGGATGGGGAGCCTTTTGTGATGGGGAAAGATCGCATGGTTTCTGGAGTAAAAATGAAAGAAACTTTTCAATAAATTATTTAGAATTATTAGCTGCATTCTTAGCATTAAAATCGTTCGCGAGTGATTATAAAAATGCTGAAATTCTTTTAAAAATCGATAATACAACCGCAATTTCCTATATAAATCGAATGGGTGGTACTAGATACGCGAGTTATAATCAGCTGACGAAGAAAATTTGGAACTGGGCAGAATCAAAAAATTTATGGTTATTCGCAACATACATAGCATCAGAAAAGAATATCGAAGCTGACGAGCAGTCAAGAATTGAAAATTTAGACACCGAATGGGAATTATCAAATCACGCATACAACATAATTAAAAATACCTTCGGCCCCATAAATATAGATTTATTCGCTTCTCGAATAAACTCAAAATGCGATCTATACTGCTCATGGCACAGGGATTCTGATGCTGTAGCTGTTGATGCTTTTACAATCAATTGGAACGATAAGCAATTTTATGCCTTTCCACCTTTCGCTCTTATATCTAAAACACTGCAAAAAATTATTAATGAAAAAGCCACGGGTATTGTAATAGTACCGCTTTGGACAACCCAAGCGTGGTTCCCAGTATTTAAACAACTTTTAATAGATGGACCTCTTGAATTTAAACCTTCTAACAATCTGTTATTATCACCTTGCAGAACCATGATTCATCCTTTGGCGAAACAACTTACTCTTCTGGCAGGGAAGCTCTCAGGAAGTCATATAAAAGGAAAAACATAAATGAAGGTTCTATAGAGATTTTAATATCATCAATAGCAGCATCAACGTTAAAACAATACGAAACAGTATTCAAAGGCTGGTGGTATTTTTGTAATAAACATAATTATCATCCGTACGCTGCTACTATTAACAATGTTCTAGACTTCTTAAAAGAGAAGTTTGATACTGGAGTATCTTACGGAAGTCTGAATTCTGCTAGAGCAGCTTTGAATAATATACTTGATATTGATCTTTCCAAAGAGGACATTGTAAATCGTTTTTTCAAGGGCATTTTTCGGAAACGTCCCCCCAAACCTAAATATAATAGAACCTGGGACACTTCAATAGTGTTGAATTTTATAGAAAAATTGTTCCCATTAGACGAATTATCGTTTAAACAATTAACAGAAAAAACAATCACTTTACTGGCACTAACCACAGCGCACAGAGTGCAAACCTTTGCAACTATAGATATTAATAATATATTGAAAAAGGACGAATGCCTAGAAATTGAAATTCCGGACGTAATAAAGACTTCTGGGCCAGGAAAGTACCAGCCTTTATTGGTACTACCTTATTTTAAAGAAAAGCCGGGTTTATGTATTGCCTCAACAATTGAAAAATATTTAGAGAAAACTAAAGACTTACGAGGTAACATCAACAAGCTTTTTATTACGATCAAAAAACCTTATAAGGCTGTAAACCCGCAAACGCTCAGTCGTTGGATCAAGTCAGTACTCTCTGAAAGCGGAATAGATACTACACTATTCAAAGGACACAGTACAAGACATGCGTCGACATCGAAAGCATATGCTAAGGGCTTGGATTTAAATCAGATTAGAAATACCGCAGGATGGTCTAAAAAATCCCAAGTATTCGCAAAATTCTACAATAAACCAATTTCTAATACAAAATCGTTTGCAGCTTCTGTACTCGACATCGAGTGATTGTTTAATATTTAAATAAAAATAATTATAAAGTAATTGCTTCTATCTCTGAACATCTACCATGTAATCATGAGAACGAGCCTCGAAACATAATTAACGATCAAACGAACTTACCTTAAGTGAAGTTCGATCGGAATTATGTGAGAGTCTCGTTCGAAATGATTACAAACCCTCCCAAAAAAAAAAAAAAAAAATAATAATAATAATAATAATAATAACAACCCTACCCTGTGAACAATTACTTTAAGCTCTAAAAAATATGAGGTAAGTAGATAGGAACACGAGAGGGGATCCAAGTCCCTTTTCTTTACTTTAAACATGTGGCGCGACCGGCGGGAAGTAGCACTACTACCATGTAATCATTTCGAACGAGACTCTCACATAATTCCGATCGAACTTCACTTAAGGTAAGTTCGTTTGATCGTTAATTAATGATTGTTGCTGTTGGTTGCTACCAGAATAAGTTAGTATATCATTTGCTGAAATGTACAGCAACTGTGGGGCAGAAACTGAAGGACAAAGATACATATTTGGATTATTGGTATCTTGCGTGTTGTTGAAATATGAATAATTTAGATTTGGCATCCTATTATTTACAGAAATTTTTGGAGTAATACTTTCAGCTAAAACATTTAAATATAAAATTTAATAATATCGACTGTTTTCATGATGTATCTCCACATTAGATAAATACCTTACCTAGTGATTGATGACCTTCATTGGAACAATTTTCTTGTTTGTGAAATTTTTTTTTCTGAAGAGCTGGGACAGTACTTCTGCTCACTTTTGCTCTTTTTTAATTTTGAACACCTTGCACTCAACTATCTGGCAATCTAGAAATTTATATACAGTGGCGTGCATAAGTTTCTGGCCAAAAAAAAATTCAGTCAATTTTTAAAGTCTTATATCTCTGTCAAAAATTAATATTTCTTTAAAAATCGAAAGCCATTTTAAAGCGCAATTGAAAATCTTTCAAATCTCAGTGGGTTTGTTCAAAAAGATTAAAAATTGGAGTTTTTACATTAAAAAAATAAACCATTTTTTCTAGATTTTTTTGGTTACAAAAAATTGGTTACAGTTTTCAAATTACTGGACGGATTTGAAAAAATACAAATACAAAAGATCTGTATTTGTGTCCTCTTTAAAATGAGCGTAACTGGATGCATTTTTACCCAGCCGTTTAGAAGCTATATCATTTTTTGTGAAAAACTTCGCTATTTTTTTAAGTTAAATGATAATTTTTTAATAGACCCTTATTCTAATATAAAAAACACATTTTTCCTCTTATGAGTTTTTCTCTACGGCGCATAGATCCCGAGATAGTTAAACTTGAAAAAATAGCGAAGTTTTTCACAAAAATGATATAGCTTCTAAACAGCTGGGTAAAAATGCATCCAGCTACGCTCTTTTTAAAGAGGACACAAATACACATCTTTTCTATTTGAGCTTTTTCAAATCTGCCCAATAATTTAAAAATTTTAACCAAATATTTGTGGCCAAAAAAATCTAGAAAGAATGGTTTATTTTTTCATTGTCAAAACTCCAATTTTTAATCTTTTTGAATAAACCCACTGAGATTTGAAAGATTTTTAATTACACTCTAAAATGGGTTTTGATTTTTAAAGAAATATTAATTTTTGACGAGGATATAAAACTTTAAAGATTGACTGAATTTTTTTTCGGCCTGAAACTTATGCACGCCACTGTATATATTTATATTAAAGAAATAATTAAAATCATTTGTGTTCATAAATAAATAATTTAAAAAAAAGCAAATTTTTACCATCATCAGATTTTATTGGCGCCCTTCTTTTTTGAGTTTTTCGACTAACTTCCTATGTAACCGAGTGAGGTAGACTGGTTATGCATTTCCAATTTTGATTTGGATATGCATAATCAAAAACTACTTTATTAATGTCATTATAAAAAGCTCACATACGTGATGGGTTTATATTTATGACATACGGTCTTAAAGTCTGGAAAAATAACATGATATTAGAACCATGGGATTAGAACATTACATTGTGATACTTGTTTAAGTAAGGTAGGAGACTGCTCTGTATTTATTATATGTTACTTGGCTAGACTTTTTGGAATTTGTCTATTTATGTTTTCAGCACTTGGTATACAGAAGTCACTAAGATCGAACTCGCCAGGTTCTTCGAAATTATCTTCCATCAAACTTAGTATATTTCCTACTGACTTGTTTTGTATAACGTAATCTTTTAAAAATAACAAGGACTCGTAGTGAGGTCAATCTGATACATAAAAATCATCTGCTCTGTCTCTAAATCTATTACTTCTTTGTAATAGAGTTTCTGTTTTAAACCTTTTTACAAGAGCTCTCCATTTATTTTTGGTAGTATTTTCTAAAAATAATTAATTTTAATTAATGAAAAAATAGACATTTTAAGAAACAAGATTACAAAAATATTAATTTACTAATTAAAAAATAATAAGTGTAAAATATATTGCTAGTATATTTGAAATTTTTTTTTTAATTTCAATTTCAATGAAGTATTTCATCTTTATCATTTTTGTATTAATTTTATAAAAAATGTATATGATTTTTTTTTTTAATTCGTCTTAATTACTTACTATAACATATTATAAGATTTGAAAATTTTCTAATATAAATGTAAATATTTAAATAATAGTAGTCTTTGCAAATTTGGATATTATTACATCTTTTATAATCCTTATATAGGTACAAAGTAAAAATTTGATTTTTTTTTATGTAAACTATGTTTTTTATAGCTTGAATATAATTTATAATATATTATTTACATCTTTGATGTTACAATTTATTTTAGTTTATAAAATATCTTTTGGCATATTATTATTACTATTATTGAACAAAAAAATTTTTAACAAAAAAAAACTGACTTCAAAAAATGCACTGAAAAGAAACAAATAATTTATTATCTTTAGAAATCATACAAATAATTGGTAAAATATAATTTTAGAAGTCGGCGTCTAATTCCTCAATGAATGTAAACGTTATTTTTTAACAATAAATGTAAACGTTATTTTCGAACAATGAATGTGAACGTTATTTTTGAAAAAATGGACTAAGTCGTTCTGCTTACGCACCACAGATTTAGAATTAGACACCGACTTCTAAAATTGTATTTTACCAATTATTTGTATGATTTCTAAAGATAATAAATTATTTGTTTCTTTTCAATGCATTTTTGAAGTCAGTTTTTTTTTTTGTTAAAAATTTTTATTTGTCATTTTTTAGTGCAATGTTTTTAAAATCTTATTTTTTGTAAAAAATTTTGTTTTTATTCGATACTTTAAAGTCGGTTTTTATTTATTAAAAATTTTTTTAATTGTTTGTTTTTGTTAAAAAATTTTTATTTTCTATCTTCTAGTGAATCCCCTTACTAAAAACGCAAATATAGGTAGACCCACTAATTACATTAAACTTTCATTATTAATTCATAACGCATGCATTAGTACACCACCAAGCAATATATAGCAATAAAGAAAGAAGGCTCAACAGCACAGTGTCGTTATGTGTGCATGTATACATATTCAAGCTCAGGTAAGAGAGAGAGAGAGAGAGAGAGAGGGAGGAGAGAGAGAGAGAGAGAGAGAGAGAGAGAGAGAGAGAAACAAAACTCCCAGTTTTCTTAATTTGATAATTGGGTCATACAAACCGAATATTGGCCCAATAATTATAGGACACGTATGGGACCTTCCTGCAGACATTCTCTATCAGATAAGAAAAAGTTTTTTTGAATCGGTTAAGAAATGACGGAGTTATGAGGTAACAGACATAAAAAAAAAAAAAAAAAAAATTCAGTCGAATTGAATCCTCCTTCTTTTGGAAGTCGGTTAAAAAATGCAACAAAATGTTTTTCCTGCAGCAGAAAACATTTTTTTAGATGTGGAATACATTTTAAATAAAAATGTAAATATAATGTAACTTTATTTCACCAATCAACAAAACAATTTAATGATGTCTCAGGAAAAAAATCGCCCGGAGAGGATGATAATGACTCTGTAATTAATATCGATGAAGAAATAGCATCATCCAATGATGGTGGTGCTAATGACTTTTCCTATGACATACAACAAGACAAAAAAAACAAAAAGTGATTGAAGATCCAACAAATCATTTTGATGAAAATGTTTATTAAATACGAAGAAACTCAAAAGAACGAGGAAATTTTAGAGGATAAAAAAAAGAATTATGAAATTGAATTAAGCACATTAAAAAAGAGTATTGAAGATGGGAAAAAAATTCTTTCTAATCTACAAGTTCAAAAAAAAATTCTTATTGACGATTGTTATAATTTGGAAAAGGAGAAAAATAGTATATTACGATATCTCTGAATCTCACTCTCTGTCGTACTTCTCTGTCGTACTTTGTACGACTTCTACCGTCTCCTGGGCTGTTGAAGGTGAAGTATCGTCTTCAACAGACCGATCTGAATCCATATTATCATCTGGTGTACTGCTTTTAACTGGGTTCAAAAAATTCATCTGCTGCGCTAACTCTCAGCTTCTCTTGTGTTTTTCAGAATTCGGATTCTCTCCATCATTCTGAGATATCTTATTATCTCTGTTAATACTTTCACCAGGTTCTTCATTTAGTTGTCTCTCTCTCTTATTGTTTCTGTCTCTGTTTATCTTGTATCTCTTATTTCTGTCTCTGTTTCTCTAGTGTTTCTCATTTCTGTCTCTGTTTCTCGATTCTCGGTATGTGTTGGTTCAGGTATATCATCACTATTCTCATTGATTTCTCCCTCTTGCTTTTTCTCTTTTATATTATTTGCCCACCTCGATTATTTAGGAGCGTAGAGGGCGGTTCTGCGTTCCTGTTTTACACCTCTGGCTCCACACCCTTGGCAGTTAAGATTTGGTGACGCTCTATTGGTATTTTAACTCCACTCTTGATTATTCAACGTTCTATTTAAACATTCAAATTAGGAATGACCTATTTGCGAACGTGAATAACAGGTGCGTTTTGCATACTGTGAAGCTCTACGTCCAAAAGTATGACGCATGTGAATCCATTCTGTTGGAAGGTTCATTTCTTCTTTGACCTTGATTTATGGTACGTTTCTCTGTTCTCGACTGCCATTGGTAAGTAGGTTCTTTAGGCCTTGCTCCATTATTATTGGATCTCATCTCATTTTTCTCTGTAGCTGGTATAGATTGAGTGGTATCATTTGCATACAGATCTATAACTTTAGTCTGGACTTGTTGACTAGATAAAGTAGTTCTTTTTTTATTACCTTTTTTGTTTTTCCTAGATGCTGGTTTTTGCGATTTTGTATTTACTTTTGTAGAATCATTCATCTCTTTTTCTTCTATCCCATCTCTTATCTCAACTTGGCTAGCTGCTATCTTTGCACTCTTTGTCTCTCGATGGTAAGCAGCACCAGGAATTTTTGAATTCTCTCGCATAGGAGGTGTAACATATTTTTGATCCAACTCCTTCTGTTTCTCCTACCGTTATCCATACTTCTCTAAATCATAAAAATCATATATCTTTTTGGTTGACATATACCGTCGATACTCAGGCAATAGATTCCGATATGCGATCTCGAGTTGTTTCCTAAGTGATGGAAGATGATTAAAATGATCGAAAATATACTCAAAATTAGAAAGGTAATTAGATATCTTCTCTCCTTTTCCTCTCCTTTTCTGGCCTTCAACTCATCTAATATATCCTCTTCATCCATAACGGGAATATACTGTCGTTTAAAACCCTTTTAAATCCTCTTCAATCTCGAATTCTTCTTTCAGCTGTCTCGTACCATCGACTTGCCCCTTCTAAAAATATGCAGTGTAGTACTTTCAACCAATCCTTATCTGAATAATCAGTACTTTTTTTACACTTCTCTAAACGTATCAAAAAGTCTTCTGTAAGTATTCTCTTGACCCGTAGATGTCTGATGTCAAAATTGCAGAATTCTGACCAATTTGAAATTATCTTTTTCTTTCTTTTTCCTTGGAGTCTTTCTCTGAGCTCGAATAGAATAACCAGACTCACTTTCACTTGTAGAAATATTGCTACTACTACTGCTGCTTAGATCTCTTGACTTAGACTTAGAATGGTTGATGTCTAATGGTATGACTTTCATCTCTTTAACCATTTGATGACCCTTTAATACTACTATGACTTAATCTACCTCAGCTTTTCTTAACTCTGCTCTATTCAATCTCTCTCGAATGGTTTTCTTTGAGCCTTGAGTATTAAGGTCAAACTTATTCAATTCCTGATTCACTCTTTCAATAGGCCAATGTCTGATATCTTCGTATAAATTTCTTAAGATCTCGGAACTGTAAATCAGTTTCCTCAATTGTTCTGAATAATCCAACATATGGTCTGTTAATAATACCTTCTTATATTTTACTCTTCTCTTTATTCAACTCTTGATAGCCTTGACTTTTCTTGAATATTTAGATTTTATTTGCTAGAAAGTTCTTGAAAAAGGAAATAAAGAATGAGCGAAAACTTAATAAATTTGATGTAAAATCAAAGAATTAACAACCTTTAGAAATTTCAAATAGGGGTGTAATAAGCGAAGATACACGTTCCGTCGGACAAAAGGATAATTCAATAAATGCTTTTCTTATTAAAAAAATGAAAAAAAAAATTTCTCACTAATAGCAAGCAATTAAGGCAACTTAAATCTCGAAACTAGGTAGAGTTTATTCTCTTTTGGGTATTCAAAAAGGTTCTTAATTATTTTGGGTGAATAGGCTGATAGACTCACACACAAAAATTGCTTTAAATACATACACTTATCTCTAACCTATCTCCACACAAAGTGTATAAAATAATATACAAAATATAAAATAAATATTGAAAATATGTCAAATTATATATACTCTGGCGATTATCTTTGTATTATATTGTATTGTAATAACGTCGTTTTCGGCATTTTTTTTTAATAGGCGTCGTTTTTTGCACTAATTTTTAATCATTGTTATTTTCCACGGTGCAGACAATATTTTGTGTGTGCATATTTTTTGATTTTACAGGTTCTATAGGCTGAGATTCATTTTTTAAACATAAATAACTATTCTGAATTTAAAAAAATTTTTAGAGCATTATTATGATTGGTAAAATTTGACATGATTAATTAGATTCTGATAAAATTGTATCCGAGTTCCAGTTGCAAAAGAGATATAAAGTATTCAGATTCAGTTTTATAATATTTTAATATCACATAATTTTGATAGGGTACCATTTGGGAGAGGATTTGCAAGGGTATATTGTGGACAACAACAAAGAGGTAGATCACTAGATGATTACGAACGGCATGTATCTCTAGCGGTAAGAAAAAACAAAACCATCAAAGGTGTAAAAGGGCCGACAGTTGTCAAACTTATATCACACTTACTAGGAGAGTATCAGATCTCTGGATCACAGATTTTGCTCAAACTTTGGGATAAGTTTTCAGATGTCAAAATATAAAAGGAAACAGAATTTTAGATCCCAACCCTCAATATTTCGCTAGTTACAGGCAATTAGAGAAAATCACTAAAAAAGTTACTAGACTTTCAAACGCATATAGTTCCTTAGCATTGATAGCCAGGAGCTTGAAACTTTTTTAAAATAAAAGCTGAGCTCAAATCCTTTCGAAATAGTAGTTATAGCATGTCAAAATATTATTTTTTCCCAAAGTTATAGCGTGATAAACATTAGACCTGATTTTTCTTTTTAAAACATTAATTAATAACAAAAGCTGAAATTGGGTCTAATGTTTATTACGCTATGACTTTGAGAAAAAATAATATTTTGACATGCTATAACTACTATTTCGAAAGGATTTGAGCTCAGCTTTCATTTAAAAAAGTTTCAAGCTCCTAGCTATCAATGCTAAGGAACTATATACGTTTGAAAATCTAGTAACTTTTTTAGTGATTTTCTCTAATTGCCTGTAACTAGGGAAATATTGAGCGTTGGGATCTAAAATTCTGTTTCCTTTCATATTTTGACATCTGAAAACTTATCCCAAAGTTTGAGCAAAATCCGTGATCCGGAGGTCTGATACTCTCCTAGTTAGATATAATTTATGGGTTTCCCCTGATTATATGCATGCTTGTTTATTAGGTGTCGGCAAACTATTTATGACTGAATGGTTTAACTCCAAAAATAGTTGCTAAAATTGGTATTTAGGTAATCAAAAAGAAGAGTTCAATACTAGATTCTTATCTATTAAACCACCATCTGAGATTACACGAGTTCCTCAACCGATTAATGGTTGGAGCTATAAAGCTTCAGAATGTAAAAACTTCATTGTTTATTATTCACTACCATGTCTTTATGGCTTACTACCAATGAAGTATTTAAAGCATTGGATGCTGTTTGTATTTAGTATAAGTATATTACTTAAAAGAAAAATAAATAATGAAGAATTACTCACAATAGAAAGAGTATTGAATAAATTCGTCCTCGAAACTGAAATCCTATATGGTAGAAAATTTATGAAATACAATATTCATTTACTCTTACACATTCCACTTCATGTCAAGAAGTTTGGAACTCTATGGGCCTGGTCTGCTTTTCCAGCACTTTAATGGTATAATACAACGTTTGTTTCATGGAACTCAATCCATTTCTATGCAAATTTGCGAAGCCTATAATAAAATAAGAAATATAAAAAATAATGCACATATCTTTATTCATCCAGATGCTTGTGAAAATGGTAAGAAATTATTTACATCCTTGATGAGCCAATGCAGAATAAAACACTGCTTAGAATACGGAGATGATTTAAGAATTTTTGGCAAAGCTAAAAACATCACGTTAACGCTTAATCAAAAAATTATAATTGAGGAAACATTACAACAAAAGATCCCTACTGAAAAAAATGACATGAGATCTCACGATTGAAAATGAAACGAGATCTCATATGAGAACTCATATGAGATCTCACGTGAGATCTTATGTGAGATCGGGTATTGGGAAAAATTATACTTTTCGCACATGAGATCTCACATGAGATCTCACGTGAGATCGGGCATCAGGAAAAATAAAATTTTGCGGCACATGAGATCTCACGTGAGATCTCATATAAGTTCTCATATGAGATCTCGTTTCATTTTCAATCGTGAGATCTCACGCTAGATCTCGTGTGAGATCTCATGTCATTTTTTTCAGTAGGGATAGAAAGTGATGCTCTAACATATGAGAGATTCATTTATAAAAACTCTCTTTTTCATACGATTAATTATAAGCAATTTAAAAAAAGAAATAATTCTGTAATTATCACTAATGATGAAAAGCTATTTATTATCGCTGACTTAAGGCTTCCGATTAATCAGTGATAATAATTATAATTTTGTTATAATAGGAAAAATACTGAATGTCCGCGACGAAGAAATATGTAGAAATGGAACAATATCATCGAAATCATATATTTCTAAAGAAACCAATCATGTAATTTGTACAAAATTATCATCAATAAAAACTAAATGCGTCAAATGTCCGTACGAAGGAGAAAAATATTGCATTGTCCCATTAGTTAATGAATTGGAAACAAATTAAGCTTTTATCTTATTATTAAGTGGCATAAATTCTTTCGTGTCTTTACAAAATAATAAAAATATCTAAATTTACAATTTTATTAAATTGAGGAATTAAAGATACAAGTCCTACTGACTGTATGGTATATAGTTCGATAAAAATACATAATAATACAATGCCTTTTGAATGTCATCAATGAAAATAAGATACTTGTTAATCTGATTGATTTACAAATTTCTTTCAATCTTCAAAAAATATATTTCTCAAATTTTTATTGACTAAATGCAGTAAATTTATTAAAATTTGTTGATATTTGTCGCATAAATTATAAGTTATATATTTTTTTTTTTTTTTATGAATGAATCACAACATTAAAACGCATGATAAATCATTAAATATTTCATTTAATAATCTTCATATTTTATTCGGTACCATTCTTATTTATCTTAATTTTCTCATTTTTGAAATTTATCCTATTTATATACGTACACTGAGAAAAGTTTAATTAATCGTTCACCTTATAAGCAGTACGAAAATAGCACGCATGGTTTCATACGTGAGTAACACGAGTTTAGGACGCTAAACGTCCAAAATCTCTGCAGTACTTGATATTTACAAGGAGAGGTCCCCACCTCCGGGAAACGGATTCGGCTGAAACTGCAGGATATGATTTTTTGAAGAAAAAAAATGAACCCGTGTTTTTTCTTTTCGTCGAATAGGCCTTTTAGACAAAAATATAGAAATTTTTCGAAAATATAATACAAAGGAGCCTTTATAAGAACTTGAATATCCAAACAACTAAAACTCTTATAAAAAAAATACATAAAAGATGAAATAAAGTACAAATCAAATGCTTTGATTTAAACTTTGTTGCATTAAAAAAACTTTAGTAGTTCAAGAGTTACAGGTAATTAAAATATGCTAATGAAATAGCTTAAAAAATTGATGATTTTTCATGTTTAAAAAATTTTTTTTTTTTTTTTTTTTTTATTGTTTTAAGCCATTTCAAACCTAATTGGTTTATTTGGGCTAAATGTTTAAAAAATAACAAATATGTAGTAATTTTCAATAAAGTATAACTTTTGAACCACTCAAGCTTTTTTGATGCAACAGAACTTAAATTAAAGCATTTAATTTGCACTTTATTTCATTTGTCGTGTACTTTTTTGTAAGAGTCTTAGTTGTTTGGATATTCAAGTTCTTATAAAGGCTCCTTTTTACTATATTTTCGAAAAAATGTCTATATCCTTGTCTAGGGGGCCTATTCAACGAAAAGAAAAAACACGGGTTCATTTTTTTTCATTAAAAAATCATGTCCTGCAGAAAACAGCCGAATCCGTTTCCCAGAGGTAAGAACCTCTCCTTGTTAGTAGCGCTTTCGTCTTTCCATCGGACAACATTCGTCTTTCATCAAACGACATTCTCCCAAAACTAAGACCCCGATTGCACGAAAGCAAAATTTCAAATTTGTCTTGTATTTAAGACAACGCACGCACTGTATCGTGCGACTGGCGTACTAAACTTTTTTAATATAGCAAAATTATTTTTTTTAATTTTGTTTAAAATAATAATTAATTAAAAATTCTATGAAAAATATAGTCTTGTAAAGCAATCAAACACGAAAGTATAATATAATCATCAATGTTATTAATTACAAATGATTTTCATGAAAGAATAATAATATTTTTTTTCTTATTTTATTATAGATAGAAAAACCTTCTATTCATGTATATTTACATTGTGAGAGAACATTATCCGTATGAAACAGTAAAAACTAAAAAATTACACAAAATAAATAAATAAATAAATTTGAATTCTTAACTACATGAGACATTCACATAAACACCTTACACAATTAAATAAAAACTGTCTATAGAATCACACTTATTGTCAGTAAAACTCTACGCTCTTGTATGGTATCACCGTTGTTGTTGTTGTTGTTGTTTGTTAAAATGTTGTAAATAATACGCGAAAGGATTGTAATAACTATGCCCACCATAATAATTGCCATAAGAACTTCCAACTACATCGTTTCTATGATCCCATTGTGAATCATCGTGTCCGTAAGCTGAAATAAGAAAATTAAATCATGTAAAAAAATTTATTTATTTTTGTTTTATATTATTTTTTTTGCAAAAATTAAACATGGTTTTCATTACTCGGATAATCAGCAGGATACTCTACAGATGCCGACCAAGGATGATAATGATGATATGGTTGTTGAGCAATTTTGCATATTTTGAGATGAGATAATATTGACGGTAGCAAAAGTGAGCCAAGCACAAGAAGTTTCTTGATAAAATGTACTCCAAGGAAGATCGGTAAGATTAATAATTTCAGTTTTAACAAATTCAGCAATATGAGAATCGGCAATATTATGTTTTTCTTCTTCTTGAATATTCTTAAACTCCCTTGAGAAACTGAAAAAAGAAATTTAATAATTAGAAAAGGCAATATGTTATTGATAATATTTAAATTGAAATTTAACAAAAAATATTAAGTGTTGATCAAGCTTTATATAAAATTGTTTTTACAAATTAATTATTTTCTTTTTATTGTATTAATTTTTTTTTTTTTATTAAATAATGTTTTTATTTTTATATTGAAATTGTAATGGTTGCTTAATCATAAAGTTTATAATTTTTTAGACAAATCTTTTTTTTCAACAATATTAAGATTACTTCTAAATTCACTTCAAAATTGCAGTTTAATTTAAAATAACCATAACAAAGTTTTTGTATTATAAAAAAAAAACAATAGTATAATCATAAATGCAACAACCTTGACGACCCAAAAAAATGTGCGCTACGGTTCAAATCCCTTTTGGCTCCCTATGAAAAAAAGTCACTCGACATAGCGTAAATGATGAAGATCCAATCTTCATTACCTACAAAACTTGCTACTATATATTTAACTTGTCCTTCCTTTTATTTTAACAAAACATTGTATCCGGTACAATAAAAAGAAAGAAAAAATGAACAAAATTTCTACTTAAACGTAAAATCTATGTGACGATCGGTGTACTGATATATGGAATATGAATATAAAGTCAAAATTTATGGCTATTATTATTTGAAGATTTTTCACTACTTTCTATGGTAGTTAAGCAAGAACAATAGACCCGTCACAGACAGATATCCTTAGACGCCCTATAATTATTTGATTTTATCTATAATATTTTTCTAACTGTGTTTAATTGTTAATCAAATACGCCAAAGCTCATAATTATAAAATGTTTGTTCAAATTTGTAAATAATCGTTATGTTTGCGTGAAATATATAATTTTCTTTTAATTTTGACAGTACAAGATAAATGACCAAATAAATAATATAATGGTTTTAATGAATTTTCGTAGATCTAAATTATAAAAAATAAATTTTTTCCCAATTTTCTAATTTGCCAAGCTTTGATAAAATATTTTGTTAAACATTCAAATAATTTTTAAAGCAATAATACAAATTCTTTTACATTCTGATCATTCATTGGTTTGCGGTCAATTACTCTGAGGTTTACCCTAGTTAATTTTCTACTTTGTAAAACAAGTGACTATTAATGAGCTCGGTAAATTCTCTTTCTTTTTGTAGGTTTAATTTCTTTTTATAATTTGATATTGTAAATAAGATTAAATAATACGTGCTAACGTTCAATTTTGTAAGTTTGGGAATAGAATTGTAATTGATTAATTTATAAGAGTAATATTTGAAAAATTTTATAAATTCAGGAGTGATTTATGACAGAAACTTAAACTATTTTAAATGTATATATGCATGAAGCTTTAATAAAAAAATTATGCAGGATTTTACAGAAATTTTTATTGGCCTGTATTATAGAATAGAGAATTTTTTGTCAGGTTTTTTTTTAAATTAAAAAATGTTGCGGAAGTGTTACGAATATTTTCTGGGCTCATTTTTATTTAATCTATTTTTAAATAACCACCAAACATTGAAAAGAAATAAAAATTTATAGAAAATTAAAAAAGTTTAATATATACAATAATAAACATAAACAAGATATGTACAGACAGCCCTAAAATAAAAAATGTGCATGCCATTTATCTTAAATCAAATATAAATAATTTTAATCTGAGAAATCTCACCATCAAAAGTCTTGCTTTTTCTAACGCGTCCAAGCTCATCATCGTCAAGCACCATAATGCCACTCGAGAAACTACGTGCGCCTGAAGGTTGATCAACCGTATACACAAGCGCTCGCCTGGTTAGCAAATCTTCGGCTGCTTCACGAATAAAGTGTAATGTTTCCACAATATTGCTTTTCTTTGTTCGTGGTAATTCAGGTAGGAACCGCTCGTTTTGAATAGATGGTATTTTGATGATTTTAAATGGACCGTAAATGTATTCCTAGAATGAAAAATTTATTATTAAAAAAGAAAATTATATCTATTTAAAATATAAACGATAACTTGATTTATAGAAATTTTAATCTCTGAGATATGAAAAATTAAAAAAACTATTTAATTCATAAAGATAATTAAATATTAATCTTATTAGTCCTTATATTTATCAGTTTCTGAAAGTAAAAAAAATATTTTTACATTATATTATATACCACGTGCAAGTAACATAATATCAATTTTAATATTATTAACAAAAATGTTAATATTGTTTGCTTATAGAGGGAGTGTTGTGATAATAAATTTTTTTTTTTGATAACGTAAAAATATATTTTAAGTAATTATAGATCAAAATATACTACTTGTAGAAAATATCTCTAATAAGTATGAATGTTTGTGTGTATGTGTGTGCTTTTTTACTTTTTTAAAATTGTATTTAGTTTTTATTCCTTGATAATTTGAAAAAATTTACATCAATTGCTTTCAAATTTTATAGTGGTAAGATACTTTAATGTATTTTAGACAAGTTCATTGTATAGCTTATGAAGTAAAAGTCATATTTTTTCAAATTGTTTTTATTGATTGTATCTTATTAATTAATTTATATATTTCCATATATATATTTTCTCACATATCTCATCATTTTTAGTTAAATTTAAACGATAATAAAATTTTAACAATGAACTAAATATTTTTTAATTGTACAGCATTAATTATAAATACATATTTTCCTTATTTTTAATGTTTTCTTTTTCTAATTCTATTGATTTATAGTAATTAATAAAATATTGCGTAAAAATAAATGGCCATTCATTTTGTCTTTTACATCAATAGACACTTTCAATAGTATTTTTATTTAGTTTGACTTGCCATTATGACATTTAAATGCTTGAGAAGGGATAGAATTAAAATATCAGAAACGTAAGGATTAATAAACGATTACGCTTAACATTCAAGGATTTAAGTGTTAATTTATTGTTATTATCAATTATTTTCCTATTATCGCGTATAGTTATTTATAGCTATTTTTTAATGTTTCTTTATTTTTACAATATTTTATTATTCATAAATTTTTTAATTGGGATGTTGCATGAAATTTTTTTTTTAAATTCATTTTGTTTGTCATTTAGAAAAATAAAAAATAAAAAGTACGTATTTTTTCTTTTATTATGAAATTAAAAACTCAAAGAGATAGAGACAGTTAAAGTGTGTGAAATTACGATAGCCATGACAATCTTGATGTCATTTATCATGGCGCTATATATATCAAAATTGTGCTAACTTATACCAGTTATAACTTTTGGGATTTATCATATTTTGAAAAACAAAAAAATACGGGTCTTTTATTTTTTCGTATTCTACCTGATGGATATAATGCATTTTTTCATGCGAAATGCTAATTAAATTAAAGAAGCATAGACTTTTTTAAGAATGACTTGTATTGTTTTTTGAAAGCACTCCCCAATAAGTTTAAAAAATAAAAAAAATTTGTTGCAAATTATTAAAAAAAATTGTATAAAGTAATATGAAAAAATAACATTTAGTTGGTATATATATAAAAAAAGCTTTAGCTGGTGTATATATAAAAAAAGTAAAAAAAGTTGTTTCGAATTGAAATCAGATAATCGCTTTCCAAGGTATATAGTGCTACACAATTAGGTAAACATACACATATAGATAAATAGGGATCTTTTCCAAAAGTAACATACTTTGGTAAAACATACATACTTTCGTAATTTTATTTAAAAAAAATATTTTTTATACAATTACAAATCTTTCTTTATAAAGAATCCGAAATGCTGCCAGCTTTTTTATATTACTTATATTTACTTATGAAAACATTTCGGTACTGTAATAATGTTACACTTGGGAAACGAGGAATTAAAAAAAAATTCTTGATAATAAAAATTTAGAAATTATTATTTATTTGAAAGAATATGAAAAAATTGTCGGCAATTTTAAGTACATATTCATACTGTATTTTTATTCTATATTTTTTCTTGTTTAAAATAAAAAAAAAAGAAATTAAAATTAAAAAAAAAAGGATAATTATGATTGAAAGTATATTATACAATCTTTTTTACATTCCTTGAAAATAAATTTTAAATGTTGATAGTATCATAGTATTTAGTTTTTTGCAAAAACATTCTACAAAATATGACATTCCTTGAATAATCTCTTTCGTTGGTCTACCGCAAAATTTCAATTTAAAATTAATTTTTATTATACATAAATTTTCTTTTTACAATTATTTGAATATTTGTAAAGATTAATCGATTTTAGTAGAACTCTTTATTTAAAAAGTAATATTCTAAATTTCTAAACGTCAAATATAATTTATCTGAGCTAATCACATATTAATTTCAATTACAATTGAGAGTGTGGATATTAGAAGGGAACATATCTTATTTAAATAGCATTCCCTTTTGCTATCCACACCTCCGATTTCATAAATATTTGCAATAAATTCTAATTTTCCAAATAAAATTTTTCTTTTTAATTCTTCAATATTTTAAAACTTAAAATGTGCTCGACCATTAAAAAATTCTATTCAATCAATTCCATATAAAATGTTATTGCATTTTAGAACTATATTTGCATAATTCTACTTCAGTATTTACATATAAATATGTATGAATGTTGAAAAAAAATTTTCATTTATCGAAGTCACTTTAACTATGAGTTTAAAATATATAAAGTAAAAATGTACTAGAATTAAAAATAAATCATTTCTAAGAAATCTATATAACTAAACTAAACAAATTCGTTTATTATATGGTTATTCGTAAAGATTTGCATCATTTAAAATAAGTTTGTAAATAATTATCTAACAAATCTGCATTTGTACGATCTATTTTTCTAATTAAGATAGCCATGATTTTACATTAAGGTCAAAGGCAAGAAAATTCGAACAGTAGTGTTACGATCCTGACATTTTGACATTCTAATCCCTTAGCGTGACCGGTATAATTTGAAATCACTGAATTAGTAAATCACTAAGTAATGATAGAGTCTTGTTAGATTGTGCGTTATTTTTAATCACTGAAACGAAAAGTATTCGAAAATTAAATTTCTATTTGTTTATTAATAAAAAAATTAGATTTTAGGAAAAAATTAAATATGTTTTTAAAAAAATGTTCATATTTGTTGTTGATATTAATTTTTTTAAAATGAAATAACATCTTTTACTTTTCTATTAAATAATAACTCTTTCTATTCGAAATGAAAAATGGTTACTAAATATAATTTGTTTAGAATTTTATTACTTACAAATTTCAAAAAATTATTTTTAATAATACTTAATTATTCAAAATCTTTGAGTACTGTCAAAAAGGTTAAATATGAAGTCAATATAAAATTTATGGTGTCATGTAAAGCATAAAAAAACATCGAATTACAAGTAAAAATTAAAAAAAAATTTTATAAAAAAAGTGGTTTTATTTCTATTTCCGAATAATAAACAAAGAAACGAAATGAATAACTCTTCAAAAAATACTTTTTATCTCATAAGTGGGTCAAATTATTCAGAATTCTTATTTTTCGTTTTCGATTAAATGTCTTTTCGCGTAACGAATAACAGATTAGGTTACGAAGTTTAATTTTGCGATATCACGCTGAGCACATATTAAATCTTAGCTATACTCATTTACAACTACACACAATTTTTATATTTGCACTAATATTTAAACTTTACACAACGAAAATAACCCTCATATTCACCTTTTCTTGAACAACATTGTTAATCCATTTGATTGCTCTATATTTTCCACAGGTCATGACGTTTTTATAAATGGCACACTCCTTTCGACATTGTTCCAAAAACATATCCGTCGAGGTATCATTATCAGATATTTGGCTAACTGATAATCGAATCGAACATAAAACGTAAACAAACAAATTAAGTTTTCTCATGAAACTCACTCCTACTGCTTTACTCGACTTTTCACGCATGTTTTGTTTTTTCAACCACTTGTTTAAAAAAAAAAATTATAATAATGATCAATTAATATTTCGGACTACATTTTGAACGTAAACTGAAAACATTTTTCCCCTTTCGATATCCAATTCCATTCCAAGTCCATGACGTGTTAAATAATTTTTTCACAATTATTTATAAGGATATCATAATTAAAAACAATTTGAAATTTTTCATTTTCACTTATAATTAGATAAAATTCATTTTAAATTGAATTTGATTATGTTTTTTTTCCTTTTTAGAAATTTTAGTAACAGTACTATAGTTAGAAACGAAATGGATAAAGTTGGACGCGCAAGCTTACACTGAGACCAAGTTAGATGTTGTCTAGGCCATTTATAGGAGAGTCACATATATGTAGGTCGGTGGGGGTATACCTCTATATACAATTCTATATGCGCACCTAATGGTTTTATCCTATTGCAATGTGGAAGCTGTAATTCTTAAATTAAAATTTTTATTTGCACGTTTTATACTTTTATTCATTTGGATGTAGATCATTTTGGTTTTTATTTTTGCTTTTCGAATCGAAAGCTACATGATTGTTAATTTAAAGAGGATTTCGTTAACTTAAATGTTATCTTTTTCGCATGTAAATTTAAATGTTAATTTCTTAAAGATAAAAGTATTACATATTCAAAATTGTTTAGCGGTATTTATATGCTAATATTTTATTTTTTTTTTTGATGAAAATATAATTGTAAAAATATTTTATTAGAAAAAAAGAGGTATGATTTTTTTTATCATATAGAGGAAATTAAAATTTCAATTATTAATACCAAAATTCAAAATAAAAATATAAATATGTTTAAATAATTTACTAAAAATATATAAACTTTCAAATTAATCGATTATAGACAAATTATAGTAATTATTATCATAATTATATAACAATATTTAAAATTGAATATCTCAATCACTTATTAATAATTATCGTTAAAATTATTATTCATCAGTATGAATACAGGAAACAAACAATCAAAATATAATTAAATATTTATGGCTTTTATAATAGTTAATACATTTTAATGAAAATTTATTGCAAAATCTATGTAGTGATTTTACATAACCGGCAAGTGCAAATTAAACTAAATAATATAAGTTGAAAAACCAACATAAAAATATTATAATAAAGAGATGATTTAATAATATACATTTTGTTACAGTAAATAATATTTATTATACAATTTGCGTATAATTATTTTATTCATGTAAGTATATTCAATATACTTTTAAGAAATACTGTTTGTTTTAAAATCTATTTAAAATATCTTTTAATTTGTTGGTGTTTTTTCTTTGATTCATGAGAAAATTTTTACCATAGTTAAATATTTATAAAATGTTTTAAAAAAATCAAAATAAAAACGTATAAATTTTAAAGCAATGATGATACACCTTGACTTCTAACGCAATAAAACAAATAAAATCTACAAAACCTTGACCTTCAATCCTCCACTGCAAATAAACAGCTATACATATACAGCACATAAACACATTGCACTTTCGGTAAATATCCCACTCTCTTTTTCTTGGGATGCTGACCCATGTATGTACCATACCGTGTATCTTCTTCCTTGCCAAAGCGAACCTGCGCGACAAGCTTTGGAATGCACATATACGTTCGATAAACTGCTACGATAAAACTAGGTCATCAGTCTGTACAACATATATAAAGTAAACTTGCTTTAGGGCTGATGCATTTTACTTGTTGCTCCATTGCAAGTTAACGTTGTGTGTACGTATATTCACGTGCACATACATACACACACACACACACACATTAACAGGTATACACACGTGATCATTAAGAAAGAAAGGATGAGCGTTTGGTTGTTTTGTTTCATTGATGATGGAATAATGCTTGTTAAAGTTACGGTTGTAAATTGGATCTGGTAGCATGGGATATTTTACTGAGGATGTTCTAATTGTGCTGGTAAAATGCGAATTATTAATGGTATTATTTAGTATTAATGGACAAGTTCTTTTTAACACAAGTTGAATAACTAATTAAGGTAAGATTTGATATTAAATGATAGATAAATGATTAATATTATTATTATTTATAAAAAAATAACGTTGCTTTCGAATATGTGATAATATACACTTGTACATGTCACGAATTAAATATATATTTAAAAATTAAATTTTGAAAAACTAGTTTATGTTTAATTAATTAAAAACATTTTTATTTTTATAATTGTCAATGATAATTTTCAAACATGTTAAAAAATGTACATAAAATTTTTTTTATTACCAATGTTAACATTGCATTAGACTTATTATTAAATAAAATAAATTTTACGTTGTACAAAACTAGTCCAAAACTAGTCCAGATAAGGATAAAATAACTAAATTAAATAAAAATTTATGAAAAAATATTCATATGATAGATAAAATAATTAAAAACTAGATTATTGCAAATGATCACGTAAGTAATTCCGATTTCTAGAATTTTTTATGGGAAGTCAGGCTGAGGAGCAGGCACATAAATGTGAAAAATAACTTTCAATAGTTTAGTTTGTTAAAATTTATTTCATTTTTTATTCTAAAATGAGTTCATACTAATTCTAAATCAATAGATTATAAATTTATCAAACCTGAAAACTAAAAATTAAAACGATTTTCAAATGTGATTCTCATATTTTCAAATTAAGGAAGTCCTATAGGTTTAATGTTAAAATTTCATATTACTTTATTTAACCTTAGTTTATTAGAATAAGAAAAAATTGATATCATTTAAAAAAAAAATAAAATTAAGTTGGCAAAGTCGATTGTAAAAATACAATCGACTTATCGTAATAAATAAGATCATTATTTTGTTCATTTTGATTTTTCATTCAGAAATTTAGCCATTGTTTACTTTTAACAGTAAATAAATGTTTATTTCAAACTCATTAAAGCGACACCTCATTCATTCTACCTATGCGTAACACACACATGCTTTTCAAGACTTGAAAATCGTTTTAAACCACTGTATATTTTGCACTAAATAAGAACTCTCGTAACAACCCACAATTGTGTAAGTAAATACTACAATTTAACATGCAAAAACATTACAAGTACAACTATTTTCTTAAAGAATAAGTTATCCAAGTCTTTCATTGCATTTTTTCGTGTGTATATTTATACAAGTGCATTGGAGGCGGTCTCACCTTTGAATTTTCGCTACTTCTATAATCGGGTCCCGTGTGTACTTAAAACGAGGCCAACCATACCACTCACTATAGAATCGAGTAAAGGTAGGTTTGTGGGTAAAGAACAAAATTTATCCTTCTCTGTTATGCCCATCCTCATCATTTAATCACGGAATTTTCTATAAATGGCACTTGACCTTATAGCGTGACCTTTAGCGAAATTTTCTTGTCCCTGAACTTCTTATGGTGTTAATTAAATTTGATACTTTCTTTGCTTATTTTTTTTTCATGTCAAAATTTCTTACAGCGTGTTGTTAGGTCAATACCATCAAATGATTAATTAACTATTGACTTTTTTAGATTATTCGCATGTACATTGATATGACTGTTATTGATGATTATATTCGATAAATTTCATTAGGTTCAAAAATATTAAAGAATAATTACTTGTTAATTGTTTTTACTTGTAACTGAACAAATGTTTATTTACGATGATTTGGTCGAATTTCAATGTTAGCAAGTTGTTACATTGTAATAATTTATTCGAAGCTGTAAAATTGTGCAGTTACAAGCAATAAAGTACCTGTAATAAAAATAATAATACAATGCTATCAACGTTTTAAATTTAACGTTGTTTCAACAATGAATACATTATCATGTTATTTAACGGTAGTCTGAATTAACTTTTGACGATAATTCATCAAATTTTTAAATCTTTTCATTTTTTCGAATAATGCAGTATCTTTTATACTATAAAAATGAATATAATTATCAATTCAAACAGCGTATGTGATGAAAAATAGGTTAGGCCAACCATACTTAGAATTTGAAGTTTGAAAAACTAATAATTTGTTATTTCACGAGTGGAATATTTAAAAATCCTTTGATATGATAATTACATTTTCAAGAGCGATATGAAGGAGGTATCGTTATAACATAAAAATATTTTTGTACAACTTATCCATACATCTTTATTAACGATCTTAACGTTAAGAAAACAAATTCAGACATTGAGACACAAGTAATTTGCCTACTTTTACCTGGTTTTATTCAGGTATCACTCGATCAAAAATTCAAAAGTTGAAACGTTTGTAAAAACATATCAAACAAACTTAACTGTGTAATAAAAGATTTGAAATTGCTGTGTCAATCATTTCGCTTCAGTGTATTCCATATATGCAACGTCAGTACAATTTACGTCGCGCTATGAAAAACTAGAATCAGTGACAACGATCCAGTTTTTTCTTTCTTTTTTTCTTTTTGATATTCTTGAAATGTGATACTTTCCATGGAAATCCTTGACCTTAAAGGATACATCATGTAGTCTAATGTCTTGGTGAAAATTTTGTTGATGCAAGACGGATAATATGATTGTACACATCGTCAAAAGTAATGGGAATACTCTAATTTCTTTTCTGACAGTCAAGACGAAATAGAGTAGACAAAAATATTCAAATCTGGACTTGTGATTTTTATTTGCTCGCCAAAGTATGTAAATACATTCAAATTTTATATTTTTTTTTATGTCGCATTAAGTATAAGAAATAATGTATCAAATATATAAGAAATAATGCCTCGAATGTATCAAACATAATGACTAATTAGACCAATTATATATTTATATAAATTTTCAATGCACTAATTTTATCAAAAAGTATCCATATTCAATAGAATTTTATCTTGTTGATATTCAGTAGCAATTTAGTAAAGTATATATTTTTCTAATAAATTATAACTTGTAAAAAAGAGGATGACATGTGTATAAGCATGATTCTTTTGAAAAGATCTATTACTTTCTAAAGCATAATACAATTCCGTTAAACATAGACAAAAAAAAAATAAATGAAAGCTTTTTTTCATCTGTTTAGTACTCAGCAGGATCTTGAAGAATGATTATTCTGTCAAAGTTAAATGAATGAATCTGTATATGAGCTTTGCAGGCGGAACGTATGTGCGTTAAAAATATTCAGGTCTCATTTGGAATTTGTGTACTCATTTTGCATGTGTAATATGATACACTTGAGGAAATTTATTAGAAATTTTTGAAGAGCTATGCAGAAAAATACGATATCAAAGAATTTTTTTATTCCCTATTTGTAATTTTAAAATAGTTTAATAATTTTTTTAGTTAGCAAAGTTTTTCAATAAACATTAATTCTTACATAAAGTTAATAATTAATTTTTTAATACAATTATTACCACATATTTCAGAAATATATAATATTCAATAGAATATACTACAAACACTTGTTTGATTTTATAATATAAAACATTTCAAATAAAAAGTTTCATTTTTTTTTTATAAAGTGTTACATGATTACCCGAATCCACAGATAAAAATTTACTTTTTTAGATATTATTTATTAAACTATTAGATTTAGCATAGTAATTAATTATTAAAAACAACGATTAAAACATAAAGAATGATAATTATAAACCTTACAAGAAACTATTTAAAACCTGTTCTCACCGTTTCTATAAAGCTTTTATATATCAAAATATGGTGTCAAGATGTATTGACCTCTTCGAATAGATTGTCAACTTAACCTTTTAGAAAATAGCTTTACAGTATCCGATGACAATACAAATTTATAGTGACAGAATGACAAAATACAGGTTTATATTAAGATACATTTTTTTAAATATCATTCTCAAACAATTAGACAAAAAAAAATTTGTAAATCAATGTGCTAAAAAATATTATTATTTATGATAAGTGATGCGTACCAATAATATTTAGGTCATCTTTTACAAAATGATAATCATCATTTGATTAAAATCAATCAACCAGCGAAGCAAACTAACGAGGATTAATACACCATAAAACTCTGTAAGTCTCGAATCTATATACCATATAGATATAATACATTAAATTACCTCCTTTCCTTTCTCAACCGGTTTTTTTTAAATACTGCTTGTACACTGGAAAATATAGAGAAGATGATAGGTTGACAGTTTTCATGCTTACACTCAGCTTGCGTCTTACTTTAATGGCCCGTAGCAATGCACGCAACGGGGCATCAATGATGAAATTTACGTCACGGAAAGAAAGATGTTTACTAAGTAATGTATTAAAGGATGTTTGAAATAGTTTTTATGAAATAGTTTTTATTATAAAGACATATTTTAATAAACATGACACGGTAATTGACATTTGTACTTTTTGAAATTTTAAAAAAATTTTAAATTCTTTAAGTTTTAAAAATTTAATATTTAAAATTGTTCTAGTAAATAAATATTAGGGGAAACTGGGGTCAATCTAACCCCTGGGACAAATCGAACTGGCACCTCTGGATATGAATACTAGTAAATGTACTATATATTAATATAAAGTGATGCCGATACGCTTTTCCTTGGGGATCCGAGATGCCCTAATTACCCCTGCTTTTTAATAATCGATTATTCTCAATAATTTTATTACGTTAATATAATTTCTATTCTGTTATTTGAAAAAAAGCTTTATATTTTTGAAAAAACTATATTTAATATAAGTTTTGTAAATTTATTTAAAATTTAAAACAAACTTTTTTTAAATCGTAAAGACTCAACTGTTTGATGTGTTAAATTGATATATTACCAATTCTTTTTCTTAAAAGAGTATTACTCTATTTCGAGTAATAATCAAAGGTAAAAATACAATTATTTCACTTTAAACATTTTTTTTTAATTGACATAACAATGGTTTTGAATTAATAAATGTTTAATGTATTACTGTGTCATTTAAAGGTCAAAATTTTTTCACTTAATGTATTGGTGTAAAATTTACTAGATAGTGTAGTGCATAATAAATTTTGCATCAATACATTAAGTTTGATTCCATGTAAATTATTATCATGAAAATACTTAACATCCACATTTTAACTTTACTAGAAAATCCATGCGCGCAAGCGCGCCCTATATCTAATCTTAATGTATATAGATTTTTAATGATTGACTGTTAATATAGTGTTATTATTTTCCGTTCATTATTAAATAATAATAATTTCATATCTACTAATATCAGCATAAAATAAAGAAATTGATGTTATATACTAATGTATCAGAGCAGTTTACGCAGCATCCGTGAATAGACCGAGGGGCTATTCACTATAAGAAATCATTGACCACCTTCAGATGAAATCATTTGAAATCATTATTGAAATCATTTGAAATCATTGAAATCATTTGAAATCATTGAAATATTTTATTAAATTTTATGTGCACAATATGATTACCGAAATCAAAACTATTCAAATTGAAATCATTGAAATCATTTAAAATCATTGAAATCAATGAATATTTTTGTATTTAGTTTACAATTTAAAATATTACCAGAAATATAATACTAAATATTATTTAAATACCAGATTAATATGAGCTGCTCTGATAAATAAAATAATTTTTGATTTTTGGGGAATAGTATCGATATACACTGTTAAAAATAATATTAAATTTAATGTAAAATATGAAACTAGCTTCCAAACATTTCATTAAAATTAATAATTTTATTATAATTTTAATATAAAATTAATAATTTTATTGTAATTTTAATATAAAATTAATAATTTTATTCTAATTTTAATATAAAATTGTATATAATTTAAAGTAGAAATTGAAATTTCAATAATAGTATCGGAAGCAAACTTCATAATTTTTAACAGTGTATAATATATAAATATTTATTAGAATTTTTTCTGGAATTGAAAAAAATAAATGATTTTAATCATAAGCAAAACGCATCGCACAAAAAATTTTTATGTAAAAAATAATTTATATCAAAACAAATAAAAAAGAATATATGTGAAAAATGAAAAAAAAAAATACTAACAAAAAATTTAAATAAGATCTATAAATAAGTAAATAAGCATTATTTACTTATGTTTGAATTTCTCTCTTTGTATCTGTCACACACGGCTGATAAGTTTTTCGATATTAGCTCTTATGTTGGTCAATTTTTAAACTAACTTTGTGTTTAAAAAATTTAATTTTATGTTATACAAACATTATAACTAAAACTAGAATTCATAGGCGACACTCAGTTTTCAAATATTATTTCATCTTACTTCCTCATCATAAAAAAAATAAGAATAAAATGTCCTATTTAAGGATTGAGTGTCGATTATAAGTTCGAGCCTGAAATTCAAGCAAGGTATACAACATTCAGTTAAAAACAAAAGTTATGCTATAGTCGGTCGTCGAAAATAGATTTATATAGTGTGCATGTTGATGCGTGTTTATAATTTGTCCATACTCATTTGTTTTACAACTGTCAGTTCAGTTTAACTTTGTGTTTTCTGCTATGCATATAGCCAATATAAGTACAAATCTAGAATAATTTTATTATTATTGAACACATTGTTGGTCTTTTTATTTACTAAAGTGATAAAAAGTTTTTGTTTTAATTATGCAATTTCTTTGTTTTTTTATTTTATTTTTGTGGTGTTAAAATATAGGTATTATTTTAATTTTTATATGATTCAATAATGACGATTTAGGGATTGTAATTTAAAGTAAGCTTGATATTCATAAATATTAATTTTAATTATCTTGGAATGATTTCGGAATTATTTGAAATCATAAAAAATTTGCTTGAAATCATTTGAAATCATAGAAAATTTGCTTGAAATCATTTGAAATCATAGAATTTTTGCTTGAAATCATTTGAAATCACTGCCTACCATAGGCTGTTTTGAAAATGTTTGAAATTACAATATAAAAATATATTTCTGAAATCATTTGAAATCATTTTGAAATCATTTGAAATCATATGAAATCTGTAATCATTTTGACACTTTTTTTTAAGTGAATAGCCCCTCGGAATAGACACGAAAAACTTCGAGAAAAATAAATCCCATTTAAAAGATATATTATCACTATATTCATTTTCTTATTATTATTATAAAAAAATTTAAGAAATAGTAAACTTTTTAATTATCTTTTAGACATTTCTTAAATCTTTCAAAATTTAAATAACGTAAATTATTACAAAGTCAAAAATGGTTTTACAAATATAAAACTTTTCATACACATAATTTTTAATATTAATCTAATGTATTTGATTTTCAAAATATATCTTAAGAGAATTCCAAGATCGATCTCTGGACATCGTCATGTAAAATTATCCATGATTAAAAACATCTGTTTTTAATACAATGTAATGTGGTTTATAAAAACGACTTTTCCAGTTTTATCATCACTTAAAATTTCACATTTTAAGGAGACATAAAACGGACACTACACTT
Organism: Anastatus disparis; assembly: GCA_017163975.1. Lineage (NCBI taxonomy): Eukaryota > Metazoa > Arthropoda > Insecta > Hymenoptera > Eupelmidae > Anastatus > Anastatus disparis. The sequence goes on along the minus strand of JAFFSR010000265.1, from coordinate 1,657,196 downwards.
TCCCTGATAAATATTGACTATCTCCACATTTCAGTGCAAAATTTCAGGAAAAGAAATTCATTAGATGGTATGAATTTTTTAATAAACTTATTCATTAGCATTTATAAATTGTTAATTTCCGGTACCAGAAAAATTTTAATATGTAATATTGGAATCCTAAATTCTCAATAACTAATAAATGAAGTTATTTAAAAATTAATATTTTCAACAATTTGAAATCCATAAAATATATAAAAAATAAAACAGTTCAAATCAATTCTTAACGGTATGTACAGTACCGCCCAAAAGTTCAATAACACTATGTAAAAAAAATAGTTTGGAAAAAATGATCATATCTTGGAAATAAAGTGTCGTAGAAAAATTCTAAAAAAACAATTTTAAAGTACTCCTCAAGAGCTTTAAAAACGCTGTATTATATTATTTTTAAAGTTTTTTTATGTTATTAAAAAAATTACTTGAAAATAAACACTTTTTGCCAATTTTTTAAATTTTAGATTCGCTTACACCGTTTTTCGAGTATAAGATAAAAAAATATATTTTAAAGTACTCTGAAAGAGCTTTAATTTGCATTTTTAAAAAATTTTCTACAATGATTTTTCGTTAAGCTATGAAGTTTTAAAGTTGGGCATTTTTGGTGTTTTTTGCAGAAAAATGATCAAGACTTTGTAATTAATTTATTTAATTTATAAAATTTCATTAAATTTACGACTTTCTTTAAAAAAAAAACATTTTTTTTTGTGTTCTTTTTTAATAATTAAAATCAATAGTAATAAAAATCCTTTATCGAAAGTTATACACAATTATAAAAAATTTTTAATCATTTAAAATGTAATATGATTTACTTCATATTTAAATAATCTGCCATAAATTTTGCAAATTAAAAAGAATATGAGACATTAATTTAATAGAAAAAAAAACAATATTTTTAGTCTATAAAATTAAATTAATGTAAGGCAGACACTACACCTGTAGTCATAAATATTGCCTAAATTTTCATTTTATTGTAAAATTTTAGAAAAAAAATGCATTAGCTTATAGTATGTACCATGAAGATTATTCTATTAAATTTTTAAATAAATTCATTTATTAGTTATTTAAAATGTTGGAGTCCAATGATATATATTAAAATTATTCGATTTTGTACCAGGAATACAAAATTCTTATAAACAAAGGAATAGATTTATTAAAAAATTCAACTGAATAATTTTCATGATATTTACTACGTATTTATTACTCACTAATGTATTTTTTTCTGAAACTTTGCAATAACTTTTCGCGAACATTAATATATCCTTCCTGTAATATTCTGTGAAAGGCTGCAGGAAGTTTGAATAGAATCTTCCGCAAAATATTACTGCAAGCTTCCTGCAAGATGTAAACTTCCAAATAACATTCGGATATAACTTTTCGGAAGCTTACTGGAAGCTATTTTGTAATATTCCATTTGGCCCTCATGGAATATTACATGTAAGCTTCCCTGAACCTTCTGTAAGGCTTACATAAAAGATTCCAATGGAATCTTTCTGAAACTTTTATCTAGCTTCCGGAAAGCTTACAGGAAATCTTCCTGATAAGTTACTGGTAACCTTCCATAAACAATAAAATATTTTTCCTATAACATTCCACTGAAGGCTGCAGGAAGTTTGAATGGAATCTTTCACAAAATATTACTGGAAGCTTCCTGCAAGATATAATGTAATCTGCCGAATAATGTTTCTGTAATATTGCATGTAATCTTTCCGAAAGCTTGCTGGAAGCTATTTTGTAATGTTTTATTTAGCCCTCATGCAATATAATATGTTAGCTTCTCTGAACCTTCCGTAAAGCTTACATGAAAGATTCCAATGGAAGCTTTCCGAAACTTTCATTTAGCTTTCGGAAATCCTACAGGAAATATTCCTGACAAGTTACTGGTAACCTTCCGTAAACATTGAAATATTTTTCTTGTAACATGCCGTGGAAGGCTACAGGAAGTTTGAATGGAATCTTCCACAAAATATTACTGGAAGCTTCCTGCCAAGATATAATGTAATCTTCCAAATAACGTTTCTGTAATATTGCATGTAATCTTTCCGAAAGCTTACTGGAAGCTATTTCGTAATGTTTCATTTAGCCCTCATGGAATATTACATATTAGCTTCCCTGAACCTTCCGTAAAGTTTACATGAAAGATTCCAATGGAAGCTTCTCGAATCTTCCATTTAGCTTCCGGGAAGCTTACAATGAATCTTCCTGACAAGTTACTGGTAACCTTCCGTGAACATTGAAATATTCTTCCTGTAACATTCCGTGGGAAGCTGCAGGAAGTTTGAATGGAATCTTCCACAAAATATTACTGGAAGCTATTTTGTAATTTTCCATTTAGCCCTCATGGAATATTACATGTAAGCTTCCCGAATCTTTCGTGCTATGTGGGTAATAATTGAAATTATTGATTAAAATTTATCCGATTGCTAATTCTTATTATTAAAATGTATTTTAATTTCATCAAATTAAAAAAAATCAATGTAGATGAATAACAAACAATCAATTATGCATTTTTATTTAACATTCATTTTACGCCAAATATATTTAATGTATAATAAAGAATGTTTACAATTTTTTCATAAAATGCTTAAACTGCATTACAAAAATTATTTTAATTGATAGATTTTTCATATATTTAAAATTTATTTTAACTGTCTTACGCCATCGTTATATATTTTCCGTCAACCTTACATATATATTTATTAAGACAATTTTAAACATTAATTTATTTTTGTGATATTACAAATATTAAAATTATTCATGGATGTTTTATTTATTTACAAGTTTTTTTCTTAGCTCTCTTACATCGTCCGATATTTTTCGTCAATTTTACAATTATAATTATTTATACATATTTTAAACATCAAATAATGTTAGTTGCATTACAAATGTAAATTTATTTACAAATATTTTATTTTTTTTATCTGTCTTATGTCGTCTTAATCCTAGCCGAAAAAGAATTAAATTTATCTGAAATTTCTAGATCACTTAATTTTCTTTTCTGCGAATGTGTAGTTCTTAACGGGATTGCTGTCTTAGTGGAAGCTATTGATTTTATTGGCGGTTCATTTAAAATCGTTTTGTTTTTGATGGATTTTTTTTAGAATTTCGTCCATATGACCTTGTTTATTTTCCGATGAGTTTGATATAATTTTAGATATCGGTATAGATACTTTCGAGTGTAGTTAAGTATTCCGAAAAGACGAATAGCAGAAAGTGAATAATCAGAAAGTGATGTTATCGAAAATCTAGAGCGCAGAAAAAGAAAATGTCGAAAATCAATGACCCGATAATCAGAATGTCGAAAACCAATTTAATGATTGGTTGGAAAACCGAAAAGTAAATAACCGATTGGTTGAAATGCCGAAAACCTGTTACAGTGTGGATCGAATAGCCGAAACCCTGTAATTCGATTATTTGAGCCCCGATTCAGTAAAAAACTGAATTTCCAAATGATTTGAAGGTCTCAGTATTTATTTAACATCACAATTTATAAACAAATAACTAATGTTGGACTTAATGTTGTAAAAAAATTAATTGTCGCTTAATTTTAAATAATTTTAGCCATCTTTTATGAAAATGTAGCAAACCCTTGATTAACTTTAAACTAAATGTAAATAACTCTTTTACTTTAATCTGAATATTATTTACTTTTAAATTTAATTAAATGTTAATATGATGCAGCTAAACTTTAGTAACATTAAGCTATTATTTAGCTAAAATAAAATAAACTTAGTGGAGGCGCAGTTGAGGTGCTATTTTACTAACCTCAGCTATGGTAGCTGCAATAAATTTTTATACATGGAAAGATTAGCTGCATTTTAGATAATCATAGCTACATTTTATGTAAATGTAGCTAACTCCTAATGCCATCTCAGCTAACTTGTAGTTGTATTTTTGCTAATTTTTAGCTGCAATATAGCTAACATAGTAGAAAAGCGATGTATACGCAATTCTTGAAACCTCAGCAGCAATGGCGGCTATAGATTGTTTCATGTATAAAGATCTTAGATGAATTTTTGAAAATTATAATCAATTTGTATGCAAATTTAGCTAACTATTAGTTAATTTTCTTGTAAAATCAGTTAACTCTTAGCAAAATTTCGTGTTAATTTATAAAATTCTCAACGGAATCTCAGCTAACTCGTAGCTGAATTTTTGCTAATTTGTAGCTAAAATATACAGCTGATTTAGTCGAACGGCAATCTAGGCGCAATTTTTGAAACGTCAGTATCGGTGGCGGCAATGTTTTATATATAAAGAGGTCAGCAGAATTTTCAAGAACCTTTGTCAGTTATGATGTTTATTTAGCTAACTTTTACCTAAATGAAGGTGGATCATCCGCTAGCTATAGTTTGTTGTTTGTAAAATTGAAAGTTAAAAGAATTGTTCAAAATTTTGAAAAAAAATTAATTTGTACCTACAAAAACATCCATGCTAATTTTCAGCGAGCCTTAACGACTGATTTTATTATTTATGCTCACTTAAAGTTTATCTTTTTACTACTATAAGATACAAAACACGCTAACTTCGAGTGAGCACATATAAAAAAATTAGTCGTTAAGGCTACTTGAAAATTTCCAGGAATTTTTTTCTTGATATAAATTATTTTCTAAATTTTGAAGAATTCTTTTAACTTTTAATTTTTATGAACAACAAACTATAGCTAGCGGATGATCCACCTTAAAGGTAATTTGAAGATTAAACGTTGAAAATTTTTGGTTAAATGTCGCTAACTATTTTGTAAATGTAGCTAATATTTGATAGAATTTGTAGCTAATTTTGAGCTACATTTCTGCCCATTTTCAGCTAAAATGTAGCTAACTTAGAAAAGCCTCTGTGGAAGTTCAATTCTTCAATTTCAGCGGAGTCGATAAATTTCCTCTCTGCTCTCGCTGCTCGTCGATTCTTCATTTTCAATTCACGGCAAATGAAATTATTAAATATTATATTATTGACTATATCAATTTAAGTGCGGGTGTAATTATACTATTCAACATTTGTAACTTACGAATGGAAATTAAATATTCTCTTTAATTTTTTAATTATTACATATTTTCAAATATCATTAATTATTTTATATAATTACTCTTTTCACACCACTCATGGCAGTGTTGTAAATGTACACTGAAAGAAAAATTTACTACTAGCAAGCAAACGTTACTTGAATAATGGCAAGTAAATATTTTTTAAAAATAATTACATATTTACTTGACTTGAATACGATTAACTAAATTGGAGTTATAATTTAGTAAATATTACTCTAATGTAGAAAATGGTATTTTGATCAAGTAAATACCTAATTATTTTTAAATAGTACATTACATTACAAGGGACGAAAGTCGATCTTCCTTCCCGGCGGTGCGATTGCCCCCCGAGGCGAAGCCGTGGGGGGCACACCGCCAGGAACGAGATCGACTTTAGTCCCGTGTAATGTATACTATTTTCCTTTATATCCGGTCGAAAATTCGTGGCCAATTCGACGTTCGACGAAGTACGCGAGAACAGTCTGCTTCGCCGGCGCAGCCATGTTTAATCCTGTCCCTGCCAGCTGGCCTTATTACGCGCGTTCTTATATATGTGCTTATAACAAACTAAAAGCGAAGGGTTTTTACATTCGCTAATATTTACAATCCGAGTGCAACGAGAGTTGTTGGTTAGCGAATGTTAAAAAACCCGGAGCAAACAAAACAAAATAATTAGAATAATATAAAACAACACTACGCGTTCACTAACTCAACTAAATACACACATACAAACACAATTAAATACTACATATTTGACGAATTTAAACTTTTTTCTTAACATTTAACGGCGATGTATTTATGCTATCATCATGATGCTAATTAACGGCGGAGATCGTCAATGTGTTTGTGAACAAAGCACATGTAACGTTCAATTAACGTTAAAATCACGGTTGCGAGAGAGCGTCAGGAGAACGGGAGAACAAGCAAACGGTTGTATATTCTTTCCTCCCAGCTAGCTAGGTGGCGCGTCGATGCGGAGGGAACTACGACTTTCGGCGTATACACGAAGGGAGGGAACTCGAATTCCAGAACGTGATATGAAGCAAAGATATTTTTCGCCATAGCCTGCCCAAAAATACAACTTTCGTCCCGGCACCGAAAACCAAAAGTTGTATTTTCGGCCCGAGTATGGCGAAAAATCGTATACACACCACTGGAGGTAAAATGGCGACCCCATAGCACATGTTTTCAACCCTCGCCTTCGGCTCGGGTCGCAATTTACATGTGCTATGGACTCGCCAGTTCTTTACCTCCCTTGATGTGTAATATACTATACTTGACATTATTAAAGTAAACGTTTACTTGCTAATACTAAATTTTTTTTTTCCAGTATAGGCCTAATCCATTTTTATTAATAATCTTGTACTTAAATCTCAAAACTATTAATACATACTATTTTTTTAAATAAAACATTATCAATATTATCTTTTAAATTTTTCAATAACTTTTTTATTTTTTTTATATTAATTCATTTTTAAAAATGTGTATGATGAATTTCAATCCATTTATATTTTTATAAATTTCATTTATTTACTAATAAATAATAACTTAATTAATATTTTGTAATCTATCAGCATAAAATAATATATATTTAATTAATTCAAATATTGACTTTGTTTTTTTAATACATTTTTATGTTTTTTTTTCATTTTTGAGAAAATTGACGATATTTTATATAATTTAAAAAATTCCAATTAATATTCGTATATTTAATGTCAAATAATTTAATTTTTTAAAACATTATAAAACATTTTTTATATGTTATTTAGTTAAAAAATTTGTCAGGGACCCTCTCTTATCTAAGATATTATTTTTATTTTTATTTATATTGTTGTACCAAAACGAAACAAATATTATGTTTCTTTTGTTGAGAAAAAAGATTAAAAAAATTGTTTTATTTTCTATTAAAAAAAAGTCATTTTTAAGTTATTATGATTTTTAAAATAAAAACGAAACAAAGTTAATGTAGAAAAAATTAAATTAACTAAAACTAAAAGGGAATTCCTATACGAATTTTTTGGACGGTTTTTGGTACCAATAATTCTTATATCAATCTATAGCCAAATAAATGCTAAATAATTTAATTTAAACATTCATTAACACATATCTTATGCTATTGAAAAATGAGATATATAAATTTTTGTTAATTTGGCAACTTCAGTTCAACTAGTGACTATTAAAATAATATACAATATTGCCAAATCATAGGTTTTAAAAATAAATAACTCTTATAATTCCATGTAGTATAATGAGTATCATATATCATACTCATTTTAGTAACAAGAGGCAATTACTTGAAATAACAAAAAAAATTTGAAAGTTTTTATGAATTTTATGATTCCTCAATTACTAAAATCTTAAACCAATTTTATTTTGTTTTTGTTTAACGTTTTACAAACAAATGAAAATGATTAATTTTTTTTGTTTTTATTTTAGAAAACATTACAAAAGAAAGATATTTAATTTTTTTAATTTCATTGAAATACAAAAAATAAACAACATCGTCATATTCGATGTGGTAATAAAAAAACTTGATTTGAAACCAAATTATCTTTATTTTCGTTTTTAAAAATTCAAACAAATTTCGTGATCATTAAGATTTTGATTCCGAAAATAAAAGAAAAACAAAATTAAATATTTAGTTTATTTCGTTTTCGAAATGGTCTCTCAAATTTAATATAATTATTATTAATATCATTACAATCATACTATTTTTATTATTTCATATATTTTTAAATGCTTTCAAATAATTTTGTAATACTTTTTATACAAAATAAAATTTGCTATTTCAATTAAGGTTAATACATTACTCAAGAATATTGTCATTTACAAGAAGTAGACTATCACAAGCTTTAACCTTCTACTAGTTTTTTTCGTGGAAATAACTAATAAAAGTATTGATAAGTACATAGTGTATTTATTAACAAAATTATAAGATGAACTTTAAATTTTGTCAGGGGTAGGAATGAACAGTCAATTTATAGCGACGTAAACAGTCTTATAGGTTCTGTAGTTTAATAATGTTAATAATATCATTAATATTTCAAGATTTACTTTTAAATATTTTGTCACGATATTTTGCAAAAAATTTGGCTGCTGGGGCAAGTATTAACAAATCTTCGGGTCAAACATTAATACTGTCAATACGTAAGGATATATTTGAAAAGAAAGACGAAACGCGATAGATAACAAATTAAATTAAGACTACTGGAATCTTTTTCATAACATCATAAGATTTTTGTACTTATAATTTTTGTATAAGAAAAATATTAATATTATTTTAACTTTTAAAAAAGGTTAACAAATTATTTTTTCATATTTTGTTAAAATTTGGTTTTTTATTAGTATATTATGCGCCTATTGATCTCATTAAATGAAATACAGTTTTCAAAATCTTGAATTTTATTGATTAAATAATAGATAGTTGTAATTTATAAAGCAACATACTGACAGAGTTTTACATTTATTTGGAATATGGACTGGCAATGTTATTTGAAATAAACGTGAGTTTTAATCATCATCTATTGCGTTTTTTGTTAATTTTTTCAAATATTATCTGATTTACGCGATTTTTAATTAATTATTTACTGTTTTACTACATTAATTTATTATTAGATCTTGTTTTATAAATGCGTACTTTTGTAAATGAATTTTATACCAATTATATTTAGTAAGAATTTCTTAGTACTAATATTCACAATGTTTTGTTATTTTAGTTTTATTATATATCGATTTTTATTTATAATAAAATTATTTTATGCGGACGAACTTTCCGTTAGGGATGTGAAAAAATGAATATTACGCTCCAAGAAGTAGGCACCTCGATCTTGCATCAACTAACGCGGGAGCAAACACCATACATTTTCCCCTTGGCGCATAATATACAACTTCTTTTTCTGTTATTGCGAATCAAGAGGATGTGAATAAATAAGACTCATCATAATTATAAACATTTTAAGTTATTCATAGTTAATATTCATGTTAATTATACATGCTTCTGGGCATCGATAAGATGATGGTAAATAGCAACTAATTATTATAGTACTATATTCATAAAGTATAATTTTAATAGAAAATTAAAACACAAAACATAATCACAAACATTTTAACAATATATATTTTACATTGTTTACAGAACATTTTTTAAAAAATAATTTTGTTTATATTTAATATTTTCTTCATATGTAGGTTGCACCACCCTTTTCAGATTTCTGAATTCATTCCTGAAACAATCTAAAAAATTGATGATTACATATATGCAATGCAAATTTAATATCATGTTAGTAAAACATAATAATATTATCGAGTGTATATTTAGAACAGTTATTCATTTAAATAAAACAAAGAAATTAAATAGCTCTTTTCATAAATTTTAAACATCACTAAAATTGAACACAATATTGTAGATTTAAGATAAATAGCTGATTCCATTACAATTTATGTAGATCGTCAATACCAAACAAGTTCTCTTATATATTTTAATAGACACGTTTCTAATAATAAAAAAAATGTTTGTAATTTAATTATCTACTAGATATTACATGTAAATATGAAATTCAATAAACTTCAATTATATCCAACCCGGATTCCGTCCAATGTTCTAATTTAGGAAACGATTGTTTATTAAAATATGAGAAATTATTTTTAATTTTTAATATTGTTCTTATTAAAACATAATTTCTTTCTTAGAATTATTCAGTAAAAAAAAAATATTCAATTTGTTGAAAACAGATTATTTCAAATAACAATATTTAGTCTTTACTTAAATTTATATACAAATAATTTTAATTAAAAATCAATAAGTTTTTCAATAGATAAAAATATATTATTATTATTGGTTTAAACAAACATTGAATGTTGCTTCAATTTTCCGTTCAAAAGCATTAATACTGTGTTTTTTTTAAAAATTCTATTTCCCTTAACCGCGTTCAATCTTTTATTCAATTATATTTTCATATTCATACAAATGCCTTTACGATAAATTGTGATGAATTTTTTGGATTGATAATAATTTTAATTATTTAATATAAAATATAATCTTATCTTGGTATGCCGTATTCCGCTTTTTAAAATAGCTTATCAAATGTACGCAATAATATACCAGGTAATTTCAAAAGAAAAATTTTTTCAAACATATGTTTTACTTTATATAAGACATTTGAATTTATTATTATTTATCGCCGGTCTACCTTAAAAAAACTAATTTTAATATTTATGAAACATTTAAAATTTTTAATTATTTTTATAATATCGTTACTAAGAAAGTCGTGACTCACGTATTTGTAATTAGATTCAAATAAAAGTCATTACGGAGTAATATTTAAATTTTGAAGGTTTGTTTAGATTTTTCGTAATTTTATCAAAATTTCTATCCGATTTGGGTTAGATTCTGGAACTTTAAAAAAAAATATAGAATTTTTTTGTCATTAACAACATCGAAGGAAAACAATAACAAATTTTAAAATGTTATATGGGTTTTTATGTGGAAAATTCCATTTTAACTGACAACGTTGTAATATAAATATACATTTTTATAAACCAAAACTACAATTTTCAATTTTCCTGATAGAAAATAATATGTCAACGATTAAACAATATATATATATAAAAAATATACTAAAATTGTCATTGTTTACAACGTTAATTAAAGGAAATTATAATCATTTATGCTTGAATAAGAAAATATCGTTGAAATTATAAATGGAATAATTCATTATAAATATTTGTTATGAAAATATTATAAAATTAAAGATACATTTTGTCGTTTTTTATGGAGTCTCCATTAAATCTGACCCAAAACGTCGAAGACACTTTTACAATAGCAAGATATATTTTTGCTTATGAATTTCGTAAACACAGTTACATACTCAAAAAATTATCCCATTACAATTAATTTGAATACAAAAATAACAACGCAATGAATTTAACATTAGTCATTCATTGCAATCAAATAACGATTAAGAACAATTTATAACAATATACACTAAAAATATTTTAAAAATGAAGCAATTGGTCCTATAAGGCAAGTGTTGATAAAAAATAAAATGTGGATTCCAAATAAATAATTTTATTAATCTCCACTTCAAAATATTTTATACTATACAGACGTATTGAAAATTATCATATTTTCGTTGGGTTTTCTTATAATATTTTTAAAACAACGCTAATAATACATTATTTAAACTTATCAAAAAATGTAGAAAAATAATTATTTTTTTTAATAAACGTATTCATTGTGTCAGTCGCTCCAAATATTGGTGTATACGGCCAAGTAATGTGCGCACATAAATAGCATCTCCAATAATTGTAATAATACTTACATATACTATTTATAGTGCAATTTTTAAAGCGTGTGCTGGGACCAATTGATTCAATTTTATAAAACAATAAAGCACGAACGTTAACTTCAACCTTTCAACATATTAGCTGGAAATGGCATATACATTATGAATATAAAAAAAATATTACTAAGCGCGCTATTAGCAATATTTTTCCATGTCATAAGGCTGTACAATCATTTTCATGCTAATATTTTCCTGTTATGAAACAATTGTAAAATAATAACTCATCTTACAAAGAGTACAAGTTCAGACCTTCAGTACCATAACATAATAACGATCGTCATCTATGAATATTAAGAGGAATAAGTATAAAATACTTACTGATATCATACGAATCCTAACTCCTATCCGAAATGAAAGTTCATCACCCAAATACAATATTAGAATAACAATTATTATTTCTACAAATATTTAATGATAAGGATTCAAGTTTTCAATGCCATTATACAAATTCTAACCACTACCTACAGTAGAAGGTCAGAACTCGAATATAATAACATAATACCAACCACTATTTTTAAAAATCGATTATGGTAAGGATGAACGTGTTCAATGCTATCATACAAATTCTAACCACTACCTACAGCAGAAGGTCAGAATTCGAATATAATAACATCATACCAACCACTTTTTTTAAAAATAGATTATGATATAAATGAACGTGCTAAATCCTATCATAAAAATTCTAACCACTACCAACAGCAGAAGGTCAGAACTCTAATTCTAACCACTACCTATAGCAGAAGGTCAGAACTCAAATTCTAACCACTACCTATAGCAGAAGGTCAGAACTCAAATACAATAACATAATGTTTACTACTATTACTACAATTACATAATGATAAAGATGTGCGTGCTCAGTGCTATTATACAAATTCCAACCACTGCCTAAAGCAGAAGGTCAGAACTCAAATATAATAACATAATACTAACTACTATTTCTAAAATTATATAATAATAAACATTTGCGTGCTGAATGCTATTATACAAATTCTAACCACTACCTAGAGCAGAAGGTCAGAACTCAAATACAATAACATATTGCCAGGCACCATTTCTACAAATATAATATAAAGGATGAACGTGCTAAATGCCATCATACAAATTCTAACCACTACGTACAGTAGAAGGTCAAAATTCAAATATAATAACACAATAGCAACCACTACTTCTAAAAATATTACATGTTAAGGACCAACTTGTTAAATACTACCATACAAGTTCTAACTACTACTTAAAGTACAAGGTCTGAGCTGTAATATGACAACATAATAGTAGTGTTTGGACCACAAACATTGAAATGATTGTATGTATTTCCTACTAGCGCTAACCACTATTTGTAAGAAATAGGTAAGGTGAAAAGAAAAAAAAATTTCAATATCGATAGTTGAACCAAAATATGAAGAACTATTCATGAAGAACTTTTTGAACAATCTCCCACATTTGTATTTTTTTGCAACAGTTTGCAATGGTTCTTGTTTCGTTATTAATTGCATGAATTTAAAATTACAACGAATTATTTTTTATTGAAATTCTGTATTTCTACCTATTAATACTTTTATATCTTTTATATAACGTAAGGAAAGATTGAAAAAATTTACTGTATTTACTGAATAATTATTTTATATCTTCTCAAAAAATATAACTATTTGTCTAATTCATTTTTAAAAATACAAGAGGTCAACTTATAAAAGAAATGAGTAAAAACAATTTTTACATTTGAAATTTTAAACCCAATTAATGTATTTATATTTTTAAATAGATGTGTATAATTAAAATAAATCCATCCAACATTTAAAAGTAATTTTCTGCCCTCCAGCCAGAAAGCGTCAACTTTCTGGCCGCTGCTCAAAACAAAGTTGCCGCTTTCTGGCGTTGTTGGGCAGAAAAATAGAATACGACCCATGGCCAGTAAAAAAGAAAGCCTCAGATCACATGTTTGTCAACTTCGGCTTCGCCTCAGCCGACAATTACATGTGATCTGAGACATTTCTTTTTTTACTGGCCTTGGGTCGTAATATACTATTTCTGACATTCTAAGACCAATATCGCAACTTCGATGCTCTTTTATGGCTCTCATGGCAATAAATACGATAAACAACTGCTATGATATGTACTATTATCACGCGAAAATATTTTTTAATTCTCTATTTATATAAATATGTGTAAGAGCCTCTTGAGCCTACTTCGCTTTGAATTTGCTTAAAAGTTTGACTATACAGTTTCAACCTTATTCCGAAATTATGTATATTATAATTATTAATTCAGAAATTAATTATATCAATACTTATTTGATTACGCGCCGTATTTCTATAAATAGTTGGAAGCGCCTCTAAAAGCTTACTTCCGTAAAATAAGAAAAATACATTTTTAATAACGAAAGTGCTAAATAATCTTCCGCGTCTCTCTATTATTAATTCTTACAAAATAATGAGTAATCTGAAACATTTTAATAATAAAAATATATACTTTCTGGTCAAAACTTGTGAGTTTGTAAAAATATTAAGACATAACGCCCAAATTAGTTCTAATAAAGAATCAGTGATATTTTTAATTATATTAATAAATATTGTGTCAACAAATTAATCTTATTACGAGCGAAATTGCTGGTCAGCTAAAGTTTAATTACCCTTCCCTGTAAATTATAGAATTTCTTTTAATAAAATTTATAGATAAGTGTCATTTTAACTTCCCGTTGATCATCAATTCTGCTCAAAATATGATACATTTTCTACCACGTTATCTTCATCTTCAATGAAGTCATCACGCAATCCTACTTTTATTTATTAAAATAATTACACGCATTCGCAATGCGATAGAATCGTTACGAAAATTTTTTCTGTTAAGTATCGATACATCCTACTACTAAAATTTGTTATAGTTTAAAAAAAAGTATTTGAAATTGTAATGCATATCTGTAGTAAAAACAAATTTCGATTTCCAAGTATACGATAAACATGATAATTTTTCAAGCCAATTTGTAAAAAAAATATTTATTTTAATAATTTTTTCACAAATATTAAAAGCGGCAGTATTCAATTGTGCATGTCATATATGTTTCACAAATAATAGTACAAGACAAATAAATATTAAAGCATCTTTTAAAATTATGTATTTCTAGAAATATGTGGAAGCGCCTCTTGAGCCTACTTCGCTTTGTATTCGCTGTTTCATATTCGCTTAAAAAGTTTCACTATACAGTTTCAAACTTATTCCGAAATTATCTATATTATAATTGTTAATTCAGAAATTAATTATATCAATACTTATTTGATTACGAGCCGTACTTCTAGAAATAGTTGGAAGCGCCTCTAAAGCTTACTTCCGTAAATTAAGAAAAATACATTTTTAATAACGAAAATGCTAAATAATCTTCCGCGTCTCTCTATTATTAATTCTTACAAATTTTAATGAGTAATCTCAAAAATTTTAATAATAAAAATATATACATTCTGGTCAAAACTTGTGAGTTTGTAAAAATATTAAGACATAACGCCCAAATTAGTTCTAATAAAGAATCAGTGATATTTTTAATTATATTAATAAATATCCTGTCAACAAATTAATCTTATTTCGAGCGAAATTGCTGGTCAGCTAAAGTTTAATTACCCTTCCCTGTAAATTATAGAATTTCTTTTAATAAAATTTATAAATAAGTGTCATTTTAACTTCCCGTTGATCATCAATTCTGCTCAAAATATGATAAATTTTCTACCACGTTATCTTCATCTTTAATGAAGTCATCACGCAATCCTACTTTTATTTATTAAAATAATTACACGCATTCGCAATGCGATAGAATCGTTACGAAAATTTTTTCTGTTAAGTATCGATACATCCTACTACTAAAATTTGTTATAGTTTAAAAAAAAGTATTTGAAATTGTAATGCACATCTGTAGTAAAAACAAATTTCGATTTCCAAGTATACGATAAACATGATAATTTTTGAAGCCAATTTGTAAAAAAATTATTTATTTTAATAATTTTTTCACAAATAGTAAAAGTGGCAGTATTCAATTGTGCATGTCATATATGTTTCACAAATAATTGTACAAGACAAATAAATATTAAAGCATCTTTTAAAATTATGTATTTCTAGAAATATGTGGAAGCGCCTCTTGAGCCTACTTCGCTTTGTATTCGCTGTTTCATATTCGCTTAAAAAGTTTCACTATACAGTTTCAAACTTATTCCGAAATTATCTATATTATAATTGTTAATTCAGAAATTAATTATATCAATACTTATTTGATTACGAGCCGTACTTCTAGAAATAGTTGGAAGCGCCTCTAAAGCTTACTTCCGTAAATTAAGAAAAATACATTTTTAATTACGAAAATGCTAAATAATCTTCCGCGTCTCTCTATTATTAATTCTTACAAATTTTAATGAGTAATCTCAAAAATTTTAATAATAAAAATATATACATTCTGGTCAAAACTTGTGAGTTTGTAAAAATATTAAGACATAACGCCCAAATTAGTTCTAATAAAGAATCAGTGATATTTTTAATTATATTAATAAATATCCTGTCAACAAATTAATCTTATTTCGAGCGAAATTGCTGGTCAGCTAAAGTTTAATTACCCTTCCCTGTAAATTATAGAATTTCTTTTAATAAAATTTATAGATAAGTGTCATTTTAACTTCCCGTTGATCATCAATTCTGCTCAAAATATGATACATTTTCTACCACGTTATCTTCATCTTCAATGAAGTCATCACGCAATCCTACTTTTATTTATTAAAATAATTACACGCATTCGCAATGCGATAGAATCGTTACGAAAATTTTTTCTGTTAAGTATCGATACATCCTACTACTAAAATTTGTTATAGTTTAAAAAAAAGTATTTGAAATTGTAATGCATATCTGTAGTAAAAACAAATTTCGATTTCCAAGTATACGATAAACATGATAATTTTTCAAGCCAATTTGTAAAAAAATTATTTATTTTAATAATTTTTTCACAAATATTAAAAGCGGCAGTATTCAATTGTGCATGTCATATATGTTTCACAAATAATAGTACAAGACAAATAAATATTAAAGCATCTTTTAAAATTATGTATTTCTAGAAATATGTGGAAGCGCCTCTTGAGCCTACTTCGCTTTGTATTCGCTGTTTCATATTCGCTTAAAAAGTTTCACTATACAGTTTCAAACTTATTCCGAAATTATCTATATTATAATTGTTAATTCAGAAATTAATTATATCAATACTTATTTGATTACGAGCCGTACTTCTAGAAATAGTTGGAAGCGCCTCTAAAGCTTACTTCCGTAAATTAAGAAAAATACATTTTTAATAACGAAAATGCTAAATAATCTTCCGCGTCTCTCTATTATTAATTCTTACAAATTTTAATGAGTAATCTCAAAAATTTTAATAATAAAAATATATACATTCTGGTCAAAACTTGTGAGTTTGTAAAAATATTAAGACATAACGCCCAAATTAGTTCTAATAAAGAATCAGTGATATTTTTAATTATATTAATAAATATCCTGTCAACAAATTAATCTTATTTCGAGCGAAATTGCTGGTCAGCTAAAGTTTAATTACCCTTCCCTGTAAATTATAGAATTTCTTTTAATAAAATTTATAGATAAGTGTCAT
This sequence comes from Anastatus disparis, assembly GCA_017163975.1. Taxonomy (NCBI): domain Eukaryota; kingdom Metazoa; phylum Arthropoda; class Insecta; order Hymenoptera; family Eupelmidae; genus Anastatus; species Anastatus disparis. The sequence goes on along the minus strand of JAFFSR010000265.1, from coordinate 1,640,178 downwards.
TTTAACTTCCCGTTGATCATCAATTCTGCTCAAAATATGATACATTTTCTACCACGTTATCTTCATCTTCAATGAAGTCATCACGCAATCCTACTTTTATTTATTAAAATAATTACACGCATTCGCAATGCGATAGAATCGTTACGAAAATTTTTTCTGTTAAGTATCGATACATCCTACTACTAAAATTTGTTATAGTTTAAAAAAAAGTATTTGAAATTGTAATGCACATCTGTAGTAAAAACAAATTTCGATTTCCAAGTATACGATAAACATGATAATTTTTGAAGCCAATTTGTAAAAAAATTATTTATTTTAATAATTTTTTCACAAATATTAAAAGCGGCTGTATTCAATTGTGCATGTCATATATGTTTCACAAATAATAGAAAAAGCAATAAAAACAATGTAGACAATATTAATAAAGACCAAAAATCAATTTCAAGATTACAATTTACTTTTAAAATACCTATAGAGGAATCGTTATTCATTATCGTATGGCAACGTAAACAGGTGAGATATTTTTGATTTACGGAAACCAATTCATTTTCATCGTAAAATTTATTACATAAATTATTAACAATCATAATTAAAATTTTTCAATAGTATAGTACGTACATATTAGATTTAATTTAATGCATCTTTATTCAATACAGTTGATAATTAGACCTCTTGTATTTTTATCACGTATTGAACTTGAAAACTTCAAAATAACATAAAAAGTTAATTCACCAATATTTATTCCAGTATTATAAATAAAAATTTCTCAAAATATTTTTATTTGTATGTTCACTTATTTTATTATTTGAAGAATTATATTTAAAAGTGTCTTATTTTAACGATTTTTTTAAAAGCACGTTTTCACCTTACTTAATATTTATATATTTTTATTACTAAAATATTAATAGAAATTGCAAGTTATTATATATTATATAATAATCGTAATGATATAAAAATATCTTGAAAGTTTATCTATAGATAAACACATCATATATAAAAAAATAAAAGGCTTTAAAAAGAGCAATTTAACGTCTTTGTAAAAATTACTCGATAATATTATAATATTATTGCAATGCATATATAATTCATCAGTAATAACATTATTTTTCATATTTTATACAAGTAAATATACATATAATTCATTAATAATAACTTAAAATGAACCCATTATGAAACTAAAGAAACTAATATTAAGGGTAACATTATATTCTTACATACTTTATTTTATTTGTAAATGAAGGTAGATCTAACATTAACTTTTTTAAGCACTCACAGTTGCAATTATTTTTTAAAATACAGTGAAAGTAAAGATAATTGAGACATTATATTTTTTTATGCTTCATTCCGTATCATATTTATAATTTTCATTAGATAAACTTAAAATTCGATTTGTACCTTTTTAGTAAATACTTTATTTTCAGGAAATGTACATACAATTTTAATAAATGATTATTCATTAAAATTTTTGATAATCGTTTAAATTTTTATTTGTGGTTAAACAGAATCAAAATTTATATAAATTCATGAAAAATTATATTTTGTAATAAAATCTATATAATTGTGTACGCTTACGTTTTAAATATACTTAAAAAGCAAAAACTAAAATTTTAAGTTTGTTAATTAAAAAAGTTACTACCCATTTAATAATTGTAAATAATTGAATTCATGTATACAAAATGTAGTGTATATTTAATAAAAACACATCTTACATTTAAATTTGTACATTAATTTATCATTATATAAATATATGGCATATCATATTTTGTCTCAGTGGCGACGCCCATAATCAAATCAATTGTTATTAGTGTACATTACTTGTAGTTACATCTAGCAACCACACCTCATAAAACTATTTATTTATAAACTTATTTAAAATATATTTTTGTAGCTTTTCACGTATTCATAAAAATAATATTAACACTTATTTACAAGGTCGTCATTATAAGTTGTTTGATGTTAGGACTACCTTCAAAGATTTCAATTTATACTATAACAATTATTTACAGGTTAATAAAATAAATTTATTTGGAGACCTACTTTTGATAATTGAATCGAAAAAGTATATTTTTGAAACTACATTTTGGAATATAAAAATTAGAAATAATTCAGCTCTACAAAAGATTAATTTGAAAATTATATTTATTGAATCATAATGTTATTACCTTTTTCTCTTTCTTCGGTCGCCTTTTTCTTTTCTTCTTTGAACTTCTACTTGCCATATCATTGGACGACTGACCGCTTTCTGTATAATGAATATTTTAAAACATTTATTACATTTTCGTAATATCACCGCGTGTAAGTAAGAAATAATCGCTTTATTCTAAATTTCATATAATACTTAATTCCATAAAAATTTAATAAGTGTAGAATACAAATATAATAAAAATTGAACAAAAATAATTATAAATTTTAAAAACCAGAAAGCTAGACAAAAAAATTGTTAGAGTTTTACGGATTTACTTTGTACGAACAATTAATTAATATCAGACAAAATGTTATGTTATTCTCCGTTTAAATCAAGTGATCGAATTAATAACATTTTTAAAATACAAATCACGCAAATAATTTAGTCAACAATGTCATAATATACGATAACTTATTTAAAATAAACTTTATAACAATTATTTTCATTTGAATACTCACTGTATTTTCTGTAATGTTTTCTGATAATTGATTAAACATTTTAAAATGGAATGATAATAAAATTAAGTTGATGACAAAATTATATTTATTAACTTTCAATATAAAATACTGTGGTTATCCTTATCTTATTTGTTATAAAGTATAAAAAATAACATTTTTCGGGTAATGTAATAAATGTTATCCCATAGATATGATAATTTCAATATTTAATTACCTCTTCGTTTATCGTTCAAACGTCTGCTAGGGTTCTTCCGTCTATTTCTACTATTTTTATAGGGTTTTGTGAGATTATCCACATTGAGATCCGATGAACAACGGGATTGAGATTTTCCTTGAACTATACATCATTTTTATAAAATTAATTTGGAATGATATTTATTGCAGGTTTTAAATGTAACATAAAAAGTAAAAATTGAAAAAGAAAATAATGTTTTTTAATAATAACATTTAAATGAAAAATTATATTTAAATCTACACCTTCATAATTACAACTAATTCACGGTGTTTTTTGAATGAATTTACAATATTATTGTTTTTAATAAATGTACATTTTTTAGTTTTAACCCTCTCAAGCGCATATATTTGATAAAAAAAAAGGCAGTTTTATGTGATTAAATTGTTTATAACTATTCATAAATAATATTATTTGTAGATTTTTTATATGAAAGTTATAACTTCTCATCTCAAGAGTTTAAGAACAGGCCACATGTACAATAGTATTGAAAAATACTTCGAAATTCCGACAAAATTGAAAGGAAAAACGTAGTAAGTATACTTACTATCGCCCATGAAAGAGTTAAATTAAAGCAAATAACGATAAATTGAAAATTAATATTGTTTTATATAAATTATAATAAATATCAATAATTAAACTATATATGTTTATATTGAATTGTATTAAAAAACATGTTTAACTTTTTCGTAATACAATTTATTTTAAAAAAAAATGTTTTCTTACTCGATTGAGAATTTCTTGTAGATGCTGGTAAATATTCCTCTGAGTCTGAAAACCGTAAATCATATATTAAAAACTTATTGAATAAGACATTTTATATAGAAAATACATTCATTAGTGATAGTATACTTTTACTGTCGCTTTTTATCATTGATTCGTTGTCAATATTTCCAATCGATTTCGTTTCTGATTTTGATTTCGCTCTCAATTCAGAATTTAATTCTTGCATTGATGCATCTAAATATTTATAACCTATATTGTTTATCATGTACGTTATGTGCTTAAAATATATAATTAACAGTTGTATATATTTTTTCACTTACTTGACTCAACTGGTGGTACATCATAGTCGTGTGAGTCTGGAACACCTTAAATGTTAATGAAAAACTTAGAATCAAATATTAAAATATTACTAAAAATGTTCTACATTTTTTATACTACAATTTATTTAAAAAAAAAAATGTTTCCTTACTCGATCGACAATTTATTTTTGCTGGCGGTAAATCTTCCTCTGAATCTGAAAAACCTAAAACATTGATTACAAACTTTTTGAATAATATATTTAATATAAATAATACATTAATTAGTGATAGTATACTTTCACTGTCATTTTTGTTATCGATTCGTTGTAAATATTTTCAATCGATTTACTTTCTGATTGTGTTTTCGCTCTCGATTCACAATTAAATTCTTGCATAGATTCATCTAAATATTTAAAACCTATTTTGTTTATCATGTGCATTATGTGCTTAAAATATATAATTAACAGTTATATACTTTTTTTCACTTACTCGATTGAACTGGTTGTACATCATCGTCATCTGAGTCTGAAACACCTTAAATATTTATGAAAAACTGTTAATAAAATATTTTAATTATATAATATATCAATTAATAATAATATACTTTCACTATCACTTTTGTTTGTTCTTTTATTTATTTTATCTTCAATTTCTTTAATGTATTGCATTTTAATATTCGTCTCCGTTTGATAACCTATAAAATAAACAATATGTATTAGGTATACAATATAAATTTAATAAATTTATATTTATTAATGTTGTTTTACTTACTTGATGGAAGTAAGTTTTCAATTGAAGCATTGCATTCTGAATCTGAAATTATTTGAATATTTATGATAAACTTCTTAAAATTATTTTAAATTAATAATATGTTTATTAATGACAATTTTTTTTTACCATTGCTTCGATTCATATCATCAGGTACAATTTCTGGAGTACAAACTATTTCTGATAATGCTTCTTCATTCTCCTGTATACTGCTACCTTTTAAAAAGACAAGATGTAAAAATTAATATGGCACTTTATAAGATTAGATTGAATCATAATAATATTATAAAGGCTTCGTCGAACAGCTACGATTAATGCAGATAAAATATACTTAATAATAAAAACAATTTTCTGATTAATGTAAAAATAATGTATATAAGCATTTTTTTAGGTATTCTAATTCGAGCGTATGGACTATTTCAATTTTATTATTATTTATTGAATACAAACTTGGTTCGATATTGGAAGAAGTTACTTCATTTTCGGAGTTTCCTCCAATTTTATAGCGTACAGGAAAATTTGCAGTTATTGGAAAATTAACTGGACATACTGAAAATAAATGTAAGATTAATTTTGATAAATAATAATTGTATTGTAGTTGATTTCTTGTTAATGAATAATAAATTGAATGGTTTACGGATCGCACCTTTTAAAATTTTTATGCCAGTATTTTTCTTACGAGATTGAAACATAGCAGGTTTGTCGTTTGATGACAAACTCTGAAGCGTTGTATACTGCGATGTGGAGGGTGAAGAATAATCATTTATTGATGAATTTGGATGCTCTTCTTCTGGTTCTTGTAATCTTTCTTGATTACGTACTATTATGAAAAAGAAATTAAAATTATATTACTGATAAAATACAGGCTTAATGTTATTAATATAATACTAACGATCTTGCTTTTTCTTAGCCTTTGTAATTGCATATTTATGCGTTGTATCGATGGATTTAATAAAATTGTTGACTCAAAATCAACGTCTTCATCTACAAAAGATTTTGTGTGAATCAAATATATTTATTATTTTAAAAATGAAAACAGAAAAGTGGTTACCAAGAATGTTTGTTTCAGGGTTATTATCTAACTCGAATTTATTAGTAAGACGATCTTCAATATATTGCGATAATTTTTCGCTTAAATCTCCTTTTAAATTGGCAATCGTCGTCAAAAAGTCGTCAACATTATAATCTCCATCGCAGTGTAATAATCGATTCCAAGCTATAATAAATTCGTTTTAAATATCAAACAGAAAATTTATTTTCGATTCTATTTACTTCCTTACCTCTTTGGATTTCACTACTTTTGTATTGTGTTTGATATCGTAGTAAACGGTTGGTATTTTTCCATTTAAACTCTGGTTTATAATCAATTTCGTTTTAATAATAAGCTTCAAGACCCGAACTATTATAAAAATAAGTCTTTTATTGAAATATATTTTATATTAAATACATTAATCTCTCTGGTGCAATATAAAATATTTTTGGGTTATAATTGCTGATTTAAGCATGTTTAAATGACACTTAAATTATGTATCCAAGTACTTACATGAAATTATGTTCCAAGTACTTGCAGAATTAGCAGAAAGTGACATTTGAACATGCTACTATCAGTAATTATGAAAAAAAAAAATTTACGAGGGCTGTTATTGTTATATTTCAGATGTAAGTAAAATCTAATTTTTTTTTTCAATATTTGTATTATGCAAGGAAAATTCAATAGTATACATTACTCAATTGTATTCAAGTAGACTATTTTCAATCTTTTTGTGGAAGTATAATTAATTTTATAAAACAAATGAAAGTAGCAACTACTTACAAATAAATGCGCACGTAGGAGGGCGCTTTTCTAATTATGGATTAATTGCGCATGAAAAGCTTCTGCACAATTATTAGTTCTCTTCGACAATCCGAAGATACTAAAGCCTTCTGGTTTAACAATTTTCAACCAAAATCGTTCAAAATATTTGAAAAAGTCTTGTAATTTTTGGCCGATATCTGCTGTCATTTCCGCTTCCGCTTTTATAGAATAATAAGCTTCTTCTATCATATTTGACGGTAGGAATGCTAAAGCTGTTATTCTCTTAATTAAGAAGCTTAAAGTTTCATTTTCTTTTATATCTTTTGATAAAGGTTTTAGTTTGGCATACAGCGCCTTGAATAAAAATAATAATAATTAATTGTCTAATGATAAAAATAATAATAATGATATTACGAATAAAAATTATACTCGATCAAAATGAATATTGCACCCAACAGATTTAGCTTGAGGAAATTCTTGTTTTATTGCGGATCGAAGTGGCAGTTCGAAATCTGACATGACGATTTTCAATTCTGAAAATTCCAAAACATTTTTCATCTCTTTGAAAATCGATACATATGCTGTCTCTGTTCTCCTCGACATTATGCACATAAAAATGACTACAACCTATTTATTATATTATTTTTTAAATATAAAAATAATTATTTTTCTTCATAATTTAATTTTTCTTTTAATAATAACTTACAACCCCAGCCCGAATAGCTAAAACATTTAAAAGCTGCATACAATCTTGAATGTTAGGGCGACATTGGAACGTCCCATCTATAAAACAATGGGTTGTTTTACAAAAAAATTGTTGTAAAAATTCCTTATCATAAAAAATTATATGAAGACATTCATCGTCATCAGTTATAGTTATTGCAGAAAGCTCTGCAGTAGAGGATTTCAGTATGGTGGAATATTTTTGTTCAATTAATTGTTCACTTAATTGAGCAATACTACTTGGGTTGGGAGGAAAATAGTTTAATCGCCACCTTTTCATGCTAGATCTAGCAGTTTCCAATGTTAAAGTTTCTGCGCCTTTAGGAAATCTACAAAACAGCATATAACAATAAGAATATATGAGATTAATTTTCTATGAATTGTTTATAAAAATTTACTTTTCGCATGCTTCCGAATATAAGTCTGAAAACTTGTAGTATTTCTGTTTCAGTTGTTCTTCCATCCATTCTCTCATTGCTATTTCTTCGTCAATGTCAGTAGAATAGCAATGTTTTGAATGTGGATGGTTTAACGTTAAGTTAACATCACCATCAATTTTGAATGCTGTACCGTGACACTGTAAAGTGGAGCAATTATAGTATCTGAAAATAATTGTAAAAAACGTTATCTTTGTGTAAACTTGAAATTTTTTTTCACCAACTTAATTTGGACAAAAATTATGTGAAATGCCAATAAAAAAATTAAAACAATATTATATATAAAAAATTATATTAACAATGAAATGAGATTAAATTGTTAATACAAAATAAAAACATTATAAACGAATGATCGAAAAGAATACATTTTTGTGTTAACTTGAATGTGTTTTGATAAAATATTTAAAAGCAAAATATTAATTTTGTAAAAAATGACGCGTAAAATTATAAAAATTTTATAAAAAGTTTAATACAACTAAAAAAATTATTACATTTTTATAAATGTAATAATTTTTAAATTATATGTAAAAAAAATACCTGTTTTAAGACAGACAAATTATTAATAGTATTTATTTGAAATAGAAAAAAGTGTAAATAATATAATTCTAATAATTTTAAATAATAATGTATAATAAAAGAGTTGAATAAAATAATTATTGTATGAAAAATTATTTTTGTTTGTTAAAACAACTTCGGAATTTTGGTTACGTTAAATTGTATACTTTACAAATATATACTTTTCATATATGAGATTTTTCATTTTTTTCATATTTTACATCATTTTCAGAAACCCACAGAATGGTGGCAAACTTACAAATATAGACAATTGTACAAACTAAAAGCGTCATTTAGACAATATTAAATGAAAATGTAGTCTAACCTCCGAAGTCGTCTTATACATATTTATATTAAGTGACAAACATTTGACACATGAATAAATAATGTAATTTTAATATCTTCTACTCTCGGAATAATCGGATGATGATAAACATCTTTTAAAAGAAAGTTTCTTAATTATTTTTTAAATTAGGCTAAAATTTTAAAATAAAGAGAAACAATAAAAAAATACAACAATTGTTGCCATATATTAGTTTGCAGATATTGTTTGTACAGCACTTCGGTGGTTGGCACAAGTGCAAACAAGCAATGATATTATATTAAATATTATATTTTAGCGAGATTATCTTTTTAATATCCAATTTGACTGAATATAAATTATTAAAATTGTTTCATATGAATTATTAAATCTTAATTGCATAAATAATTGGATATATGTTTATTAAAATAAAACTATATTTTAGGATGGATTGAATAACGTTTAATTAAGTTTCAAACAATAAAATATTTTGCAATTAACATAACATTGCATATTTAAATGTATTGAACGTATTATCGTATATAAGGGTTTTATTAGAGGTACAAAATAAAATACAAATTAAATAATTTGTTCCTAAAATAAGTTGGATGATCGTAAAGTACAATACTCTTAAACCTTTAGAGGGGCAAATGTAACGCAGAAAAAGATACATTTTTTCATTGTTTATGTAATGACGATTGTAAAATACATTATTATTACAAAAATAATATAGAAGCGTTCAAATATATTATTAATGTGTATAAAAAAAGTTATTTCATATTAATATTATACAATAAATCGTAGTTATAGCGAAAAAAACCAAAGAAATCGAGGTGGGAAGTATACTTTACACCGCCCCTGAAAAAATTTAAATACACACGAAAAACAAAATTTCATGATGATTGAATAATTGAACGATTGCAGAGTTACAATATAATCATTTCATCTCTGTAATATTAAAATGTAGCATTAAATTCATTCATTGTTACAATTGTCATAAAAAAAAATTTTTGAAAACTTTAAATGAAATATGTTGCATTTTATTGTTGACCTATGATCAAAATAAATTTGTTTTTAAAGGAAAAAAAGTATTTTTTTTGTTAAAAGTTTGGACACAGTTCCATTATTTTTTCAAATTATCACCAAAAATCGGATCGTCAATGAAATTTACTTTATGCTGTTGTTTCATTCTCTTCGTTTCAATATAAAATAATTGATTGTGAAATGCATTCCGCATTGAAAAACCTATTACATATAATCACGAAAGTGTGAAAATATTAGTGATATATGTGATTTTGAAACGTCTTCAAAGAAATAAAACTAAATAAATGTCTTTTTATCTACAAAGCATTTTTCTTCTCTTTAAAATTTCTTTTATTTTAATTTCCTTTGTTAAAAAAACTTTGAAATGGCCATAAATTCAGCAATTGCAAACCGCGTTGTTTTCAAACAATTGAGATTTTACCCATTTTTAAACTCTTACTTATTTTTTACTGCATTTTCTATAATTGGGATGAAATATACTTCATGTATTTCCGAATACAGTATTATTTCATAAATATATTAAAGCATTTATTTTTATTAATTTTTTTATTAAAAATTTTAAGAATTCAATGGCTGTCACACAAATCGTCATGACTAATTCGTCATAATAAAAATCATGTCATTGAAATTGAGATGTTATCGGTATTGAATTTCATAAAAACTGTTAAATTACTTTTCCTATAAGTAATATGAAAGTACTGAGTATCTCCTTACTTATAATTCCAAAAAAAAGTTGTACAAATAAATATTTACATGCATACAATGTTGGTGTTTCAAATTAAAATATGATCTGTTTATATTCACGAATATAAAAATAATTTTTCTGAACAATTTTAAGCAATTCTATTATCCCGGCTCTATGTACTAAAAAGAGTTCCACGCATTTATAACTGATTAAGAACGTTATTTATAAAAAATAATATTTTTATGTTTTCAAGTTACAGCTATTTTACAAACTTTGAAAGTTAATAAAATAAAGGATTTTCTTAGTAATAAAACAATTGTTTACAAACTATATAAAAATGTTTGAAATGCACAAGTTTGTATTAATTTAAGGACATTGCTGTATGAAGATAAATGTGGACACAGCTGCATTAACTTTCAAATTATGATTGTTTACAATATTCTGGATTCACGTGTCTTTTCAACATACTTTATAATACTCAAACAAAAAAATGTTAGAATCCTCTGTAAGAAATGAAATCATTTTTTGGTCATGTTTTATTGGTCAACACATATTAAAATTAAATTTATCTAGAAATTCTGGAAATACTTAAAACATACTTTTTAGATAAGTGTCATTTTCAAATGTTTTAACCAATAAAACATGAAAAAAAATGTCTAATTTTCTTGCAGGTTAATAAAACGTTTAATACGTGGTCAAATGCGATATCGTTTGGAAAATCAACCATAAAAGTTTCAATGTACACTGCCCTCCACATCCTTTTGCGCACCCAAAGACAAAATTGTTGAACTCAGCAGCTAAAAGCCGTATCTCATAAATACGACGGCGTTGGAAAGAGCAGGTGAAAAAGCTTTCGAAAATACTATTGTAGACTTTAAAAAAGTTAAAATGAAGTCGTTTTAAAAATTTAAAAAGTATTAAAAAAATGCAAAAATATTTGTCATTTTTAATTTGCTACAGAATTCAGATATAATAATTGTTGCTTAAAAAAACTAACTGGGTTTCAAAGGGTATTTATTTAGCTTAAAAATGAGAGGTCAAGCATTTGTTGTTAGCATTTTTTACCAGAGTTACAACAATTTTTATTAAAAAACACGTTTTTCTTTGAAATGTGAATATTCAGAAAAGTAAGCGAGATAAAACAAAAACTTCTGAAAAAATTTTTTATTTTACTTATAGAAAACAGATTTTCAGTTTAAAATAAAATTAAAACGAAAACAATTTTATCGACTTTTTTGTTTATAAATTTTTGATAATTTTTTCATAGATCGAAAATATGAAAAATATTTTTTCGTTCGAATTATATTTTAAACTGCAGATGTTTTCTATAAGTTTAAGTGCACCTTTTTTTATGTAAATTATTTTTTATCGCTTGATTTTTTAAATATTAACATTTGAAATAAAACGTGTTTTTAACAAAAAATGCTGTAACTTGTCAAAAATTACAAAAACAAATACTTGACCCTTCATTTTAACGCAGAATAAATACGCTATTTAACCCACTTGGTTTTTAAAGCTACGATTACTGGATCTAGATCTGCAACAAATAAAAAAAAAAAAAAATTTTTTGTCTTTTTTTCATCGTTTTTAAGTGTTTTAAACGACTTACATAAAAGTTTTTTCAAGTCCACAATAGTATTTTCTAAAGCTTTTCACCTGCTCTTTCGAATGCCGTTATACTTTTGGAGCTACGAGTTTTAAGTGCTGAACAATAAAATTTTTATCTCTTACAATTGTTTCTTTGGGTGCTCAAAAGCATGTGGAGGTCAGTGTATCTTATCCGGCTTTTCATGAAAATATGAAGTCAAATATTGTCATAATAAGAAATTGTAAGATGTACTTGGCGACGCTGCTTCTTACAGTGCAATAAAGAAAGAGAGAACGACATTTGTAAAAACCTACGAGACGAATTAAATAATATACGACGATCATGTAGAAATATCTATAATAAAATATGTTAATATTACGTGCATGAATTAAAAATGTATGATGATGAAAAGATGTAACAAAATTTCGTTAATTTAGGTAAGTATTAAACCATAATTGTTACAGGAAAACATGCTTAAAAATTTGGCTGAAATCAGAAACATCACATACAACGTTCGTTGATGTTACTATTAATTTATCTAATTTTTAAACGCTAAATGCATTTTAGAAACAATCATTATAAATAAAATGTTAAAACAAAGATAATGTTACTTTATAAGTCAATTTTGTTGAAAATTCGAATGTTGCAATTATTTGAAAATACTACAAAATATCAGCAAACGACGCTGATATTTTGGTCTTGAATAAATTAATAAAAACGCCTATAATCTTAAAAATGTTGAAATTGTGGCTAAGAACTTACATATAGTACCGCCATAACATTGCAAAGAAACCACTATATCCAGTAGTTTTGAAGAGCACTTTCTTTCTCATATATGTGTTTCAAGATTAATATATATATATATTTTTATATATATATATATATATATATATATATATATATATATATATATATATATATATGTAATTTGTATTTGATTAATTGCATTTTTAACAAATAGATGAGTTGACAGCAAAAATACGATTAAATATTAATAAACCTGAAAATAAGTCGAAAGTTCAAAAATAAATTACATTTTTATCTTTTCAGAAACGCTTAAAAGTTGTTAATATTTACATTCTAAAAAATCGTGCAAATTAAAAAAACAAAAAAAGCGCGAGCAAAGTTGCAAAGAAAATGAAACAAAAATTATTATTCTAAAAACAAACGCCGCCAATTGCTTTGGCGAAATGCTTTCTCATAGAGCATATTGACTTGAAGTACTTTCATATTAAATTTTAAAATATTATTTTAATGTCAATGTTTCTATCCACTGCATGAAAGGCTGTCTTAAGATCTACGAAAACTATATACATTTTATTCTTCCTTATTTTTGCAATTAGCATTATGTGATTTTTGATGCTCTACAATTAAAACTATGCTAAGAAAAGTAATTTTGCAAATATAATTTTCTTTAGACAATAACGAATAACTTGCATATAAATTTTAGAGCAATTTCATCGTGTAATTTACCAAAAAAAAATACAAATGAAAAATAATAATTTTTTACAAGTTTTCAAAATGCTTTAAAATTATAACTGTGCCGAGAAAATACATTTTCAGAAGATTTGTTTATTTAGACTATCGCAAATAATTCCCGTGAAAAATTTTAAGCTAATTCATCGAGTAGTTAACGTACAATCATAAAAAAAATGACAAATGAATGTTTTTCATAATTTAAAAAATACTCCAAAATTAAAACTGCGCTACAAAAATAAGTTTCCCGAAGGTCGTTTTCTTCAGACAGTAGCGAATAACTTGGATGTACATTTAACCGCAAATTTATCTAGTTATTTTCGTAAATTAAAAGAAAAATAAAAAAAAAAAATGTTTTTCCACATTTTGAAAACTGTATAAAATTAGTGCGCTAAGAAAATCAGTTTACAAAAGTTTCTCTTCATTTGGCAGTCGCATAAAAATTTTCAAGAAAAAAATTTTCATTAAAAATTTTCTTGGAGTACATTACGTAAAATAACAAGAAATTTTAAATCATGTTTTTAAAATTCTTAAAATGGCAAAAAAAAATACGCTGAAAACCAATTTTCAATAGCTTCCGCGCCAGTTAGATAAATAACTAAATTTCATGAAAAATTTTAAGCAAATCCGTCGAGTACTTCTCGAGATCTAACTAAAGTACTGAAATCTCACACACACACACACACACACACACACACACACACACACACGCACACACACACACACACGCGCACACACACACACACACATCCACATAAATACAGACATTTAATCTAAACCACTTTTTTCGACTTCCTGAGTCAAACATGTATAAATAGATGAAAAAATAAAAAAAAATTTTATTATCAATACAATGCTTTATTTATGAGAAAGCAAAAACAAAACAAAGGACTGCGGCGAAACTACAATAAGAACTTGAGAAATAAAATAAAATATTTTGTAACGTAATAATAAAACAATAAATATAAAAAGTATTTATTTGAATACATTCTGAAATTAAATGTCATTAAAATATAATTATTTTAATAGTTTAATTAAATGCATTCAAAATAACATTTTAAAATTGTTAGATCAGGTGAAGAGTATACGGCTACTAGGAAAGATTTAATGAAGATGTTAGAACAGAAAATCGAAGATAAAACAATTTAAAATTATGATATTAATCGTTAAAAGGCAAATATAAATTAAATAATTAAGTGAAGCAAAAGTGAAAAATATTAACGAAAAAATAAAACTTTTAGGAATAGTGAGTTTATAATTGCAATAGATTATAATTTGTAACTTATAGAACTTTCAGAAGAGTAGTTATGAAATGTGTAGTAAGTATGCTCATTTTCTGGAAAATATTATTTTTTTACTATTAAAGTATTATGCGAATTAAAACTTACAACACAATGATAATATTTAAAAAAAATATTAATTAAACGTAAACGAAACAATTGAATAAGTGATTGTGGCAATCGTGATCCGATGGATTTTAAACAAAAAGTGAAATATTATTACACTGATCACAGATTTTAGTTAGCACAACCAAATTTTGCAGTAACAGTTACAAACGTCGTGTAATAACATTAGTTCAGTTACGAATACTCAAGAAAGTGAGTAAAAGCAGCTTTTTCTTATAAATCATAAATGTTTTATTTAAAATAAATACATTATTTAAAATTGAATCTGTCAATAAAATATAGATGTAATATATAATTTATGAATTTCTAGGTTGTTTATATAAATCTATAATTACTTAAACTTAAAAAAATCAATGACAAAAATGAAGGTTAGCTTAAATATTAATAAAATATTGAAGAAATTGACAAATATTTCACTCTGTTCATTCATTTTTAAAACTATTAGCATTTATTATGCTATATAAACAATTAAAATCTTTAATAAATGATTTGGCTAAGAAAATAAAATAATATCTATCAAGTCCAGTAAACTATTTTTACTCGTCTTGATGAGTAATGATTACTGAACGCTTGTTGTTGCACGACGTCAGTAACGGTTACTGCTACATTTGCTTGTGCTAACTGAAATCTGCGCTCAGTGTATAATTAAATAATTCGCATGCTGAAAAATCTTCTTGACTTTGGATTTACATACTTAACTTTTTTAATATTTGTTAAAATGTTTGGAGAAGCGTATTGTCATTAATATAATCAAACGGAAATTTCCTATAAATGAAATATTTAATAATACAAACCATGAAAGTTTGAAATTAAAATCATAATAAATATTACTATTAACGAAATTGCAAAGCTTTATAATAATTTAAAAGCTCATCACGATAATAAGTTAATTAAGAAAATCTGAAAAGAACACTACATCTGTACTCTAAATTATTGACTATCTTAAAATTTTACTGAAAAATTTACGGTAAAGAAATCCATTAGCTTGTAGCATGTACCATGAAGATTATGTAGTTTGATTTATAAATAAATTTATTAAATGGTTTTAATATTTTATTATATTGGATGCAAGATCATAAAATTTTCCTTTATAATGTTGAAGCCAAAAATTCTCAATAACTAATAAATAAATGCATTTAAAAATAAAAGTGAATAATGTTCATGGTACATGCTACGAGCTCATGCATATCGTTTCCGGAAATTTTGAAATCAAATAAAAATATAGACAATATTCATGAGTAGAGGTGTTATGTTCCTTTTCGTCGCCTTAAGATTAGATTTGAATTTCTAAATAATACGATTTCACAGATTATATTGTACATTATTAATATTTAATTAACTTCACTAAATAAATATACGTAAAAAAGTAAACAAATGTTTCGAATGAAAGTTCTTCATTACATAGAAGTACATATGCGTACAAAAAAATACAAAAGTTGTATAACACAAAGAAAAATTATAATATAAACACTTATCATTATATGTATGCTTAATAATTTTATGGATTTTCATGTACTTATTCAAAATGAAAAAATACCTTGTAATGATACTAATATACCGGAATTTCATTGCAAGATATAAAGATTTTGATAAATATATTAAATGTTTAGCAACGTTATTAAAAATAAAATATACTTATAGGAGTTATAAGTAATATTGTACTGTAAATCAATCCTTCATATTGTATAAAAAAAATATAATTTTACAAATTTAGATATAAAACATATAAATAGTAAAAAAAATTTTCTTTTCAAATAATTTCTCTATAAAATAAATTTTAATGAAAAAAATATTATAATTGTGGTATCATTGACGCAGTACATAGCCGAATATCAATAGATGAACTATTTAAAAAATATGAACATATTAGGGTGTGTTATTAAATTCTATTTTTGTATAAATAAAACTTACTTTCCTCCTTCTAATAATCTTAAAAAGGGTAAGTTGCAAATTTGTTGTTAAGACTTAAACGGCCGGGATTTAAGAGGTCAGTATTTTCTGACTTATGAGGGAAAAGTCCCCCACTTTTGACTAAACTATTGACAAATGTAAGCGAGTCATTGGTATGACTTCTGAAGGCGTCATCTTGGCCCTCTAAGGGTTAATATATATGTTTATTATTTTATTAAATACAAATGTGAAATGACCATCTACAGGATGTTTGACCCAATATAAACAATAGTAATCCATAGTATTAAAATAAGTTTATAATTAGGAGTATATCTCTTGTCTAGATATAATAAAAAAAAATTTAATAATGTAAATACGAAATAAAAAAGTAATATTTTTTTAATTAACAATATGAAAAAGTGACAGGAATAATAATAAGATTCACTTCATACTTATGAAATACAATACTTTGTTTTATGTTAAATGTTGATATTTTGCTTGAAAAATACTTGTTTATGAAGCATTATATTTTTTATGTATAAATTTAGTTGATGTTATAATTAATATCATTAGATTTGTTTTTAAATATAAAATTTAAATAGAGTAATTTTTATTTAAAATGATAGTATATTTGTATATGAACCTTAAAAGATTCAAATAAAATTTTTTAAATTATTAACAGGCATGGGAAAATAGTCGTATGTAGAAACGTTGATTAAAAATATTTTCGTACCATAAAACAATAATGTTATATGCAACTATAAATTTTTTACTCGAAATTGTATATTCAAAAAAAATCATAATTCTATTAATTACGATTTGAAAACAAAATTTATGTATGTCCATTTATACTCGTATGCTTATAGACATAGATTCATGCATTTCGAACTTGTTTTTCACATACAATTCTCGGATATTGCGAGCAGCGGATTTCTATTTCTAAGAAGTAGCATGGTATGAAAAAGCAATCGTAGAAAATAACGAAAAACCGATAAACATAGTATGTCAAAAATTTTTTTATAAACTATTTAGACATAGATTCATGCGTTTCGAACTTGTTTTTCACATACGATTCTCGGATATTGCGAGCGACGGATTTCAATTTCTAAGAAGTAGCATGGTATGGAAAAACAATCGTAAAAAAAAAATAATTATAAACATAGTATTTTGATATTTTTTAAATAAACAATGAATATTTATTAATTTATAGTTAATTGTAACATATGCCCCTTAGCTATATTTGATTTTCCATAGATTACATACAAATTTTGACTATTTTATAAAAATTTATATATCTTACGATAGAAAAATTATACTATATTTATAATATTAGTAGGCATAACTAAACTTTGAAAGATTGGAATATAATTTTTTAAATAATTAACACGCATGAAAACACTTGAATGTTACAACATTTATTTAATTTGCTTAAGTATTGTAAAAAAAAATGTAAGATTGAACTACAAACTAGATAAAAATTGTGTATTAAAAAATAAATAAAAAAAATATATATTAATTTTAATATACAAGAGAAGTTATATGTATAGAAACATGTATTTTGTTCTTGTTTTTAAAAAACGAATCTCAAATATTGGCGTAACTGATTAAAAATTATAAGAAACAGAATGGTATGAAACTGAAATGAAATATATAAAGAAAACTCGATTAAATCAATAAAATAAAAAAAAAAATTATCAAATAAAATAATAACTATTAATAAATTAAACACTTTTTTCTAATTCATTAGATAAATGATAAAAAATAACTATTACACAAATACTTACGTAACCGCGCCATATTTTTATTCTTTTTTGAATGTATGGCCATCTAATCTTCTAGCCGATTTTGCCTCGCGCTCGCGAGTCTTTTTTCTGGCACTAAGTTCTTCCATATTAGCAAATTAAATAATCACTAAAACTCATCACAAACTTGCAAAATAATTTATCAAAAAAAGTTTTCTCAATCGTGTAAAACGCGATTATCACATAAAAAAAGTTTATCAAATTTCAAATGTTCACCCTTATACACGAAAAGTTGACACGAATGCGATATGCGATACGTGAGGACAATGTAAATAAAGTTGATATGGAAAATAATGTGAAACGGTCAAGTGGATAACTCCCCGCCAGCGCTAAAGATCAAGGGTGGAGGGAGTAAATATTATCTATATGTAATAAAGTATCTATTTCGTGACTATTAGACTTATTAGTTAAGGAGAAGGGAGGGAGGATTGCAATTGGTTGGTGAAAAAGCAATCAGCATCGTGAAGGCAACAGAGACAGCGAACATATACTGGACGGACACTGATTCGCGACCCCATACTCGTTCCTTTTGAATATACTTTGTATCGCGAATCAGTGTCAGTTCATATATAAGTAAAAATTGTCTGTAAATCTTTCGGTTTTAAATCTATACTATGCTTTTCACGCGAGGGTTAGACTATGCACATACAATAATATTATTTACCCTCTCTTACTTCTTTTCTCTGAAGTCCTACACTCCGCTTAGGAATATATGTGTATATACACGCTAAAAATTGTCGGTTTTTGATGCTTCTTTTATTTATGTGTACTTTTATTCTCTTTTTTACGTATTTTTGGAAATTAATATTTTAACGATAATATATCTCGATTGATTTAGCATACCTTTCCAGCTGAACACATTATAATTTTTAATATAAAAATATTTAAAAAATATATTTTGTAATATATTAATATTAAATTTATAAATATTTATAAATATATAATCATTAAAATAAGGAATTAATCATTTAAATCAACAAATGAAGAAACGTAATTAATCAGTTTGAAGCAAAGCAATATAAAAGAAAAAAATATTAAAGTGAAACATAAAAAAAATCAAGGAGTATCTGAAGTATATTGATAAAGATAAATAAAATAAGTTAATTAAATTTATATTTAATTACATTATGATTAATTTTATTTATAAAATCTAAGTTAAAAATCACTAATTTTTTACTTTATCTATATTTCACGATTTTCACAAATTTGTATTTACATGATTTTAATAAAACTGAATTCTGAAAGTAACTTGTAGAAAATTTTTGTATAAATATATTAAAAGTGAGCTTAGAGCGATAGATTCGTAACTTGGTCACCCAGGTTCGAATATAGCTCTCGATCGATTAATGCAATCACAGTTGTATGTACCATATGCTTTATTCAGAAATACTTAGAAAATCTTTGGTAATTATGATCGCAATAGTAACTACAGCGATATGAAATAAAATAAAAGATGTAGTAATGAATTTTAATTAATTGATTTATATAATTTAAATATCGTAATGAAAAAAAGTCTAAATTAGTTTTTTTATCCATTCTAATAAAGAGAGTACATTGCATTTGTATGCAGGATTTTTTTGTAACTTTATGATGTCTTATCTTACATGAAATGAAAGTTAAAGCCACGTTTATTCGGTAAAACACTCAATTTTTCCTTAATTATTAGCAATCATATATAAATTAAAAAACTTTTTAAAACATTTCATTTGCGTTATAGTTGTGTAGTTTCAGAACTCCTTATCCTATACATTTTCTACTAAAACCATATTATAGATAAGATTCCAAATTTGCAATTTAAAAAATAAGAATAAGTTGAAAAGCTTAAGTTATTTAAAAGTTATGAAGACATGGAAATCAAAATCAAATATAGATTAAATAACAGGTAAATATTTGCACAATTTTTACTCCCTTTAAATTTTTAAATAAGTTGATATTTTTAAGAATGTTTTTCTAATGTAACATTTGAATCTCAATTAATTGTTATTGAGATATTCATATTTTACAGTATTGATGATTCTAGTAACAATCTTCTACAATAACTAATTAAAAAAGTGTTCAATTATAAAGCTACTGACAACTTAAAAACAAAATTAACTAGCTCGCCACTGCGGCCCTTTGGGCCGCTGTGGCTCGCACCTCGGTCCTTTCAGAGCTTCGCTTCGCTCAGCTCTGAAATGCCCTCGGGCCTTGCATCGCTTCGCGATGCAAGGCATGCAAAAAGCTCCGCTTCTTGCATATAAGGCACGACCGAAAACGCTCGCGCTTCGCGCTCGCTATTTAATATTTCAAGAATATTAAAACAAATCATTTACAAACGCAAAAGCCTTAAAAGTTAATCTTATTTCTTTTTTTCATTGTATTTTTTACCGTATCTTTCAACAGGATGTTTGAATTTATTGTATTTATTTGAAAAAACCAATTTATAATTATTTAAATTTTTCTTGTGAATTAAGTTGATTGATTTCAAAAAAATTTATGTTATGTGAAAAAGACATATTTTCATTAATGTATACTTTTTAAAGTTTTGGATAGGATAATCTATCAAAAGTTATAAGAAAAAAAATAGTTCAGTAGCTTAAAAGTAAAGTTTTGTATAAAGTTTTTATTTGATCTGAATCATTCCGACGGGGGATGATTTAAAACAATAATACAAATAAATATTGGCAGTTTAAAAAAAATCGTTCGAGCGGTTTTAAAACTGTTATCCCTTTAGAGGTTAAAAAAATGATTTTTTGGTGATAACTTGAAAAAAGCGAATTTGGAAAAAAAGTATATTATATAAAATTTATAGAAAAAAATAAGATACATCTTTTTAATATTATATATATTTTTTTTAAAATAATATTTATCAAATTATCATTAAAAAGCCTTTAATTTCAACATTTTTCATGAACAATTTGAAAAATATTAACTTCAGAGAAAAATGTATGATATAAAAAAGATTTATTTTTTTATATTCTATAACTTTTATTCTATATACTTTTTGAAAAAAAATCGTATTTTTCAAGTTATTACCAAAAATCCATTTTTTTGACCATTTAAAAGGCGCCTATTTAAAAACGCTTCCAACGATTTTTTTCAAAATAGGAACGTTTACTTGTGTTATTATTTGAAACAATTCCCCGTTTGAATTATTCAGATTGGATAAAAACTCGTCGAGAAAATTCATAAACTTGATTTCTCACACACTACATCCATACATACATTTTAAGGAAGCCTCGTAATAATCTTATTTTGCTATAAAAATAAGTTTTTTATCATAAAAAAACATATTTTAAAGGGTTACATTTTTCGCGATGTCGAAAATATAAGGCACTTCCGTATAGCGGTCGTGCCTAAAAATGGAAATGATTGTTCATAAATTTGTAAAATTTGAAAGTTGGGTAGAATGAACGCAGACTATTTATAAATTTGATAGAAGAAAAGATAGTTAAAAATTATTAAAAAATCAAAGACTGAAATACAATAAAGTCTCTACATTAATTTCTACAAGTAAATGAATTAAATAAATAAATATTGCTATAGTACATTTAACGATTCCTGTAATACCTATATACTTCGTCGTACTATTAATCTATTTGCATTAAAAAATTTATTTACCATCTAGTTGGCTTTTCATATTTTTACGAAGTTGTATTTAATACTTGGATAACTCATGAAATTTCATATTTTTACTACACATTATATGTATCAAAAAATTACAGAAAATTAGATTCATAAAAAATTGTATTGTTCTATAAAATAAAATAAATTTAAACTTTTCCTAATAAATTGTTTTATATCCTTTAAATACTGAAAGCAAAACAAAAATGTAGAAGCTATAATTTCATTAAATTTCATGTTACATTAAAGATTAAACTGAGATAAAAATAAGAAAAACTTAAGAATATTTATTGCGAAAAGAGTTTTAATGATTTACAACTTTTGAAAAATAAAGTGTTCAACCGAATCGACGGATTTGTTTTCTAATTTTGCAAAAAAATGTTACAGCCGTGGGAAGTGGTCGACAAATGCTATTGGTGTGACACTTGTAGAACTTATTATTTTTGTTATTAAAACTATTAATTTTTAACTTCATATATTCTTAATTATTAAATATAAATGGTAATACATTAATATATTAATCATATGCATTAATAATAATAGAAATAATTATAAAAATAGATTTAAGTACACGTTATTACGATTATAAAGCAAGTGCACGATAACCAATGAAATAGAAACGGATATTATGTAGGTATTAGCGTTTCTTTTGCTTTTCCTCATATGGTAGTTTAAGAGTAAAGGGTAGAAAGAGAGAGAGGCAAGCATATAGTTAGTATATTCAACACGCCCATATACCTATTATAGGTAGCGCATATATACATGCACATTCCCAAGTTTAGTGCAAAAATTGAAGTTAAAGAGAAAAAGATTAAGAGGGCAAAGAATATATTACTAATGTATAGTATAAGCACGTGCACATTTATATTGTTTACTCTCTGTTTTTCTCTCTCTTCTTGTTTCTGGGATCACATTTCGTTTAATAATGAGTGTGTACACGGAGAGAAATTTGGCTATACTACATTGACATGAAATATCCTTCGTAGGTTCCAAAAGAAAATACGTTATATTCACGCGATGTGAACGATAGATTAACATCTGCATATTAGCCCGTTAACAAACTTTGTTTCTATCCGAGCGAAGTCAAAACAAAAGTGAACATTGCATCATCTCATTTCAACGATGTCAACGAAACATTGACATCGTTGAAATGAAACGATGCAATGTTTACCTCTACTGTGAGATTCTCATTTTGAAAATAGAATGTATTCATTAATCCAATTTAAGGTTATAATATAAAGTTCGCAATCTACGAGTGATATTTGTTGTCAATGTAGGATAGCCAAATTTCTCTCAGTGTATATATACGCTATCTAAAATAGATGTAAGCGCGTTGCTAATAAGTATTATGATACGTATACACTGTAAACCACTTTCATGTACAAGAGCATTGCTTCTTAACCATGCTATAATTGCATGATTAATCACTTTGATCACAATTAAATTTGCTGATTCAATGATACAGCTTATGATATTTTTAAACTAATAACCCCAAAACGAGGTGATGTCAAAGCCCGGTAACGTGAAACACAAGCATACAAATAACATATGATGCTGTTCGACGTTTATGATTACGATTACAAAAGTAGATAAGGTGAATCATTTAAAATGTTGCTGAATTTTTATTTTTTCATTACGAAAAACCCTGAAAGTAACTTACAGTGTAGCACCCATATTCGTATGCTGGTACTTGCATTGGAGCGTTATTTTGGTGGCGGTGTTGGTTTTTATTCAGTAAGCCCAGTTGCCCAAACCTTGCGTAAGAAGCTTAGCTTGAAAACGAGTTTCTCCGAATATTTGTTCTTATTTATAATTATAAATAAAGCGACGTCTATTCGGTGCCATTTTAGATTTTTTAAGTTTTTAAAAAACGGTAAGATTGTTTATACTATTTACAGAAAAACACCTTCCCAAACTTAAATATGTAAAGCAGCATTTAAGAAATAAAAATTTTTTTTAGGTTGCAAAATTTTGTCGGGTAGGACGTTCTTTTTTAGAAGGACAGTAAAATAAATAACTCAAAACAACGATAAACTTAACAATTATTTGACAAGAACAATTACATTTTTTGAAATCTGGTTTAATTAAATAGTATTTAAATGTTGAGGTGAAATAGGATATATATAATTTTCCTCAAAAATATACTACCACAATCGCAATTAACGGTTTTAGTGTTTGTAAACTTTTCGAAAATATAATTAAAAAAAACTTGCATGCATAAAGTCAATGCCAAGCGAAAAAACAGTGACAGATAGTTATTTAATTTTTCACGCACTGCAGTGCGTAAAAAGACTCATTTCCACTCTGAAGAAGGGCACAACAAAAAATTGTGTTTCGCACACGTTTCTCTACAAAAAAAAATTAATTCTTGTTTCCATTAATTATTTTATTTATTGTAAAATGGTATTTTTATATAATAAAAAATTTAATGTTATTATTAACCCCGAAAGAGGGGCAAATATTACAACGGAAACGTATTTGATGAATCCCCTCCCAAACTAACGTATATAATGCTTTGATATCGAAAAAATCAAGTATTTATAATAATAATTAGAAGTTATTCGGTGTAAAAAGAAAGGGGGGTCCGGAAATGAGGAGGGGGCGAAGCCTCCAATATAGTACATTACGCAACTGGTGCGCGAAGCAGGTGATTCACGCAAGAGTCGAGTTTGTCGCTCAAACGAAACGAGGATGAATCAGACGAGCAAATAATAAAAAAAAATAAATCATAAATATTTACAACTCCATGATTAATACAATAAATAATTGTATGGTTGCGAATAAAAAATTTTGTTTATATTTACTTATTAGAATATTTCTGATTTATAATAAAATTAAAAGCACAAATGAAAACGCAGATTATACAGAAGATTTTTGTAATGAATTGTCGATTAGCCAAAGTTATTAGTTGTTTATTAAAACAGTTTTTGGAATTAACCCTAACAAAAGTTGAATTCTCTTTGAAACAAATTCTTAAGAAAAAGATTAAACATTCATATTTAGAAAATTAAATTTTTTTTTAAATGCTATTATACATGACTATTAAAAGTGGCATATATGTTATATGTATGTTATTTTCATATTTGATACGTTATATTTTAAAGTAAAATGATTTACAACAATTCTATCTGTGATTTACATTACAAATAAATATTTACTATCTAAAGGAACTTCATGATTGATAAAATAAAGATCATTTTCAAAATTTTCATTTAACCACTCTTGTACTTATAAAACAATTCCACCTTTTTATTTTACAAGATAAATATTGTTTCGAATTTACTGTCAAAATAACCTTATATGACATAAATATCGAGTTTAAGTCTGAAAAACAATTGTGAATCTTGTTCGCACATTTTTTCGAATCACGTTTCGTATAGTATGAAAAAATATTAGGTTTCGCACACGCAAAACAAGCATGAGAAATATAATAAATAATTCAGAAAATAAAAAAACACAATTTATAAAACAATTAAATTTATATTCTATGAAAGTATATTAGAACTCTTTAAATATAACAAAATTATTCACATAACTATTAAATAAAGGTGAAAATTATTTTCAAATTCGCTCATCGATCCATTGACCTGTAGACAATAAATTATGTTATTTTAATTTTATCTCTACTAATTCATAAACTTTTCCTTATTTGGCGCTTGTTGAATTCATTTAGCGCACGCTGAATTTATTTCGCGAACGCAGAATTTATTTTGCGCACGCTCAACTTATAGTATGTCGGAATACAGTATTTTGCGTACGCTACAGACGCAAGAGAAATTGAATGTCGCGCGCACCGAGTGTACAAAAATACTTTTTTCATAACAAAATATATTTTCATTATGACTTATGATATATATATATATATATACATATATATAGACATACTCATTTTGAAATATATCCCGAGTAACCTTTTCATTTCGGCGTGCAGAGGGCCCGAAGTCGGTGCCGAATCACCCTCAGTGGCACCGAAACTCTTGCCGAATTGCCGCCACAGTGGCACCACATCGGCGTGAGGCGTGGCGGCGAAACGGGGCCCTGGGAGGGCAGCCGAATCTAGCTTATAAAATCATAGAATTGAACGTAATTTATGTACAATTATTTATATAAAAAAACAGCTGATTTCCAATGGTAACCGATCGATTGATTGTTCAAGCAACTGTCTACTTTTTAAAATAGTTTTCATTAGTAAAAAAATTTAAGTAACTTGAGTTATTCGAGTTATTCGAGTAACTCGAGTTATTCAAATGATTCGAATTATTCGAGTAACACTAGTTATTCGAGTTCATATTTTTGTCGGGTACCTAACTCGAACTTGAAGAAAAAATTACTCGCGAGTACTCGACAATCGAGTACTCACACTTGAAGACGTATTCGAGTTTTCGTTCCAAGTACTCGAAAAAAAATGAATTACTCGAATTACTCGAGTACTCGAAAAAAATATGAATTTCTCAATTCACTTGAGTACTCGAAAAAATATGAATTACTCTAGTACTCGAGAAAATATAAATTACTCGACAAAATATGAAGAACTTGAGTTACTCGAATAACTAGTTAGTTTATCAATTATATTATCTGTGGTAATTAGTTCTCATTTCCACGAGAATAATCAGTTTTTTATTATGTTTTTATCAATTGGTTTTAGGTTGTATTTGTCCGTGTATGCGGACGGAATTTTGGAATCAATTTTTAACGAGTTCAGGTCGAGTACAAAGAAAATCATTTTTATTAATTCAATCACTCATTTTTAATTTTCAATTATAAAAAGTTTTACCATAGCATGAAAATACAATAAATAATATTTCGAGGTTATGTAAGATACACATCGATATTATGACAAAATCTATACGATTTTCGGCTAGCCATCATAGGACCACGCTCGCCACCACGCCTCACCCATTCGGTGGCCCGACTTCGGCAGCCGAAGGTGGCCCAACTGAGAGAAGTTGGTTGCCGTAATAAAAAGGTTACTCGGGATGAATGAAATTTTTTTTATAATTTATTTATGCTGAATATAAGAGTAATATGGTTGAGAACTTAAGAACAACTTAAATAAAATATGAAATGAGACTGCAATGAAAACGGTGGTTTTTTATATTTTTAACTCTTTTTATAATTCTAGTTTTGATTATAACTATATGTATACTGCATAACCCATACGAATTTCAACAGAATTCCTTTGAGTACTTAATAGAGCATATTCTCATAAACTAATACCTAATACCTAGTATTAGTTTAATACTTGTGCATTCTGAGTTTGCCGAGTCGAGCGAGCAGGGGTACCCCCTAGTATATATATATTTATATGTATATATATATATATATATGTGTGTGTGTGTGTGTGTGTGTGTGTGTGTGTGTGTGTGTGTGTGTGTGTGTATGGGTGAGGGCCAGTTGAGGGGGTTCTAGACACTTATAAAAGTAGCTAATTTTAGAAGGAACAGGACCGTGATTTGCAGGAGCGGGAATAACTCTTAATTTTTTCTTACAACTAAATCTATATATATAAATATATATATATATATATATATATATATATATATATATATATATTTTTTATTTATTTATTTAATATGTATATAAACTAAAAATGAAAATAATAAATAATGTACTTATTAACACTTTGATGTATTTCCATAAAAGAAACTGTTAGTGGATTGAAGCTTTTATTTTCTACTTCTCCAAATGATAATATTCTTAAGTATTATCATAACGTTAATATAAATAGCAAATATTCCTGTGTATAACATGTATTAAAAAATTATTTTAAAACATAAAAAATTGTATGATTGGAATTATATTAGAAATTATTGTACAAGAAAAAATTTAAAAGAATCTTTTAATTTTTTTCTCAACAAAACAAACGTAATATTTGTTTCGTTCTGGTACAACAATATAAATATAAATAAAAATATTATATTAGATAAGAAACGGTCCCTGACAAATGTTTCAACTAAATAACATTAAAAAAAAATGTTAAACAATGTTTTAAAAAATTAAATGGTTTGAAATTAAATATATGAATATTTATTTGAATTTTTTAAATGATATAAAATATCATCAATTTAAATCGTCGTATAAAAAAAATCCAAAGGAAATATTTCAATTAAATATTAGTTATATACGTGGGAGTACAAAGGATGAATACAAGCGACAAGCACTTTAGTCAAGCCTGGATGATGAATCCGTCGTACTCCCAAGTTACGTAGATAAGTTTATGTCGCTGTAGGCCGTATGAGGGACTACGCAAATATTATTTAAAGGTTAATAATGTTTATCACATTAAAAATACATCAATTATAATATTTATCTTAAAATTACAGTAAATGAATAATAATATTTATCTTAAAATTAAAATAAATTAATAGTAATATTTATCTTAAAATTAAAAAAAAACCAATTGAATAGATATTTGATACTAGTTTGAAAATTAAAAAAAAAATTAAATGAAATTCAGAAATTTTTTCCTGGGCTTAAACAAATGTTGTAATAGCGCAATATAAAAAATTTCAGAGTTTTGCATTATAATAAACTTAATTTAAAAAATAATTTTTTAATGCTTAACTACAAGTTTTATGCATTTTTACGGTTTTATAAATGTTTACTTTGATATATTTAGAATCCTTAAAAAAGTTAACTAAATATAAAAATTTTTTAAACAAAACATTCTTTAAATTTAAGTTTTTAATGAATTTGTAAAAGCATTGATATATCTAATGACATTGTTTTGTTTTCACTAACCTACGGATTGATGTCACTCGTGTCATATACGGCCATGCTGAGTGATATCTCGACGATCGTCAATTTGCCAATACTCTCTTAGGAAGTATAGATCTGTTAATACTCCCTAAGGGAGTATTGATAGATTGAGATATGAGCATAAACGTATGCAATGTCTATACAAATGTAGCATGGTCCATGAGTATTCCACCGAATACGGCCTGCCGCGACATAAATATATATTAGTTATATATGTCCTTTGGCCGTATTCAGGTGGAATATGAATCGAGGACAATTTTTGTCGCTTAAGCTGAAGTAGCCAAGGGCGCGCGAAGCGCGCCCGAGGTAGACTTCTGCTCAAGCGGCAAAAATTGTTCGAGATTCAGATTCCACCTGAATAAACGGCCAAAGGACATAGATGATTTTATGTCCGAAATAGGCCGTATGAGGAACTATAACTTAATAATTGAAAATATAAATGTTTTTTCCTATACTTTTTAAATGAAATTTGAGTTCTATTGATTTTTTCTTTTGTTTCTTAAATTGACATTTTGTAATGAGTATAGCTGCTGTCGAAGCGCGAGTCATTTTTTTTCACTAACCTCCGTTCAATATGATTGTTCTTTGACCATATTGAATGAAACATAATAGCATCGGTGATGCCATATTGATTCTTCCTGAGACATATTGAGACTCAATATGTCTCAGGAACACATAGAAATTTTGTAAAGAGTCGAGGAGCGCATTTGAGACATATGCGATGTCAATACAAATTTAACATGGTCTTTACATACTGACACGAATACGGCCTACGAGGACATAAATATATATATTACTTTATGGTGATAAATAACAAAATATTATTTCAATTATTATTTATTAGTAAATAAATAAAATTTAAAAAATATTATTGGATTGAAATTTATAATACACATTTTTAAAAATGAATTATTATGAAAAAATAAATAAAGTTATTGAAAAATTTAAAATAAAATATTGATTTTTTATTTTAAAAAATTTAATAGATATATTAAGAGTTGTGTGGATAATGCAATGATTAAGACTTCAAAAATACACTAACAACTAGTTTTCAATTAATATTGAAATAAATAATTAAAATATGAAAATAGATTTAAGTAAAAGATGATTAATAAAAGTGGATAAGGCCTACATTTACTACACTGCCATGAGTGATATGAAAAGGGTAAATAATTAATGATATTTGAAAATATTTAATAATTAAAAAATTAAAGAGAATATTTCATTTCCATTTATAATTTATAAATGTTGAGTATCCTACACAGCATGAAAGGTTTGTATAAGGTTTCAGTAATGATAATTTCACTATTGAAACCTTGCAGAAACCTTTCATGCTGTATGAGTATAATATTACACCCGCACTTAAATTAATATAGTGAATAATATAATATTTAATAATTTTATTTGCCATGAATTAAAAATGAAGAGTCAACGAGCAGCGAGAACAGAGAGCGCAGAGAGGAAATTTATCGACTCCGCTGAAATTGAAAGAATTGAGCTTCCACAGAGGCTTTTCTAAGTTAGCTAGATTTTAGCTGGAAATGGGCAGAAATGTACCTCAAAATGAGCTATAAATTAGCTACAAATTATATCAAATATTAGCTAAATTTACAAAACAGTTAGCGACATTTGACCAATAATTCTCTACGTTTAATGTATAAATTCGTTTAATTTATGTAAAAGTTAGCTAAGAGTTAGCTAAATAAAAATTATAACTGATTAAGGTTGTCGAAAATTCAGCTGACCTATTTATATATAAAACATCGCAGCCACCGCTACTGAGGTTTCTAAAATGGTGCCTAGATTTACCTTCTACTAAATCAGGTATATATTTTAGCTAATAATTAGAAAAAATTTAGCTACGAGTTAGCTGAGATTCCGTAGAGAATTTATTTATTTATTTTTATTTCTACGGGCATTACTGTCCTTTTTAATAATTAAAAATTCATTTTTAGACAATACAGTTTGACGTATTATTTAACGTGGTGTCAACCCACGGCAGAGCCAGCGAAAAATAGCGACCACACGGGGAATCGATCCCGCGCCAACGGGAATACGAGTCGCGCGCCTTAACCACTACGCCACTGAATTCTACAATTGCATCAATTTACATAAAAGTTAGCTAAGAGTTAACTGATTTTACATGAAAATTAGCTAATAGTTAGCTAAATTTACATATAAATTGATTATAATTATCAAAAATTTATCTAAGATCTCTATATATGAAACAATATATAGCCGCCATTGCTGCTGAGGTTTCAAGAATTGCGTATACATCGCTTTTTTATCTTAGCTATATTGCAGCTAAAAATTAGCAAAAAAGCAGCTACACGTTAGCTGAGATGGCACTAAGAGTTAGCTTCATTTACTTAAAATGTAGCTAAAATTATCTAACATGCAGCGACAATTAATTTTTTTACAACATGAAGTCCAACATTAGTTATTTGTTTATAAATTGTGATGTTAAATAAAAACTGAGACCTTCAAATCATTTGGAAATTCAGTTTCTTACTGAATTGTGGCTCAAATAATCGAATTACGGGGTTTCGGCTATTCGACCCACACTGTAACAGGTTTTCGGCATTTCAACCAATCGGTTATTTACTTTTCGGTTTTCCAACCAATCATTAAATTGGTTTTCGACATTCTGATTATCGGGTCATTGATTTTCGACATTTTCTTTTTCTGCGCTCTAGATTTTCGATAACATCACTTTCTGATTATTCACTTTCTGCTATTCGTCTTTTCGGAATACTTAACTACACTCGAATCTCAAATGTAATCTCAAAATTTTATTTATGTTGAATAAGTTAAGATCAATGATAATAATATATTGTTGATATAATTTATAATTTATAATACAAAGAAGAAATTTTGAAAAATATTTATTCCAAAAGAAAACTTTAGAAGACAAATAATACATAGTAAAAATTTAAAAGTTTTATCGTTTCCGATCACAATACATTACATTCGTATAGTAAAAATAAATATTTATTTCATAAATTGTATCCAACAACTCTGCAATATTGTTCAATTGTCACGCCTATTCAGAGTTCACGTTTTCTAAAAATACTTTGTGCATATATATGTACCAAAAAGAAAAAAAAAGATAAATGAAATAAGAGGAAAAACACAGCTTGTCCAAAAATTATAGGATTCACGAGGTCGAAGGGATATGCGATTTACATTATTTGGCAGGCATGCCAGGATTTGAGAGACACACAGGAAAAAAAAACAGAGAAAAAAGTCAAAGTTTTGTCTAAAAAAGAGAGTAAGAGAGCGGAGTGTAGTATAAGCAGTCGGGAGGGTTGAGTTTTTCGGTGCGGTGACGGATAGGAAGGCATGGTTTTGAGAAGCCCGCGGCTAGGCAGAGATTAAATCGTACCGCAGCAAAGAGCTAATCTTCTTTCTCTTTTACTACTGATTCTTGTATTCTCTGAACTTACTTTTGCTTCTTCAAGTATTTTCAATTTTTTGTGTAAATATGGATTTTTTCCAGTTGTTTTTGGCTTACATCAGTCATTAATTTTTTTGAAAAGGATTATACTTACAAGGTTATATATTTTCAATAGTAAATATATCTATACAAATATTTTTTTAATTTTAAGGTGGCGTGAGCGGCTTACGTATAAAAATTTAAAATTATATAGATTTTATAAAAATCAAAGTAGATACCCCAGATTGGCCTATATACAAAGCTTGAAAGGCCAATAAAAGAAGAAAATATCCCAGATATTTAGAATAATATAAAAAAAACAACTGAGATTGACTATCAAATAAATGAGTAAAATTAAACTAAAGGTTAGTATAGCTTTATAGAATAAAGAATTATTTATGAATAACTAAGAAAAATTCTGTGTTTTTTAATACTATATAATCTAACTATAGCAATCTTACATTTTTGTTTGGAATAAATAATTTAAATTTTTTAGTTAGTGAAAAATAATTTTATTTTTACATTTAGCATTTTGTTGACTCTCAATTATAACTTTTTTAAGAATAAATAAAAATAAGAATCTAAAAATTTTTTTTTAATTCAAAATATAGTTATTTTAAATGTAACTTAAAATATTAAATTTCGTAAGATACCCTTTAATAATTTTTAAATTTCAGAAAAATTTCATGCTTTATCAATATAATATTACTAATACAGATTTTCTAGATGCATAGATAGGTTTTATATTGATGAAATTTTGATTTACAAATATCAATTCATTATATCATAAAAATAAATTTGTTTGCAGTACCCCAAAAAGTCAAAATTCTAGAGAATTTCTCATATATTTAATATGCAATAATTTATAAAAATGAGAATCATTAGCTAAATAGCAAAATATAATCCATTTTTTAAAATATTTTTTCCTCGATCATCAACTGTCGCTTCTAATATAACATAATAAAATTATTCTAATCAAGATATACAAAAAAAACGATTTACCTTTTACTCTTCAATTTTCTTTGGCCTATAGAAAAAAAGAAGAAAGCCATTCTAATCAAAATCTGATACATTTAATATTTTTTTTCATCAATTGCGTTTCTTTTGTCTCTTTTGGGACATTTTATTTATATATCTATACATAAAAGTTTGGAATGGAAATGACTCTCTTATGAGAACTTATTTAGTCGAGGATATAGAGGGTATATAAGGGAGAGAAAGAGAGAGAGAGAGCTTTGGCAATCGTGGTCGTGCATTCAAATCCACGAAATTCAAATAGCTCTTGACGTTGACGTGGCTTTAGTTAAGTTAAATGACAAAAAGGGAGAAGTAAGGGGGGAAAGGGGGGAGAAAAGCAGTGTCCTTTGGACAAAGTTTGTTTCTATCCTTCTCGTTTAAATACTCATTCGCCATTGATTCTTTGATTTGAGCGTTAATGGAATGCACAAGCTATCCTTCACTGGAGTACGTAAACGTGATTTTAGAGTACGTTGAATTATTCGATGAAAGATTTTATACTATTTTTTTTTATTATTTATGTACATTTGAATTAAAATTTCTTTTTTGACAAGGGAAGAAAAATTTATTTTAAATAACGTTAAAAAGTTATTTTTTAACCCTCTGGGCGCCAAGTAGCACTTTTTCGCCCGCTTGAGCAAGTGGCAAAGTGTTTCTTCACTTTCATCGGGTTAAAAAAATAGTATATGCAGCACGGACGCGACGGAAATTTATCTCCCTCGTGTAATTTTGGCAAACACTCGGGCCAAAATTCCCGATCTCACGTTCTTGATAATATACTATTTTCGCACTCCGTGCGCAAAGCTTGCTTTTGCGCATGAATGTATTAGAATGACTAAAAACAAGTTTTTTGCACGTCGCACGAAAAAATTTTGTTCGATACTCGAGAGGGAAAGTGACTTTAACCTCGTGTAAATTTTTCATCCTTGTGGGAAACACCTGCTTTGCGCTCTTGTATAGGAAATAACCAATATTTTTTATATTTTACTACACGATTATTGTTTTAAAAATTGGTTCCTCATACTCAATTAAAAATAATAATGTATAGTCACATATACACTATCAGCCTTGATTATGTATAACTTAAGAGTCTGTATAATGAAATGTCTAATTGCAATTATGAATACTTATTTAGTATCATGTATAAATCTTTTAAGCAGATATTTGTAAAAAAATTTATGCCCATGCATAATTATGCATCCTCCTATAATATTTCACATAATTTTTTTGAAAAATTTTTTTAATATCATCATTGCTTATCATTAAAAAGCTTTCACTTTCACAATTCTCAAGAGAAATAATGAGTTTTTTCATCTAACGCTTACAAGATATATTTTCAAGAAATTTCAGGAATAAAAAGTTTAAATTATATTGTTTGCATAAAGAAAATAGAAAAAAATCAACATATTGTATTTATATATTGAACATAAACATAAATATAAATGTTATTTTCGTATTCTAAACTTTTAAATAAATATCCTTGTTGTGTGAAAAATTGAATGTGTAACAAATAAAAACTTGAATTTAAAGTTTCATCGCTTTTTCCAAAGCAAAGTAATATGAAATTTATGTATTGTGAAAGACAGTTAACTTATTCTTTTTGCGTTTTTTCCTAATCCGCATTACATTTCATATTCAACCGGTAAATCCTCACAAATATTCTTATTCAAGGATTTCGAGCTGTCATACTTGCAGATAATCTTTGTTTTTATTAACATTTTTTATACAAAAAATAAAATTTCTTTTATTTCTCTGATGTGAAAATAAGGTTACAATTTCTTCATATTAGATTATGTCACTGTATAATCACCATCTCCATGTCAGATTCCAACAGTAGGTCTTAATATATTTTCATCATAATACCACTATTTTATTTTGTATAAATTATGCATAATTATACCTTATACACTTTTTCATGAGTATTGAGATTATCTATAATTTTTCCTATGATGACAAATTTTCAGCACTGCCATTATAGAAATAGTAATTTTAGTTCTCTTTATGTATTCTTGGAAAAAGATGAATGAGATTTATTAAAGTTGTAAGGATTATCAGTAGTTAAAAAAAATAATCCATTATTCGCCAAGAACATTTTCTCATCATTGATATAGTATTAATAATTAAATTCCTTATAATTAATTGTTTAAAATTTTAGATTTTTTTCCAGTTACTTTAAAGTTGAAATATATACATGTAAATTTAAATTCAAAAAAGCTTAATAAAATAAAAAAGATAATACTTGCAACATAAAAGAATTATATATTTTTTTCAATTTGCATGACTTTCATTTCATTTGCTACGATGAAAGTAAATATAAAAAATACTCTTAAAGTATTATAAAATTTTTCTCTCTATTTTTTATTCCTACTTTGTGGAAAATTTTAACGAATATTTTGTATATATTTGTTCATAAACTAAGTTCTTGAATCTCTGAAAATCCACAAGCCACCATTATGTACATGGATAGTTTCAAGTTTCTACTACTTATAAAGAAGTTCCACTTGTTTGTCGAGTACTATACACAAGCTCGAAACAGAAATGAGGCGCGCTTATGCGCATAAAAAATAGAAGAAGAAAATAATATAAAAGTTTCAACAATTTTAATTAACCGCATTCTTACAACCGTGAAATTCCAAGCTTCTTTTTTATGTATTTATATGTGCGTGTATATATGTATATACACACGCATTTGTAGCCCACTACAAATTTCTGGGCACTCGACAATTCAAAAAGTCTGTTGGCCTTTACGAGGCTCATGCGGAAAGTATCTGTTTTACAAGCGTTTTACTTTGAAGTATTATGCATATACATAATCAGTAAAGTTTTAATGCAAGCTTTAATTCATTATACGCGATGATCAAACGGCAAATTGACATCATGGGTGCAGTCACTGAGTATTTAGCATGTGTCGTGTATACTTTTGGGCATGGAATTCAAAGCTTGATATATTGTATACGTACAGAATGAAATGAAAAACTTTTTAAACGAGTAAGCAAATTGAATGAACGAGAATTTTGAAAGGATGTTAATTTATTTTAAAACATTGTGGAATCCATGTAAGTCATGTGGATATTAATTATAATTTAGCCTATTCAGTTGTCGTGTCCTTTTATAGAAAGGACATTAATCATTTACAGAGTTTTTTTTATAGAAGAATAACCACGAATATGTATCATATAAGGAAATGCAGAAAAGCATAAAAAATTGTTATTAATGGTTAAATTTAGTAGAAACAAAAAGAAGTAAGGTAAGGAAATGAAGGAAAAAGTGAGGAATCAAACGATTAAAATTAAAAGTTAAATGCAAAAATAACTGGAATAATCAAAATTTCATCAGACTTTTGAGATTAATAATCAAATTATTGAAATTAAATGTTTTTTTTTTATTTTTCACAATTATTGTGCTTTAAAAGTATATCAATTTTGTTTAAATTTATTTAACTTCATTTTATTGATAAGGATAAATATTTTATACCAAAACAATTTTCCTTACGAAAAGAAACTTAGAATATAAAAAATAAATGCATAAATCAGAACTAGATAGATTTTTAATCTCACTATAGTTTTAAATTATTGTAATTTTTATAAAAGCTAAAAAAATTTTAAAGCTAGAAAAACATATTTTATTGTAAAATTTATTTTAAAATTATCAGGAATTATTTTAGAGTTATTTTAAAAATTTTTAACTAAAAAGAAAAAATTTACCGAGTGAGCTAAATGTATAAAATATTAATCATTATTAATTGATTTAAGTAAAGAAGATTACATAATATTTATTGGTCAGTAAAAATTAATCACCACTGTTTAAAATTTTTTAAAACATTTTATTTTGAAAAAAGTTTTAAAAGTTTTAAATGTTTTTTTTTAAATATAATAAAAAGTAATGCCATAGATAATCCCAATCTAGTCAATATAATTAAAAACTAACTAAAATGGACATCAAGATCCAAACAAAACGTAATGGAGGTTTGATAGTTTTGTTTTTATTTTATTTCATGTAGATGCAGCAACTAAGCTTGGAGAATGTATCGATTTTTTTATATGAAATATGGAAGATTTATGGGTATAAAAACGTGTAAGAATGACAGAAATAAAAAAAAAAGCATCGGAAAAAAGTATATATGCACACGTGGCAGAAACAGATATTACGTTTACGTCAAGTAACTTATTTATACGAAAGTTCTTGCAACGTTTCCAAGTATTGCTGCTTTCTTTTTATCGAAATTTTCAAATTTATTTTTCAAATTAAAATTTGCTAAGTAAAAAATTTTTAGATTATAATTCTACTATAAATGTACTGAGTAATTTTGAGTAATCAAACTTTTAATTATTTCAAATACATTTTATACCTGAAACATTATTTATTATACCGATAAACTTTTATTCTTATAATAAATTAAGTAACCCATTTCACCTTATTAAATTTATGATAAAGTAATAAAGAAATTGGAAGCTCTTTTTTTACTACATCACATGACTCATTAAGCTTAATACTTTTTTAGTTTTTCTAACGCCCTTAATTCTATAAACCAGTCTACATAATTTTGAATATTCAAAGTGATGCGCGGCTACTTAAAAATAATCGTAGCAACGTCAAAGCGTTAAGAATTACTAAAATATGAGCGAAAAGTAAAAAGCCTGTAAATTGCTTATAAATTTTAGGCATTCGTTAGCAGCACAAAAGAAGGTAATTACTATACAAAAGCGTCAAAATTTAATTCTTCATCTCGGCTATAGAGAAAAAAGTTACTTGCACACTGTACCGCATAATTTTTAATTAAAAATATTCCATACATAAAGGAAAAAAATATGCCAATAGCGTGATGCGTAATTCGTTGCATCGTCAATTATACAAAGAATTTCAACGTTGAACCAAAAAGAAAGGCACACACACATATCCTCTCGTCTTCATGATAACTCAACGAAGCGAATAAAAAATATCGTGAATTATATATAAAGTGCTGTACACCCAGAGTCAGGTGTATAAATATCAAATTTACATAACTCCGCGAAATTTTAAAGTAACGAGCCCTCATTTCGCAATGCGTAAATTATCGTCGTACGTCATGTAGAGAGAAGGCTCTCCTGTTTTGCAAAACTTGACGCCATATTTCTAGGTCTAATTTACGCTGCGTTAATGCTTATTAAGGCAAATGTGATGTGTGCTTATAATTATGAGGCTTATAAAGCAGCGCTGTGTATATCGTTTACTTTATGCTTTGTCTGTTACGCGAGTCAGTTTCTTGAGTTATTTTATCATCCATAAAGTACCTTGATCTACGTTTAGTTAAATTTATGGTGATTATTTACGTACTATGTAATCATCTCAAAAAGTTAAGGATATTTATGAATACTATAATAACGTTAATAATGATATATGTTTTTAATCGTAACAAAAAAATCAGAAATAATTAATCGTTCACTCTTGTAAATTTTTTTAACTTTATATTATATTATGTGTTTATTATGCTATTTTAATTTAAAATACAAAACTTAGCAAGTATACACAATGTTGCAGCTTGATTGAACGTTTTACTAATAAATTTATAATAATATTTTTAGTAAATTAACTAATTTATAAATTATTTAAATATTTTAAATTTTTCAAATAATTATTAATTAATAGAAGTGAATAGAATGGCATCATGATTTAATATTTATATACCAAGAAAAGAAAATCAATAAAACGTTTATTCTGACATTGCACGACTTCGTGTAATAATAAGATGTAACAGTTTTAAGATGACATCAATACCCTGAATGCCGGGGAACTTTAATCTTCATAAATATATAAAACATTGCTATAAAAAGTTTCTTTTCACGTTTTATACTTCAGATAAAAAGATTGTTACAAAATCTTTATTATACGAACAAGGGTGAACAAATAAAAGTTATTGGCTTATAGTATAATTTAAAGATGAGTAACGTTAATTCTTTCATCATTGATTTTGGCACTTAGAAGAGTGCAGTACATTTGAACCTCGGATTTTTTTTTTTAATTTGAAATATTTTTTTTCACGTAATTATGATAAGTCACATCCTTTCGGTGTCACATTTAATTGTTTCAAAGTAAATGGGTATTTTTATTTGAATTTTAAGACTTTTTTTAACAATTTGCTGTCGCCTTATAGTTTTACAGTTTTGAACAAATTGTTCTATAAGATTGTTATTAAAAATATATCAAAAATGCCATTAAAACCTATAGATACAAAAATTTTTTCAAAAAGCACATGTTATTTGAAAGTTATAAAGAATGTAATAGTGAAAAATTCAATTGAAAATATTCATTGATAATTAACACTGTATTTTATTTTAAACTTTATTTCAATTTTTATTCCTTTATAATTTTTAAACAATTTAAACTTTTTGAGAAAATATTTTTTAATTCAAATGATTTTTTATTCTTCTTGAAGAAGCGAATGTTAGAAGTTGTTAAAAGATAATATACCCTAACAAACGCAATCGTTAAGAACAGAAGCTGTAAAAGATTTCCTATAAAAGTGAACGTAGACTTGGTGATGACTTATACAGTAGAAAGAATAGAATCTTACAAACTTTGAAAGTAAAGAAAGTGACTCATGATATCATAAAAAAAATTAAGTAGTTTTATTATTTAAAAATTTTTTTACATAGTCAAATTTGTATACGTACGTGATACGTAGATATAATTTTATACTTGACAATTTATTGTTTATGAATTTTTTAAAAATTTATTTAACGTCGCTGTATTTATGGTTTTAAATGGCTGGAAAAAATGGCCAATTTTTTATTTAGGATTTAAAGTTTTTTTTGGGCACTTTATGTCTATTTTTACTCCAAATTTAAACAAAATATGTTATTGGTTGATGGATTAATAATAACTTTTGAATAAATCTTTAAGGAAATAAAATAATGAAGTTATTACATATATTCAAAATAAACATTAAATAGCATAAAATACTTTTCATATTCATAATCTTTTAAAGAAAACATTGCATCAATAATAATAAACAATGAACGTTTTTTTACTGCGATGCGTCTTGATTCAACATAAAAAAATTGGCCAGACCAATTTAGTGTTATCGATATATAAAATTCTAAATATTTTTAATTTCATTATTTTATAACATCGCTGTATTTATGCTATCATTATGATATTAATTAATGACGGAAGTCCTCAGTGTGTTTGTGAACAAAATATATGTAACATACAGCGGTACTTGTATCAATCGGTCGAGAGAGGGATTTGAACTCGGGACCTCGAGATTATGAATCGATCGCTTTACCGACGGTAAACCGATCTCATTTATTTATTATTTTTTGTTTGATGACAAACAAAATTGTTGGTTTTCTGAAATTTAAATACTTAAGGAATTACGAAAATATTTGAATGATTCATTGAAATGTGTAAAAAAGTTATATTACAAATTTTATACCTTCGGAGAATGCAATTAATTGTGTAACTAACCAGGAGAGGCTATGAGCTTCGGGTCATAGATCTTGGTGAAACTTTGGGATATGTTTTTAGGTACCAAAATATGAGTAAAGCTAGAGCGGTACGGTCTAACGCTTCGAAAAACTGAAATTATACAGTGCCGTCCATAAATTCGGGATCACTCAGAGGAAAAAATTGCTGGAGAAAAATCGCAATAACTCGGTAAATATAGGTCGTATAGAAATTCTAAAAAAAACGATTTTAAAGTACTCCTCAAGAGCTTTAAAAACGCTGTATTATATTATTTTAAAAGTTTTTTTATGGTATTAAAAAAATTACTTAAAAATAAACATTTTTTGCCAATTTTTTAAATTTTAGATTCGCTCACACCGTTTTTCGAGTATAAGATAAAAAAATCTGAAAAAAATATAATTTAAAGTACTCTAAAAGAGCTTTAATTTGCATTTTTTTAAAATTTTTTACAATGATTTTCCGTCAAGATATGAAGTTTTAAAGTTGGGCATTTTTGGTGTTTTTGCAGAAAAATGGCCAATTTTCTGAAAAAACATCAAAAATGCCTATCTTTAAAGCTTTATAACTTGACGAAAAATCATTGTAAAAATTTTTAAAAATGCAAATTAAAGCTCTTTAGAGTACTTTAAATTATATTTTTTTCAGATTTTTTTATCTTATACTCGAAAAACGGTGTGAGCGAATCTAAAATTTAAAAAATTGGCAAAAAATGTTTATTTTTAAGTAATTTTTTTAATACCATAAAAAAACTTTTAAAATAATATAATACAGCGTTTTTAAAGCTCTTGAGGAGTACTTTAAAATCGTTTTTTTTAGAATTTCTATACGACCTATATTTACCGAGTTATTGCGATTTTTCTCCAGCAATTTTTTCCTCTGAGTGATCCCGAATTTATGGACGGCACTGTAGACGTTTCTAGTCTTATTTCAAGAAAAATGTAAAAAAAGCTCCTAATTTAAGTATAATAATCCAGTCTAAAAATGTCTTCAATAAATCAACAGGGACTAAAATAAAAGTACAGAAAGCAATCTTTAATTTACCGTTTTCAGAATTAAAAAATAATAATTAGAACCAGGGATATGTTTGTTCAAAGTTAAGAAGCAAGAAAGTACCAAAAATCATCAAAATTCTAAAGG
The DNA here is from genome assembly GCA_017163975.1 of Anastatus disparis. Classification (NCBI taxonomy): domain Eukaryota; kingdom Metazoa; phylum Arthropoda; class Insecta; order Hymenoptera; family Eupelmidae; genus Anastatus; species Anastatus disparis. The sequence goes on along the minus strand of JAFFSR010000265.1, from coordinate 1,598,410 downwards.
ACAGTGATTTTGTGATTTTTGGTACTTTCTTGCTTCTTAACTTTGAACAAACATATCTCTGGTTCTAATTATTATTTTTTAATTCTGAAAACGGTAAATTAAAGCTTGCTTTCTGTACTTTTATTTTAGTCCCTGTTGATTTATTGAAGACATTTTTAGACTGGATTATTCATACTTAAATTAGGAGCTTTTTTTACATTTTTCTTAAAATAAGACTAGAAACGTCTATAATTTCAGTTTTTCGAAGCGTTAGACCGTACCGCTCTAGCTTTACTCATATTTTGGTACCTAAAAACATATCCCAAAGTTTCATCAAGATCTGTGACCTGAAGCTCATAGCCTCTCCTGGTAAGATAAAAGACTGCATACACGTCTGAAAACCAATCTATTGCAATATTGCAGTATTTTATCATTGCATATTTTACTATCTTTATTTTCTTTCAAAACACAGCATTGCAAAATTTTTTTAACAAATTTTTTTTCATGATGTATTTTTTTTATGCGAAATCTTTTTATTAATAATATAAAGTTTTTTAAATTTAAACCACGTCTATTTTCTTTTTTTTTATTAAAAAATGAAAATTATTTACAATTAACAAGATAAGTACATTATATTTCAATCCCAAATTTAACGCTCAATTTTTTTTAAGTTTATATGCTGTTTTGTATAAATTGAAAGGTTTTTTAAAAATAATTATCAATTTTTTGATGATTTCATTATTTTGTCAATTCATAACATTGAAATTTTTTAATAAAAATAGCATAACAGCAAAGTTTATAAATTGTTAATTAAGAAAAGAAAGTTAATTACTTACAATTTTAACATAGTTGTACACATAAAAAGTTTCGTAATCTCAAATTACATTGTAATTATAATTATGAATAATCATTAATTTCTATCCTCCTTCGTTTTACCATTAGATTTAAAATTCACAGCGCGCAAAATGTTAAAAATCTTGAAATAATTCATCCGCGAGATTTCCTTGTTAAATAAATGTGACAGTAAAGTAATTTTTTAAAGATTTTAACGAGAATACTGCCATTTTCTTAATTTAAACCTTTATTGCGCTGGGAATAACAAGTGTTATAACAAGTACGCGTTGGATTTTTTAAGAATTTTTTCTTTCTTTTATTTTTATTTCAACTGTTGTAGAAGGAGCATTCGCGAGTACGTTAGAGATTGGCTGAAGTGAGAAAAATGGATATAAACGTTTGGCCAATTTTTTCCCAAGCAATTGTAACGTGCCACGAATACTTTTGATGTAGTCATTTATTTTTGAGGATTCTTATAAATGCTAAGCCATATAAAAGCGGAGAAAATACTTATTTGCTTTCATTTTGATTTATTTTTATTACTATTTTATATCATCAATAGAAAATAATGTTTTTTTTTGAAAAATCAAAAGTAATTTAAAAATTGGTATTTTTAAATGTAAAACTTAGTTAAATTTTTTAAGTACATAAAATATAATTCTTTTTACATTTTTATTTTATTTTCAAACTTATGATGAAAAATTTCTCGTTTAAATTTAAATTTCATTTCTATATAAAATCATACACACGTGAAAAAAAATTCAAAGATAAAATAAAAACATCCAGAAATACAGAGACGAAAAGGGAACAAAAGAGAAAAAGGAATAAGCTGTCGAAAATAATTTTTGTCAACTTTCATTCTTTTTTACTCTTTTTTTATATCATCCTCTCTTTTTTACCATTTTCATCTTTAACTTTGCATTAAACTTTTTTTTAACTCCTGTGTCCTCTTACTTAAGCGAGCAAAACGACAGTAGTATATACTGTTATACGCCTTCTTTATGTTTGCATCTGTTTGTACGCAGTGCTGGATTACACTTCACTTAAGTCGTCTTTTTTTTCCTCTGAGCTTTTACTCCTACGTTTCCTTTTTTTCATACGTTTGAAATCTGATGTATTTTTTTTCGTATGATGATTCAGGTGCTTACCTGCAGGAAATATTTTTGCTGAAAATTAAACTCTAATTGGCTTTTGTATTTGATGATTAAATGATGCAAAATTTTCTAAAAAAATAAGTTACCACCTTGGTAAAAATACAAACATAAAAAATAATGTATACTACAATTTGTGGCCATTATTAACGGTAATATTTTGTCATGCAAATATTGGTTAATAAATAGTCAATTTTTGCCAAATTTGTAGAGTCTAAATTATTTGTATATTACGAAATCAACATACAGACGGAAAATGCTAATAGAAATATGTTGTCCTAAATTTTTATTTTTAGCCAAAAAGTGGGCATAATATGTTAGTATTCTATCAGCATTATGAAGGTGAAAAACCGTTTCATGTTGGTTAAAATAACAAGCATGAAAAATTCCTATTATCAGCTCTTTATTTTAAATCAATGGTCATGAAATGGTAAAAAAATGCTTTAAATATCTGCTTAAATTAAGGTGAATAAATACATTATGTTTATTCGTTATTGCAAAATTTTTACAATACAATTTCATTACTAAAAATATTTTCTAAGACATTTGTTTCATTATAATCATCTCAATATCTGTGATGGATTAATATATACACTTATTGTGATTGTTTATATGGTCACTTTGTGATTGCGATAAATCTCCACTGTATTATTATTTTTATTAATCTACCATAAAATTAATTGTTAATAATTAACAATCATGAGTAAAACAGAAAATAATATTGCTAACTATAAGTCTTTAAAAGTTCATATTTGATAATGAAAAGAAAAAAATTTTAAACTATCAAAATAAAGTTTATTAACAAATATGCTCAAAACTTTTCAAAAACCTTATGTACAATCATAATAAAAATTTTTTTAGCTGATCACATTACAGTAAAAAATATTTTTTTTTACTACGAAAAATATTTTAAAAATGAGATTTAATTTGAAAAAAAAGAAAGAAAGATTAAATAGTTATAAGTTCAAAGAGAATATACAATTTTATTTATAAAAAAACCATCAGCATAAAATAACAAATATTTATAAAATAGTCTCATATAAATGATGTTTAATTTTTATATGAGATGTGTTAGTTTACGTAAATTTTGACAAATAGTGTAGGAGAAAAATTTATTTACATTTCAAATTAATTCAATATTTACAATCAATAATATATTACAAGTATTTTTTAAAATTATAATAATTTTCGTCAAGTTCTTCTTAATGATATTTTACTTTTACAGGATGATTAAAAAGCTTTTTCATTAGCTAAATCAATCATTAGTGCTGCTTGTTGTTTTTCTTTGTCCCCCCACGGTAAATCGTCATACCAGTTATGATATTGTTGATCATTGGGATTAGCTTCAATGTGTCGCGGTGTTGGTGGGCGATTTGGGAGTTTATAATTGATCTTTTCAGGTGTAAATGAAGACGGGGATTTGATTATTTTTTTATTGTTGTTCTTTAGTGTAGGTGAACAACTTTGAAGTTTTAATGTGTCCTTCTTGGGTGTAAGAGATAACAGCCGTTTGGTTCCTTTACGATTTACTGATGCTATTTGTGATGTACTTTTTTGTGTTGATAGAGATAAGTTATTCTTCGATGGTGGTGATGCTGATCCAAACAAATTAATGTACTTTTTGGCTAAATTTTTGCAGTGTTTTTGCTTTATAATTTTTGTAGTATTTATTTTAAGTGGTGATGGCGAAAGATATAAATCGTCATGCAGTATCGAATATTCCATTTGATTTTCAGCTCCAGCGGTTGGCATTGAAGGTGGTGATGGTGTTATTAAGAAATCAGCATGGAGTTCTTTAAAATTGATTTTGATGCATTCTGTTAGATCTTCTTTGATTGGCGTTGAGGGTGGTGATGGCGTCATATGTAAGTCTACATATAATTGATATGAATTTTCGTCAGTTTCGAATAGTGATTCCTTTTGAATTTTCCTTTTCTTTGATTTTGGTGGCGATAGTGGCACGAATAAATCCATATTGATTCCACTAAAATTTTTGCTATTCTGACTTGTTGAAGCCATTGTAATAAAATTTGGTTTGAGAAAATAAAATGGTAGCTTGTGATGTCAATGAGTTATTTAACTCGAATGGGGTAAAAGTCCCAAAAGCTCTTATTTATACCTTCAGTTTTGAAGGTAAGATATAAAAATGGATTTAATATTATTAAAAATAATAAGGGGATCAATAAAGGGCCTAATATAGTTGTAAAATATAAGGGATAAATAATGAGACTAATACAGGTTAAATAATATGGATTAATAAAGCAATTAATATAGGTCTACAATAAAAGTAATTAATGCAGGTATAAAATAAAAGGGATCCTAAAATAAAAGTAATTAATACATGTATAAAATAAAAGAGGTCAATAAAAGAACTAATAGGTAATAATAAGTTTTGAATCTCGTAACTATTATACGGAAAGGTAGAGCAGTGGTGGCATCCTAACTTTGATTAACGATTTCTATTAACTAGTGAAACTATTAATAATCTAAAAAATGGAAAACATTGCTAAACTCATTTAGAAATAATATCTCTAATTTAAAAATTTTATTTTGAAGTATATTTCATTGTAATAAATCAAAATAAAAAACTAGGAAGTGTGACATTTGCAAAAATTATAATTAGTTTTTTAACGAAAACTTGTTATTTTTGATTCAATGTATTATGTATTTAAAAATATATTAATAATATAGTTTATTAATAACAATTAATAAAAAATTAAGAAAGAAATGTTTATGCGTAACTTATAAAGGTTCATTGATATGTGACGTCTGCTTAGTGGCGAGAAATTCTTTAATGAGCCTAGATATTTCTATCTAATAGCTCGTGGTGTTTTAATAAATTATACTTTCTTGGTTTGAATTTTGTGAAGTTAAAATTGTAGAATCAATGCATTAGTCAATTAAATAGTAATTATTTTATTTATTATTTGAATATTATTTTTATTTAGTCTTCCCAACGCTTATTACCTCCTGGGTGGTCAGGTTGACTAATAAATAAAATAGAAGAAATAATTGTTAAACGAAACACTTGATTTTAATTAAATTAATATGAAATTAAATTGAAATCATTAATGATAATATATTTAGGATAGGTAATATGAAAAAAGGTAAAGAAATAATATTACTCAAAATTAAGAGTACTTACTTTTATTCAATTCTACGACTCACAAAAATATTGGTTTTAATAAAATATGAAAATTCTTTAATAAAATTACTTATAATTGATAAACCAATTGGAAATATTCGATTCACACTAATACAAATTCAAATAAATATTTAATCTGTTTGAGATTTGTTTCCAAGCAAATAATACAAAATATTAATTAATAAGATTCAAACTTGTAACTTTGTAGAAAAAATGAATTCGAGAAAAATAATAATTGCTTAATAAATCCAACAAAATAATCTTGTAATGTAAAATGAAGTTTGTAAATTTGAAGTAATTTATTTGACAAAAATAATGTATGTAATATTTGTAAAAGAATTATAATGTTTGATTGCTGAGGCGCTTAGCTTGAACTGCGCTACCAGTACATTTTACACATTAGTTTTATTGCTTCGCTAAGGCGTTTCCACAAGCTACTCCCACTACAAACCAATGTCGTAGGAAGCATTTATTAATTGATTTTTAATTAATTTAATAATAATTTCTTAAATTTCTATTTTTATTCTTATAAACTTTTAATTTTACTTCATTTATATTTGATTTTGTTTAAATTCGAATTAGAAATATTCTAATATTTATTTTTAAATAATCTATTATTTCAAGTGAAAAATTAATAATCTTAACAAATATTATTTATATTATAATATTGTAAATTTATTTAGTTTTTGAATTAAATATTTAAAAATCAAAATCATTATTGAAATCAGATATTTAGATAATATTTATTTTCTTTTGAATGTGTAAACATTTTAAATCATTTTCAAATAATTCATTTTACAATATTATAATTTACAATTGACAAAATATAAAATTTAGAACATAATAAAATATAGATTTATTAAAACTAGGAATATTTTATAATACAATATTCTTAATAAGTCTGAATACGTCTTCAAATAATAATTTAAATATTGTTATTGAGATTCTAATATTTATTAATAATTTGTTTAAATTAAAAAGAAAGTTAATAATATTTTCAATTGCTACACCTTTGCATTAAGATAGAATTCGATTCTTGCTGTAAGGTAATCTTTATCGATCGGACGGAAACATACGCATATATACTCGCTTATATACATAGACATATTAATATTTTTAATAATCATTGCTATTTTTGTATTCAATTAAAATAATATAGAATTTAGTTAAATTAATACTTATTATTATATTTTAAAATGTTTCATTTAAATTTTAACTTTAAAGAAGAGTTCATCAATAAATTTAATAAACTCATTCATCCTAAATAAATAAAATATTAATGCTCATAGAAAAAATGTTTTTTAAAAAAAATAAGAATCAGAATAGGGGGACGTTACAGATATAAAAAAACGAAGTATTAATGAGTTATAAGCTTAAATGCTATTTTTGCCGTAAGGGCACGTGTTGAATTTCTACATCAAAATCTCCAAGGATAAATAACAATTAGATTTTCTTAAGATTATATTATTATGTTGGGTTTATGGATTACACCTCCTATTAGAGTCATTAGAAGACGATTTTGGGCTCAAACTCCTATAATTTTTTCTAAATAGACATTCAGGCAAGATTTCTTTATTCTGAATCTATAAAATAATAAATTTTAAAAGAAAACCATTTAACAAAACAGTTGGCGCATTTTATACTTTTCGTTAAAATCTTAGATTAAATTGTTTAATTAGCTTCTAAAAATCATTAATATTTTTTCGATCAAATAATTCGTTATGCCAAGTCACGTGGTACGTCCCAATATTTTTTGAATGGGAACAACTTTTATCAAAACTTCCATTAGTTCTACTTTTTGACGAAACATTTAATTTCACAGATATTTATTGACGCTGTTGTAACTTAACATAGCGAATTTTATTGTATCTTATTACTCAGAAAAATAAAATATGCCACAAGTTAAGTTTTCTTTAAACTATAAACTTAATCAAATTTGTAATTGATTCTAAATAAAGGTTTTACCGTGTAGCTGCAATTACTTTTTGTGAACTTATTTAAAATTGTTACTCGAGAATTCATCATGTGAAAAAAACGAAGCAGTAAAACTTTCTAGTTTCTCAAATAAAATTTACAAAAATGTACAGTATCAAAATTTCTGGAAAATTTTCGTGAAAAATAATTTATTAAATAGAAACATAAAATAAAAAATTGAAAAAGAAATTAAATTAAAGATAAAATACCAATTTTGTTTTGTGTTATAAAATTTTCTTCAGTCATTTTTTTCTATTTTTTTTACCGTATTAAATAGTTTTTAAATTCGTGGAATTTTTTAACTTTCTTCAATTACTTATAACTATTTAAGAAATAAAAATATGTAAAGAGACTAGGGACAATAAATATTTTTTTTATTAGAATTATATTTTTTTAACTGAGCAAGTAATATATACAGTAAGATTACGGCTTAACGTGGCTCCAGCGTTTGGTGCCGTATCAAGCTAGGGCCCCGACAAAAAGGACAAAATAAATTTTTTTTCTTTTAGTTAAAATTTAAAAAAAATGTTTTTAATCAATTCCTATATTTATAATTTGTATTAAATTTTATTAGTTGACAACAAATATTGGCGATTCACGTCCGTCAGCGTTGTAATCATATCAATTTTCATCAATTTTTCAAATATCTTTTTTATTTCACTGATGACATGACGTATTCTTAATTTATTTAAATTTGTAATGAAAAAATCTACAATTTCATGTTTGGTTCATAAAAAAATATAATTTTATTAATGAGTTATAAGCTTAAATGCTATTTTTGCCGTAAGGGCACGTGTTAAATTTCTAAATTTCAATAATTTTTTTCTCTAAAATTTGTTGACCTCATATTTTCAAAATTGCTCTGAAATCGTAATGACTTCTACTTTTCATAGTATTTTTTCACTAAACATCCTATTTTTTATCAAAAATCGCTGGAGCCATCTTAAAGCGACATAAAATTATTTACGTAACTTTGGCGTACGAAGGATGACCATGGTCTCGACAAATATTAGTCGAGACCATGTACATTCTGCGTACGCCCAAGTTACGTATATATCTAATAAATATAGCCAATGACGGTTCTTGTATATATTTTATGTTGGATATGATTTTAAGGAGTATATGAGAGATACTATTAACAAAACCTTAAGAAATAAAGGTTTAAAATTCAATTCATAACTGCTTTTGAGATATATTTATTGTTGATATTAAAAGAAAATAAGAAAATAATAAAGTTAATCAAATCATTTTAATTCTTTTAACGAACGTATATTTACAATAGTCTACTGAATTTATGTACAATAATATTTACAGACAAAAATAACAAATTTATTAAACGTTGGCTAAAATATACTGTCAAAAATATGATAATTGCTTCCATTAAATGCCACAGAAACAAATTACAAATTACAAATTCACTATAATCTGTCAGCTAGAATTTTTTTATAATATATTGCTTATATATATAGCTTGGTCCTAGACCGCAATTTCCTCCCTCTTTGTTTTTTTAAAATATCTTCCACTTTTTCTTGAGGAACTAAATTAAAATATTTCATGAATCCATCTTTGGTATTCATATCATTATTGAGCTCCAAATCTTTATGTGTTGTTTTTTCCTCTACAAGGGTTTGTTGTATCACCTTTTCCTTTGAATTTTTCTGTTCTCCATTCTGATTTTTCTTCACCTCTTCTTTCGCGCTTGAGTCACTATTGACTCCCAAATATTCTATTTGTACTTGTGGTTCTTCTACGGGCAGTTGTTGAGGAACTTTTTCCTCTGATTTTTCCTCCTCTCCATTCTGAGTTATCCTTATATTTTCTTTGGCCCTTAAATTACTATTCACCTCTGAATTTTTTAAGGCTTTTTCGGAGTCTTCTTCGTTTTGTTCCCGTTTACGCCAACCTCGCAAGGTTGACTCTGGTATCTGATACGTCTCTCTGATTTGTTTCGGTGTCATAAGGCCCGTTTTTATAAAAGTTAGAAATCTTTTTATATCTTCACTTGTTCTTCGTACAGTTTTCCGTTTAATTTTGTTAAGAATTCTGTTCTGGTTCTCCATCGTAGATTCTTGTTTAAAATTTGGTTTGAGAAAATAAAATGGTAGCTTGTGATGTCAATGAGTTATTTAACTCGAATGGGGTAAAAGTCCCAAAAGCTCTTATTTATACCTTCAGTTTTGAAGGTAAGATATAAAAATGGATTTAATATTATTAAAAATAATAAGGGGATCAATAAAGGGCCTAATATAGTTGTAAAATATAAGGGATAAATAATGAGACTAATACAGGTTAAATAATATGGATTAATAAAGCAATTAATATAGGTCTACAATAAAAGTAATTAATGCAGGTATAAAATAAAAGGGATCCTAAAATAAAAGTAATTAATACATGTATAAAATAAAAGAGGTCAATAAAAGAACTAATAGGTAATAATAAGTTTTGAATCTCGTAACTATTATACGGAAAGGTAGAGCAGTGGTGGCATCCTAACTTTGATTAACGATTTCTATTAACTAGTGAAACTATTAATAATCTAAAAAATGGAAAACATTGCTAAACTCATTTAGAAATAATATCTCTAATTTAAAAATTTTATTTTGAAGTATATTTCATTGTAATAAATCAAAATAAAAAACTAGGAAGTGTGACATTTGCAAAAATTATAATTAGTTTTTTAACGAAAACTTGTTATTTTTGATTCAATGTATTATGTATTTAAAAATATATTAATAATATAGTTTATTAATAACAATTAATAAAAAATTAAGAAAGAAATGTTTATGCGTAACTTATAAAGGTTCATTGATATAAAAAAACGAAGTATTAATGAGTTATAAGCTTAAATGCTATTTTTGCCGTAAGGGCACGTGTTGAATTTCTACATCAAAATCTCCAAGGATAAATAACAATTAGATTTTCTTAAGATTATATTATTATGTTGGGTTTATGGATTACACCTCCTATTAGAGTCATTAGAAGACGATTTTGGGCTCAAACTCCTATAATTTTTTCTAAATAGACATTCAGGCAAGATTTCTTTATTCTGAATCTATAAAATAATAAATTTTAAAAGAAAACCATTTAACAAAACAGTTGGCGCATTTTATACTTTTCGTTAAAATCTTAGATTAAATTGTTTAATTAGCTTCTAAAAATCATTAATATTTTTTCGATCAAATAATTCGTTATGCCAAGTCACGTGGTACGTCCCAATATTTTTTGAATGGGAACAACTTTTATCAAAACTTCCATTAGTTCTACTTTTTGACGAAACATTTAATTTCACAGATATTTATTGACGCTGTTGTAACTTAACATAGCGAATTTTATTGTATCTTATTACTCAGAAAAATAAAATATGCCACAAGTTAAGTTTTCTTTAAACTATAAACTTAATCAAATTTGTAATTGATTCTAAATAAAGGTTTTACCGTGTAGCTGCAATTACTTTTTGTGAACTTATTTAAAATTGTTACTCGAGAATTCATCATGTGAAAAAAACGAAGCAGTAAAACTTTCTAGTTTCTCAAATAAAATTTACAAAAATGTACAGTATCAAAATTTCTGGAAAATTTTCGTGAAAAATAATTTATTAAATAGAAACATAAAATAAAAAATTGAAAAAGAAATTAAATTAAAGATAAAATACCAATTTTGTTTTGTGTTATAAAATTTTCTTCAGTCATTTTTTTCTATTTTTTTACCGTATTAAATAGTTTTTAAATTCGTGGAATTTTTTAACTTTCTTCAATTACTTATAACTATTTAAGAAATAAAAATATGTAAAGAGATTAGGGACAATAAATATTTTTTTTATTAGAATTATATTTTTTTAACTGAGCAAGTAATATATACAGTAAGATTACGAGGAAAGTACTTATACAAAATCAGTCGGTGCAAGTGAGAGGGCACAGGGAAATCTCGTTAACATGAATACATTTAGAAAAAAGAAACAATACCCGCTTTGTATTTACCTATAACGTTCTATTATATATAGATACTTTCCTCAAAATTTCACTGTATATATATATATATATATATATATATATATATATATATATATATATATATATATATATATATATATATACACACACTACAAGCATCAATTGTAGTACATTCAACGCACACATCCACTTGTGTATATACATGCATATTCTTAAGGTGGTTCATGCGAATAACGTGTTTTTTCAAGATATTCTTGAAATTGTAGGTTTAGTTTAATGAAGGTAATGTGAATATCATATTAAAATTTCAGAACATTTCATCGATCCGTTTTTGATTAATCGATGTTCAAAGTTTTACAAATTACATTGAAAGTATATCTATATATATTGGAATTTTTACATTTCGTAGCTGTTAATCACAATATCTCATAAACTACATTCAAATTGTAGTTGAAAATTTAAACATACATAAAGGAACTAATAATAAAAATTTTCCAACAAGATTCACGTAAATTCATCGTTTTATTAAAGAGATAATGTATTTTGAAAATGTAATTATTAGATAAACGATGCATGTTTCGTTCACATTTACGTTGCTGCGCATGCGCAACTGGATCATATGAGCGCTATCTCTTTCTCTCACAGCTAGCTTTCTCTCTCTTACCGCATGAACCACCTTAAGCAGAATGGGAGAGAGGGAAAAAAAAGAAAGAGAAAAAAGAATGTAAGTGTTTGTATGTTGATAGCAATTATGGCACCCTGTGCCATATTCGTACATTCACGCTGGGTGACATTTGGGACTGTCGATTTTTACACATTTAGTGCCCCTGCCGTAACGTCGCGTAAGAAGCATAGCTTCAAAAAGTTTTTAAATGTCCTCAGTGCCCCACTGGCGGGTGAAGAGTGGCACTTTGTGGAGCACAAATAGCACACTCATCAGGCATATTTTTCTTCATAAACTTTTTCAAATTTTTGAGCTTAGTAAAAACCGGTTGATGACGTCTGCTTCGTCGCCGCTGAGTGTTCGCTTTGCTTCATGTGCCATCTGTACCCCGCCTGGAGTGCCACGCATGCCCCATTTCAACACAATTCATATTAATCTATTAAATTTTTTATAAACATTCATAAATAAAAAAGAAATACAGAGGACTTAAACTATCTATTACATTTAGTTTCTTATAAAAAAATTATTATTTTGCACTTGCTTGAAGCTAAAAAATTATGAAACCAACCTTTTTTCCTGCTCCAAATTTTCAATCGACTAAATTAAATTGATAAAAAATTTTATTATAATCCTAGATTAAAAGAAAAGTATTAAAAACGTTTTTAATTAAAATCTCATTTAAATTAAATTTTTAAAATGCTCTAAAACTTAAATTCTAGGGGTGCCAAACTTACCTGCGCTGTTCTTTACGCCCTGCGTTCCCCTACGATTTAATGTGATAAAGTAAATGAGATTTAGGTGTAATTTAATAGTTAATTTCTAATTGTATACGTTCAATATAACATTCTCTTTATTATACCTGTCGTTAAACTTTTTGACGTATTAAAAAGAATTAAAAATGCAAAATACAAAAACTATTATACATAAAGGGAGGAGTTTGGCATTCTGAATATTTATGTTAGACTTGGAAAAAATTTTCTTTGTTTTATTATTAAATATAAGTAATAGTTTTTTCAAGCCATCTCTGCCAAAAATGCGAGCTTCGTCCCTGTGTGCCTTTGTCGAAACGTCTATTTCCTTCCCGACTAACTAGATAGCGCGCACGTGAGATTGAAGAAAATCAAAGCCCGTGCGTGTGTTTTCAAGTGTCATATACAGTGAGTGTGAGTGAGCGCGTATGAGAACGTAGTTAATGCGAAAGAGAAAGACAGTCTTACAAGTAAACACAGAGCGAACAGTCTTTCTCTTTCGCATTAACTATATACGTTCCGACATTTATATCTATCACAAGTCGCATCGGGCAACGAGTGTATTAAGAAGTGAGAGAAAAAGAGAAAAGGAATGCGTGGTCGCGACATCGTAAGGTTATATAGCACGCCGTCGTATGAATGCGCGCGAACACGTTTTATCGTTCGTTCGTTTTCTTTGCTTTGGGCTTTTTAACATCCGTTAACCCATAACCCTCGTATATGCTCGGGTTCTAAATGTTAACGGATGTTAAAAAGCCCTTCGCGTTTAGCTTGTTACATTAATAATGTAACAATTTTCGGCAGGCTGGTATGAAAAAGAGTATACATTACACGAGACGAATCTTGTTGGTTCTGTCCGGCGGAGTACCTCTCTCGGCTGACGCTTCGAGAGGTAACCTCGCCGCGGGAATGGAACCAACAATATTCATCCCTTGTAATGTAATATACTATATTTTATAATTATATTTTCCCATTACAAAAGAATAATAGGCGGAAGTTTGAAGCGAAAAATTCTGTCGACAAAATAAAAGCTTTTGATTGGTTGAAAAGTGAAACATATATTATATATTGAATTACTGTTATCTTTCGTTTAGAAATTCTTCAATGAAATTGAGAGAAACAAAAAATTTATCCAATATGCTCATATAACTTTAAAATGATAGCAAAAGAAACGTCAAAGAATGTATATCACCGTGAACTGTTCAAAATCATGTAATTAACCAGTTTGTTTAATACAAAATACAATATTATACTGTCTTTATGTTCATTAAAATATATATATTTTTTTCATTTACAGAAATTTTATTATCTAATGCTATAATCAGATTATTTATATGATCTTTCAAAATTAACATCGCAATGATAGCATAAATACAACAACATTCAATAAAAAAAATATCTATTGTACGCATAGCGCGCGCCCGAAATCTAATATAAATTAAAATTAACTTTATCATAAAATAATAAGAGCACAATATTGTCTTTTATTTTATTTTAAACTTTTACTTTAAATTATCCAAATAACAAACTTTCAAACAATATTGAAATAACTACTTAAAATTAAAACTGAACGATTTCATCATCTCTACTTTAAGATTAAGTCAACTGTTCTTGATAAAGTTTTTGGACGGAAAGAATTTTTCATCGTTTTTAACTAAAACGTTGAAAACGATATTGTAATGATAATTCAGAAAAATCTTTTGTAACTTTTTTAAAATTAAAGTTAATTATTCATTTGAAACTTTATAAACACATCGTTTAATATTGATCACAAAACAACGAATTTTTAAATTTGCTTAAAATATGTAAAACGGACACTACACCTGTACTCATAAATATTGCCTATGAAAATAAATACATTAGTTTGCAATGTCTATTGTGAACATTATTCAGTTAAATTTTTAAATAAATTTATTCATTAATTTTTAATAACTTTGGGTTTCTGGTACAAAATCGAAAAGTTTTAATATGAACCCAAAATTATTAAAAACTGATGAATGAATTTATTTAAAAATTTAACTGAATGATGTTAATGGTACATACTACAAGCTCTAATCTTGCAATAAAATGAAAAGATAGGCAATATTTATGAGTACTAGTGTAGTGTCTGTTTTACATCCCCTTAAATGTTAAATACTTTACGCGAATTAAAATTAATTATGTTATTTAGGCATATTTTAAAAATACATTTATTTATACATATGAACCAGCATATTTAGAATCGATTTTGAAAATCACGTTGTCCATTTATAGAATCGATATAGCAATTTTCTTATGTCGATAAAGCGAATTTTTTTTCGAAGTATCAGCATTTGCAGTTATCTCATCCAATGAAATCGAGAAAATCAAGCACACGCCGGCATGCTTTTGCTTAAAAGGGGGAAGAAAAAAAGAAAAAAGAGAGAGAGAGAGACAAGCGGAAACTAGTGAGAAAGCTCGACGTAGTATACGTATAGCCAAGTGACGTGGCAGAAAAGGAAGGGAAGAGAAAGTGAGATTTATAACGTCTACAGTTCGAGAGTCCAAGAGAAAGAGAGCATATAGCAAAAGCATATACCGACCAACACAGCATTCAATGAACTATCTGGGTCAGTTTGCCCAACTCGTCCAACTTCCCTTATTCTCCCTCTTTCTCTCTTTCTCGGTTTTTTTATTCTTTTTTATTTTTATTTCTCATGCTATCCTTCTTTTTTTATCATTTTTTTCGTTTGTGTCTTTATTTTTCTGTCTTACACTTTTCCTTTATTCGTTTCTCTTTTTTCTTCCACCTTTCAACTCTCTTTATTTTCTCACTTGATCATGTGCAGAAACTCGCTCATGCTCCGCCAAAAAAGCTCAACATATCCAGTTTCGTGCTTTCTTTCTCGCTTACTTTCATAATTTTTCTTAGCTTTGTAGTACTTTCTTTTTCTTCTTATTTTTATTCGCTCTTATCGCGAAGTGCTTTTTAAAATAGCATTATTTTTTTTTCCTTTTATGTTTAAGCCTCCAACACCTTTAGGAAATGTATTCGTTTCTTAAGATGATGATGCTGTAAAGTAAGTTTTATTGAAGATTTCTTTCTTTATCGAGTACGTTGTAAATATTTTTAATGCAAAATTTTTGTATACTTTTGTATTATGATTCTTCGTATTTTATTGTTCCTTTTTATCCACAAAGTTTTTAAAATATTTTGAAAAATAAATATCTTAAAATTCTATTTTGCAAAACAAACGTTTAAGAGTATATTGTTTGATTTTTTTTTTAAATTAAACAGTCTGAATCATTATTGAAATATTCTAATATTTAAAGTCAAATTTTGAGGTATGTATTGTTATAAAAATGTCCTTATATATTAATATGTACAATTTTAATAAAGACTCGAGTATATTTTCAAAAACTGAGAAATTTTTAAAATTTATTTGTGAATAGAATTTATAACTTTAAAATCATAATGGAATAACACCATTTTCAATAGATGAGTTTTATAATTAATTAAATCTCCTATTTTAGAAAAAAAATTATTATTCACATAAGCATTAATAATGTTTGAATACATATTATCGTTTTATTTTATTCTTTATCAGTTTTAGATTTATTTTTATTTTTCTTATTCATATGCTTTAGGACAATCAAGTCGGTCTATCTTAAAGGCATTTCTGTTTGCTTGAGCATGACAATTTTTTTTTTGGTTTGTCCTTGCTGAATTCTATCATGAATACCGATTGATCACAGAAGGAAAACTCCTTCCTCCTTTGGATTTCTATCCATCCTAGGCAAGGGAAAGGGATGGTAAACGAGTACAATAGTATGGACATAGGAAGCATACGTGGTTGCCTTGCAAGTTTCTCTTTTTTTTACTTTTTCTTTCTTTTTTTTTTGCTTTCGAGGGTAGGAAAGGAATGAGATTTTTCTTCAGATCGTCGAAGTTGAAAAGAAATCTCCAGTGGAAGGAGAGAGAGGGAGGTCTTGAATAACTTTTACTCGTGAAAGAGTAACCGTATTAGGTTCTCTGTACGATAATTTAATCATTGAATTTTGGCCTTTTTTCTTCAGTACTTACATTATATTTAACAATCGTATTGATAATCAAATGTTAGAATCGAGCAACATAAATTTTTGTATACAATATGCTGATTAATCATGTATATGGTCAATGTCCCAATCGCTACTCACGAACCTATTACTAACCGCTCAATGTTATTTAGATACGAAAAAAAATTTTTAACAATGAGCGGCTAGTAATAGGTTCGTTAGTAGCAATTGGGACATTGACCATATTTGGTTATATTTATTTAACTAATTTTTTATCCTTCTCTTTGTTTTTAATTACCATTTTACAAAATTTATGCGGAAGTCATTCAATGTGGTGTAAAAAAATCAAAGTGATGACTGATTTGTTTTTAGTAAGCATCAATAGTCGTTAGATAGTTGTTGAAATTTTAATGACATCCATCACATAGTTTTATATTGTCGATTAAAGCAACAAACTTTTGTTTTTTTTAGAAGGAAACCATTTTGAAAACAATTGTAAAAATGCTTGAAAAATAAAAGAAATTAAGCCAAAATAATTCGTTTATATTATTCATTAAAGAACCCCGGTATTATTTAAATTTAACATATAAATTATATTATGTTATTGGCAAAATTTCTTCGTAAACCACAAAATGCTTTTTATATTTTATTGAAAGTATCCTGGAAGAAAGCTTACAATCTTTCATGTAAGCAGCATAGACTTTTCTAGTTTAATTGAATAATACTAGACTGAATTTTAAAATTTTCCGATAGTTTTTCGATAAGCTTTTACAATAATAAAAATATTATTGTAAATTTTCTTGCTAATAATTTTTAGTAAACATAAAATTAAATTATTTTCATATCAGTAAAGCTAAAATTAAAATCGTCTGTTATTTTTGAAGATGTTTTTATAATCAAAATGAGTAAAAGTTAATTTTGAATAAGAATATTGATGTTTAAAGAAAATTATCAAACTCAATGACATTTTCAGGAAACAAGTTAATTAAAAGCGCAAGTAACTTTTGAAAATGATACAAATAACGATAAGTAAAATAGTAATAAGAAACTGGCATCTTAACTGAATGTTAGCCGAAAGACTGACAATAACGAACTTATAAAAGATACTAAATTTGCAGTACGCTTGAAACGTGAAATATTTCAATATAGAATTGCAAACAGGTAATTTGAAATTTTAAACGGATCCCAAAATCGTGGATTGGTATTTTGAAATTGCCAAGTCTTATATCTTAATTTTGGAAATGTTACACGTTCTGAAGACTAAATTTGTAAAAGATTAATCTAAAAGTGGTAAAAATACTTCAATAAAACGATCTAATTTTATGAGGGTAAATAAATTTAAGTATCTAGATAAACGAGCATTACATAACTCTAAACTTCTATCTTACCTGATCAAATTGACTTACATGGTGTATACATGATACGAATAGAAATGTTAGTCGGAGTGACTACATATCGTTACTTAAGAGATTACATATTTAATTTTATAAAAGCAATATAACAGTTTAAAGTATTTCTTTGCGGAATTCGAAGTTAATGTAGTGAGTATAAAGGAACTTCATGTAAAGTTAGCCAAAATATAGTTTGATTTGGTTTTATTAATTGGATTATAATTTGGAAATGTTCAATTATCCACTTTTCTTATAACCATTGTAAATAATGAGATATGTACTTTTATAGTCTATTCCTTTAAATTAATTTGCATTTTTGGGCAAAATAATTTTGTTATTTCTACTTAGAATCATACAATTTATGTATAATGATCTGTAAAAACAAAAATTTTTAAATAACTTTTACTCGAAAATTCAGGTACAAAAAGGTCTGAATAGATATTACATCATCAAAATAAAAATGTATATTTAAAAAAAATTTTTGAAAATTTTAAATTATAAAAAAGTACTTTAATAAAATAACAAGGTAAAAAATTATGTAAGACAAATGCATAAGTTATTGAAAAATGACATTACAATAACTTTATTTTATTTGTAAAAAAAATTCGTTTTACTTTTAGCGAATAATTTATAAAACTATTAAAGAACGACGACATATCCATCTGATTAAACGAAACGTCTCTAACGTCACCTTAAAGTCACGCTAACTGCCGTACCAATCCCATGTTAAATTGATCTTTCTAAAAGTGTAAAAGTACCCGCAGATATTGTCGTAGCGACAATGGTTTTCAATTATTTGATAGCCTTGATCTACCACTCGACTGAAGTATTCCGAGCTTAAAATCGACTATCGACAATGTGACCATATTCGTTTTGTCACTAGAATGTTATTCATGTTCTTTCATTAATCGAAATTTAATAATTTTATGATAACATTAATGTTTAATTATTATCAATTATCGTATACAAATATAATGAGCGAAATATTTGTGTATAATAAAAGTTTATAAGAATTATTTAAAAATTTATCATTTTGAAGCAATTTTTTTTTAAAGATTGGACACTATTAAATTCTTAAAAACATAAAATCTCAATATATTAATTGAATAAAAGAGTGTATTAATTATCGTTTATTTGGTTAATTTTAATACGCAAGAAATTGCAGAGGCTTAAGTTATCGAAGACATTCCATGTATAGAGGAGACATCGTTCCATCGAATTTCCATCTTCGTCATGCATAATTCGTACCATCCTCCTTATACCCTTGGCAAATTGATCCTCTTCCCTCCTGCTCCACCTTCTCTTCTCCTCCTCCTTGGTGCTATAGCGTATTAGAGCGCCTATAACGGACGTGCATACGTGACTGAATATAGGTCCGTTCATTCGAAACGATGCCACCTCCGAAATGACTAGTATTTAGAGCTATGCGATTCTGATAGAGTTTAATCCTGGCTATTGGCTTTAACTAATTTAAAGTTAAATTATATTATTTTTCTAATGGATTCTTGCAAGGTAAACTCAAAAAAAATGGCTAAATAAATTCTTATGACAGTAATAAATGTTTAATGATTGTTTTTTAAAAACCAATTTAAATTTTGGTCGCGATGACCAATTTATTTATGAAATTAAGAATATTTAAAAATTTCTAATTAATCAAACACAACTATTCTATTAACATTAAAACCTCGTTTTAGACTATTAAATAAATTGCATAATGTAAAAAAGCCGAATTTCTCATGTTTGAGTATATAATTAGATTAAATTAGTCATTACAAAAAGATCAATCAACTTTACCAAAATCCACAAAATGAAATAACATGGGTCAATATAGAAACCATCAGTTGATCAAATAATAAATATTTAAGTTGTAATACGCACGATTTCACGTATTTACTATCATTATTATCCTCGTGTCGTAATTTCAGGATAATCAAATGATTGTGATTGATTTGTAATCAATTAAAAATTTTTAATTATGAAAATTATTTGCCGAAAAATAAAGATGAACTCAACGCAGGAACTATTAGTATATTAAATTGTTTTCTTTTTCTTCTTCTTTTTTGTCGATGAAAATCAAATGAAGTAAATAGCATTAAAAGTTAAAAAGAAATTGAAAGCTAAAAAGAAAAAAAGCTTATTCAATTTGACCTAAAAAATATACAGAGTAATTCAAATAGGTCGAAAAAGCATTCGCGCAACATTGCAATTGATTTTCACTATTTGGACAGATTGTCGAGGAAAACCGAAAACTTTTGGCGAGTATACAAACGAAAACTGGCTTGTGTTTGTTTGTGAGCTTCTTCCTTTTTTTTTTTATAAATATACTTTTTTCTTCTTTCTATCTTTTTCGCGCTTTCTCGTACCTTTGCGGTCTCTTGCGATACGCTCACTTCCTAGTCTAAGTTTAAATTGTTTTCAAAACACAAGACATCTTGACTGGTTATTTCATGTGATGTTTCCAAGTTTATACATAGTAAAATAAAACTTCAGTTGATATAAAAAATTTCATGTACTTACAGATAATATTGTAAAACTACATTATTCTTTTAATCTAATTGATCGAAAAAATTAACGAAGAAACTATATTCTTGTGATTAATAAAATTGAATTTAAACAGTTTAATAATATTTCTAAATAAAGAAGATCCTTGTTGGGATTATTACCTATTAGTTCAAATATGAAAAAAATAATTTACGTAGTTAAAACGATCGTATTTGTGCTTTAACATGCAAATTTAGTTTATTTTGGCCAAATTGTGGTTTATTTTCGACAAGGTGTATTTCTAAATAAGCTGTAGAATCTTTTGATAATTATTGAAAATTACTTTTATCCAGAATATTTTTTCACAAATAATTTTGAAATAAAATTAATTGAAATTTTGAACATTATTATGCCAGAAAAATCATTTCCAAACATTAATTTTTTATTTCGAATAAAATTAGATGCTTTTTTCAACAACAATGTGCATACATTTTAAAAAGAAAAAGAAAACGTTCACGTTAATTGAAACTCGTAAATTTAAAGCGAATCAAAGCAAATTTTAATGTAACCAAATTATT